>JAODJX010000049.1:13424778-13438174 GCA_026776945.1 Isichthys henryi | reverse complement strand
CCCTCACCACCACCACCACCACCCTCCCGAATGTGTCTTGATGATGTACCTGGTGATCAGGGGAGAGGACTTGCAATGTAAAAGTTGCCAAATGGGGATTTAGCCGGGGTAAGCCCATGCTTTAATGACAATACAAGTATATTTATTTAGCACATTTTCACATTAAATTAGATCAAGTTATAGCAATTGTTAAGGTTTTTAGCCTGATATTAAAGGTGGCGACTTTGGGTGCATTTCTGATCTCCTACGGGAGTAGTTTCCAGGTATGAGCAGCAGTATATCTGAATGTCCCTTAGTCTTACTTACTTTTCAGTCTTGACACTATTAGTTGACGAGATCCTAATGATCTTAGTGGTACCGCTGTCAGAAATAAATCAAAGAGGTTTATGGGTAGGAAGTTCCAAGTATGTCATCTATAGAAGACGTAAGTAAAACCCGGGGAATACAGACGAGAGGTCAGGCATGTACATAATGAGGCTGTAATATGATTAGCCTTTAAGTAAATATCATATGTACATTGATACTCTGCACATCATGCATAGTCAGACTGGTTTTCTTTAACCATTTCATTTAGGAAGTTGAACATCTCTGAAAGATTAATGGCTCTGGGTCTGAACAGGTGTTTGCAAAGAGGAAGAGGAACAGATTAGAGTGTGACCTGGAGCCCTGTTTTCCTATCATGTTCCTGATCTCCTCAAAGCCCATGTAACCACTTCACTGGTCAGCGTTCTGATAGATCTCGGATCATCGTGTGACGGATATGTTCAGTAATTTTTTTTTCAGGATGATAAATTAGTGCCAACAGATGTAGCTATAGGCGTGAGTGTGTTCTGCGGTGATTTGGCGCCCCATCCTGGGTTGTTCCCATGGATGGTGGATGAATGGACGTAGTATAATCTCTACTGATGCCAATATATGACAATGTAAAAATAAGGAAATTAAGTAAAGACGTAAAATATTTTAAAAAGGAAGTGAATGTAAATTTAACAATTGGAAGATGTATTGATTCCAAATAATCCTGAAATCTTTACTCTTTATTTTTATTGATGTTTTATATAGATCATTAGAAGTGAAATGTATGTAATAATTAATCATTCACAAACGGTGTTTAGCTGCAATAGTCTTTTTTTGAATTTGCAACAATGTTTGGCATGTGAACTATTTTCTGCTGGTTGAAAGGTCTGGGGATGGTGACATGGGGACATTCTTTTCCCTGGTTCAGGATCACCTGATCGCCCCGCCGCCCCCCAGCCGCTGAGATGAACTGGACTTCCTTGTGGGGCCTCATCGGCGGGGTGAACCAGCACTCCACAGTGCTGGGTCGCGTCTGGTTCTCCCTGGTCCTCATCTTCCGGCTGCTGATCTTCGTGGTGGTGGCTCAGCAGGTGTGGAGCGACGAGGCCAGCCAGTTCGTCTGCAACACAGCTCAGCCGGGCTGCCATAATGTTTGCTACGACAGCATGTTCCCGGTTTCGCCGGCACGACTCTGGGCCCTGCAGCTCATCGCCATCATCTGCCCCTCACTCATGGTCTCCGCGCACATCAAGTACCGCCAGGAGAAAGACAAGAGGTACTCGGCGGCCAACAGGGGGGTTCACCTGTACGCCAACCCCACCAAGAAACGCAGAGGCCTCTGGTGTACCTACCTGCTCAGCCTTTTCCTGAAGGCCGGCTTTGACATCGGCTTCCTATACATCTTCTTCCACATGTACCGCTACAACATGCCGCAACTCTACTCGTGTTCCCTGGAGCCCTGCCCCAACATTGTAGACTGCTACGTCTCCAGGTCCACCGAGAAGAAGGTGTTCGTCATCTTCATGGCCGTCTCCTCGGCCGTCTGCATCCTGCTGTGTCTCTGCGAGATTTGCTACCTAATGTGCCGCTGCTGTTGGAATTGGGAGCGCACCCTCAGCCGGAGGGCAGAATGGCACGACCCCACTCTCACCACAGAGACCCAGGCCACTCAGCAGGAAGCCTCCGGCAAGCTGGTCATCCAGCACAATGACATCGTCACGGTACATGATTCTAGCACCAGCAAAAGGCTGTAGGTATGGAGACTGAAGCAAACTGCCCATTCCTCAGTCCGTCAGTTACACACGGGGCTTAACCGGCCAGGCCAGCGAGGAAATGCTTCCCAGGAAGCAAAGGAAAGCCACCAAGGTGGATGGGGTGCCGGCACACTCGTGAATGAAAACACACACACAATATTGCCGGCTAAGCGTCACCAATTAGGTTAAATGTCTTTGGTTTGTGGGAGGAGCTTCACAAGTAAACTTCATAGAATTCAAAGCCATTCAGTGCCAAAGATGTGGAATCAGAATTACAGTCACCGAATTACCGGGGGCTTGAAATGTCCATAGAAATGTTAAATAAAAATAACGTAACACTGGAATGCATCTTAGGGGACACATTCAAACATGACATTCGCATTCTTCGTAGACATTGTATGCGGCTGGAAATTGATGAGAAATTTCTCAATGGCTACAACAGCAAAATTAGCTGTTTTATTGACAGTTATTGCATAAGAGGAGGCATGATTTGGCATTCCTTTGGCACTCCCATTTCTGAGCATCACCTGGATATGCTTATGAAAAACTTCAATTATTTTGTGTATATGTTTTGTATAATATATTTAATTAAAATGTTGAATAATAGAATAAAACATGAATGAGAGCACATTTTAAACATTGCTCTTTGTAATAATCATCTCCTTTTCAGAATTATTTGAATCCTGACCTACTTTAAGGGAGGTACGACCTATGTAACTGTGAAAAATCAGTAAGACCTTGAGTAGTAGCTATTCTTGAGTAGTAGTCTACCTTCACTGGAAGGCCACAGACATTGATTTTAAAAGTGTGATGTCATCAGCACCTGAAAACCATCTCATACATACTTATTGCTTTGTAAAGAAAAAATGAACAACTCTTATATCTGTTTGTCTAGTTTCTTGTGTGAATACATAAGAGTGTTTGCAATGAGTTCAGCTGACGTCTATCATATACTAGGGGTGCACTGAGAAGCTATGTTCCTGAAACTTCCTTGTGCTTCCTTGTGTGAAGCAGCACCTCTCTTCAGTGAAAAATCGGTTAGATGGCTGCAAATTTCGCAGCACTGCGCCCGCGTCTTCCCCTGGGACTCTCAATTGCACAGAGCTGTCAGGTAGCCTAGTGAGGGCACGGCGCCCAAATCTTGATGGCTTTACTTCAGCGCTGAAGCTGACAGCTTGACTGGGGAAACGCGAGTCAGAGGCTGTTAGGGGGCAGCCTTCTGTAAAACATATAAGATGTGAATTTATGGAGGCAGCACACATGGCCCTCAGTCCCTGCCTCCAAAAAAACGTCACCCGCCCTCTCGAGAAGATGACGGAAGGAATGATTTGAGAGGAGGGAGACAGGCCTGAGCCCTTGGTGCAGATCTGAGTGTGGCAGTGATGATGGAGACAGGACCAGTAAGACAAGTACAGTGATGGTATGCATGTCTTTTTATGTGTGGGTGAGGCTGTCTCCCTGTAATCACCACGGCACAAGGTGTGTCCAAAATTGCATACTTGTTTGCTATGTAGTAGGCAAAATATAGTATGCAAAGTGAGTAGTATGTCCGAGTATTCAGTATGGATGAGAAAGTAGTTGAATGGTACCCGGATGACATACTACATTATGCCAGATCTTCAGTATAGACGAGACTGTAGACGGATGGTACCCAGATGACAAACTACATTCTGACAGATACTGTATATGGATGAGACAGTAGGTGGATGGTACCCGGACGGTATACTACATTCTGCCAAACCCTCAGTATGGATAAAGCTTCATCATTGGTAAACATGCAAACATACAATATTACAGGCTTCTAACACAGTTCAAAGTATGGATGAGACATGCTTACTCTGTTAGCATGCGATTTGGAATGCGCCCACAGAGTGGTTCTTAAACAGGGTAGTTATCACACCTGGGGGACAATATTCGTCTGGGCCCTGGCCAAACAGATGGCAGCCCTCCCTCCTGACAGTGCTGGTCAGGTCGCCTGCCAGAACCTGACAGGTACACGCCGCCTGTCTAAAAAAACCCAAGCAATGCCAGCATTTACCCCAGCGGCTCTTGCAGCTGTTGCCTTCCTTAAAAGCCATGGGGTAGTAGAAAAGTGGATAAGATTGTGAATAATCGTCAATTCCCTTATGGCTTAGACAGTACATGGAGCTCAGTCACTCAGCGGGTCAATGTGGAGTAGCAGCAGCCTGTATATTTACTGACCAAAGCATTGTGTATGAGAAATGACATCAAACTGAATGTAAATATATATATCACGTGTAGTGAGCAGCTGTGAAAACTAAGAGGTTGACAATGCAAACAAAAATAGGCGGCACCCTTCGGTCAAACGCAGCGCTGAAACCTGACCAATAAGACCCAGATGAATATTGCACAATCTGTGGAGCCTGAGGAGATCTTCTGTCATGCTAACCGGACAAGGTCTTTAACCAAGGGCTGAGAATTCATGCGAGATGCCCGTGAGCTGCAGGTAAAAGCCGTGTCGAATTGCGTCTCCCAGCTGCACCTATCTCGGCGACATTCCTTTTTAAAGGAATGCGGTCTGACTACCTGAATCGGATCAGAATGTCGGGTCTATGAGAGAAAAAGAAAACAATAAAGTTCAAATGAAATATTATAATTTTCAGATAAACTGGATGTACTGGTTCTTCGAGAAAGGATGTCTGAATGGCTTTTATTTTGGAAAAAACCCCGTCAGTCAACCACGCTTCAGTCGGCTTAACAACTTACAATTAGCATCATTTATTTAGTATACAATACCCGGGTTCCTTCACCTTACTTCTGCTTCATTAAGTTATGAACTTGGTTCTTCCTCAATGCTGTAATTACATAAATTAATTTCCTTAAAGCCCTAAAAAAAAGACAAAGACGTACCAGTGCTAGATACATAAATCTGTGTCTAGAGAACGATACTTTTCCCCAGAATCTCTATTGTTAGAAGCACTATACAAGTTTAAAAGTGCAAAAAAAGGTTCAAGGTTGCATTTGGGTCAGCCTGTGTTTTTGGTGAATCAGTTTTTTTGCATAAATAATTAATGATTACTAATCATGACAATTACAACGGTTAATAGCGATTAACTGTATATACTTTGATAACTGAAACATATACGTTTCCTCGATGTTTTGTTTTTCCAGTGGCAGTGCAAAACTGGAGTACTTTCAAACTAATAAGAATAATAAAAAAATAAAACAATAAATAACGCTATTAAACAATAGAATATATATAAATTATATATACATCCTGTTATATATATATATATATATAATACGATGTAGCCTATTTGAGGAAGAAGAGGTGTATACAGTCAAGAGCTCGCGACGCCTGTGATGACTTTTATGTCCAACTCGCTACTCCGTAAGTTTCGTTTTATCAAACTGACAATGCATTTAGCCATTGGCGAGTTTTTCATGGCCATTGCGTCACAGGAACTGAGCCAATCAGTTTATTTGGAGGTGGGCTTTCTGAAAGCGGAAGTGCGGTTTGTCTCGCTGTGACCGTAAAGGTGAGTGAGTTTTTCAGCCGCTGGAGAGTGGCTGGTAAATACGATTCTGTCTTGGTATATGTGACCTACGGTCAACGCCATAGCATGGATTCTGTTTTGTAATGCTTGCGAAGCGTGTTAAAGAACAATTAAATACCCCAAGGTATAAAAGACATGCACTTCGACAGACGGTCACATACCTATGGATTCCCATTAGTTTAATTGTCATGGTTTTGCCTGGGGCTTTTTAGATATGTAGCACAGTAGTTATTCCGGTGGTAATAAAAATGAATAAGTTATAACATTAAGCTTTAATTATGCATTCAGATGTGGAAGGTGGCGTTGCCACGAAGTAGCTATGCTTTACTTTCACATTACTTCGCTTACAAATGGCTGCGTACTTTCCGATGAAGTTTAACGGACGTTATATTGTGTATTATTGTTTACATGTTTATTGTGTTTTGTATGGAAGCTGAACGAAGCATCGTTAACATAAGCTGCGTATTTGTTTAATTACTTTGCAGTTGTGGTCCAGCGTGCAGATATGTGGCCAGTGTTGTGGACCGCCATGCGAACGTACGCCCCCTACGTAACCTTCCCAGTAGCCTTTGTGGTGGGGGCTGTGGGTTATCATTTAGAGTGGTTCATTCGGGGCACGCCGGCTCGACAGCAAGAGGAGAGGGGGATCCTCGAGCAGAGGGAGGACCGGAAACTGGAGGAGCTTGTGGGCCAGGACGTCACTCAGGTCACCAGCCTGAAGGAGAGGCTGGAGTTCACGCCGAGGGCGGTACTGAACCGAAACCGCCAAGAGAAAAGCTAAAGGTGCCTGCCACGTAGAGCTACGCGAAGGGGTTAATGTCACCTATAGTTATGCCTGTTGCCTAACAAAGGACTGTTGTTAGGCATATTCTTCATTTGTTCTACAAGTTTAATCTTTGATGCCTAACTGGGGAGGAATGTTGGCTGGACTTCTTTTTGTGTCAAAGTATTAAGCGTATTTTTCATGACTGTCTGAAAGTCGCAAGTCATGAAATGGCTATCGTAACATCTGAGACATTTTTCCTCAGTTAGTGTTCAGAAAAGGTTCGTATGAGACCTGGAGACTGTTGTTTTTCTCTATTAGATTCGTAGTATCTAGTTCCCGTGGCACATGATCAGTGAACTACGGCAAAGCTGGAGCACGTTGAGTTTTCAGTTGCTGTTTTCATGTGCTTCTCTCCCAAAGACAAAGCTGACAGCATGCATTCAAAACAAGAGCAAGCAGCCCGCAAGAGACTAACCCGCCAGCGTCATTAGGGAAAAGCCTGGGGAATGTGTGACGTGTGCACGGTCTGTCCCAGGAGTTCTCGGCAATGTGCGCCGTATTTTTATTTTTTTTCATGTACCCTGGCACATTTCTATTCTTTCACCCAGCCTTTGCACATTTATTTTTCACCCTGAAGAAAAGCCACAAGCAACTTACTGTGAACGTTTACTTTCATTTTAGAAAGTACACAGCTTACAGCAGTACGCTAATTGCTGGAGCGTTGAAAAGTACTGAAAATGGAGTCAAATTATGTATGAATTGTGTTGGATCCATTTTACTTGCTGCTGTGTTCTTGTGCATCTTAAATATGCTGTGTTGAGTCAAGAATTTGAAGTAAAATGGTAATAAATATACTTTTTAATTTTAAGAGCTCCGATAGTGAGTTATGTTATTGATTCCAGTTGTTACCTAGCTGTTATACAATGTAATATATTTTATGTAGTATTATGTAGTGGTCTTGTTAGATCCTGAATACAACAGGTTTATAAGTACAAAAACACTAAAAAGCTGTGAAATGAGCAATTCAGCAATTAGGATTAAATTATATATGCTGAATAATTTTAAACATAATTGTTATTACTTATTCAGCTCATTGTTATGGATGTTTTGCAATTGAACCGCCTTGAGTTAAGATGGAGCCTGATTACTGTACATGTCGCGGTTCTTATGACGGCGACACAGCTGGGCCTTCCCCTATGAAGCAGAAGGTGGCACCAGTATGATTGCTTTTGTCCCGGGAGAGAACCCCAAACCCCCCCCCCCCTCCGGTACATTAGAGACCAAACAACTTTTCTGTTAAACCGGCTCCAGGATAAGTGTTCTGTTTTGAGTTTTTTTTTTTTTGTCGTCATCTAAGTTGTCTTAGTCGAGCGTTTAGGCCAAAATCTTGGGGGATCAAAGCAGGATGGCGCCGTACTGCTTGAGCTTCATTAGCTGTATGCTGTTACGTCACACCGAAGACTGACCTTCAGCTACTTTTCTGCCCCAAGGCTAAAAATGGACAGACAGATACTCTCTCATAAAGTCGCACTGGGATGTATATCAAGAATAGAAATGTTTTGTTCATCTATACATATGTTCTGTGTCTATATCTTATTAATTAATGAGTTTGTTGATTCCCTTGGGGGAAAAAAATCTCTTGCCCTTCATGACACGTGTCACATGTAGGTGACAGCAAGCTTGGCGGCAGAGGGGTGCCACCTGCAGGAGCTGGGGGTTAAAGGTCACGCCCAAGGACCCACAGACACGACAGTTCTGCTGGTACTGGGCTCAGACCAGTGACCTTCCGATCACAGGCATGGGGGTGTTTCCTGCTGGGCCACACGCTGCCCCCTGTGAAGTTGCAGTAAAAAATGCAAGTGGGTTGATTCAGAGTCTTAATCAACCTGGGACGCTGTATGTTTCATTGGCAGCACTTTGATTCTTGTTATCAGGGCGCTGTCAGTTTGCTGTTGTGGTGCTCCTTCATGGCCCATATGTGGATGGTACCATCCTTTCCAGGAGGGGCTGGGTATCAGGATCACTGGGCAGTACAATTTGGCAAGGATGTAATTTCCCGGGAATGTTTTTCTTCCCTGGGGGAGGGTGGTTAGGGGTGAGATAAATTGTTGCTTTGACAATGCAGTGGAAACAGGAAACTTCCCGGGAAAATTTGTAATTTTCATCCTGAACGCAACAATTATTCAGTCTTGTTTTATTTGGTAACTTGCACCAGTAATCATCCAATTGTCTGTGCGATTGCGTTTTCCTCAGTTAACATTACTTTGCCACAATAGACAGATTCGGTTCTTAGTTCCCTTTCGAATATTTAAAACCTTTTTCACAGATGCAGTTTTGACAGTGACACAAGCTAGCCTCAGATTTAAATAATGAAATTACAGACACCAGAAGTGTTTTTAAAATCCTGAGCACTATTCATAATAGAAGAAGCTGCTGTACAGTCAGTCTTCTCTATATTTCTATCCAGCTTTTAGCTGGTAAGCCTGCATCATAGGGACCTGGAGTCCATTGCAGGCAGCTGAGGGCTAATCCACATGTCTATGGCAGGAGACCCATGCAACGTCTGCTGGCACAGAACAGAGCTGCCATTCCACCCTCATCTCTCTAAAGTCCCACTTTTTTATTTATTGGAATATAAGAAGCCTGGGTAAGCAGTATTTTCAAAAATAATAAATGTTCGTTATTTTTTATCAGGGCTTTGCAATTTCCGCAATGATTGCATCTGAACATCTGAGCAGTAGAATTTTTTTTTTTTGTGCGTGATGTGATCTAATCTTAGGAATGTGTTTACCTAAATTGGCATGAGTGCATCCATCCATGTTTCATAATGGCTTATCCTGTGTCCTGCTCCGGGAGACACAGGTGGGGGTGCACTTTGGATGGGACGCTAGTGTGACAAAGGGCGCATACACAGTTTGGGAAATTTAGGGATGCCAGTCCTATGGGATTGTTTTCTGTTTCTTCACACATCAAGCCGTGGGAAGGAATTGAATTGAACCCTGGTGGTGCTGTGCTAACCGACCGCTCTCTCGTAAGGGGCCCCAAAAATGGTTGTTATAGTGGCACATAATGGTGTAAGTAGGGCCCAAACAATGACTTTAGCCCAGAAGCACTGTAATGGAAGGTGGAGTGGTTGGGAGGGGAGGGGATGGGGGAGTTAGGATAGCAGGGGCACTAAAAAAAATTTGGAAAATAACTGGATTGCTCTGGGTTTGGGGCCCAAAATTATATGCTTTCATGGGCCCCAAAATCTCAAGGTCCCCCCACGCTCCCACCCCCCTAATTCTGTGAGGCTGCATCACTAACAAGGGAGCCTCTGCACCCCATTATGCATTTAAGAGAACCTTAATGACATTTCCGAAGTCTATTACAGTGAAAGAAAACAATGAAGTAAGTCTCAGTGGATGAAAAAATCATTAGCCTAGAATTTTAACTTCTGCCACTGAAGATTAAATAGTAACCTTCTCGTGCTGTCTGATTTAACAAAAAAAAAAGAATAATGCAAGATTTGAAATCCTTACAAATAACAGGATCTGATTTATTACAGCAAAATAATCTATGAATTGCTCATTGCTTATGAATTGCCTCAAAGAATGTTTAGGGTTTGATGAAAAGAGCAAGTTTATAGGTAAAACTGGTTAGTGGTGGCTTGGTGTTAAATTGTCTACAATTTAACTACAAATATACTTCCTACCCCATAAAACCTGTTTTCCGAGCTCCTGCCTGCTGTCAGTAAGGCAGATGCCTCTTTCTAAGCAGTAAAGTCGGGCATGCTGTCTGAAGCCAGGGCTGTGACCTCAGCCAGGCCCATAATGGTTTTGTGGTATGAATGTATGACACGGAGCCTCGGAGCAATTTCATAGCGATAACAGGGTGAAATATATATGTGCGTGAGACAGAAGGATGAATAATGTAGTTCACCACAATGGTTGACATGGAATAATGATAACGACTTCATATTTGAATGGAAAGAAATCCTTAATCCCGCAGGACTGGATCTGTCCCAAACCCCAGATCGGAAACAGACTCCTGACTCCCGTTTACTTGCTTTCACAGCATTGGATCAGTCCTTCTATTTTCATGTGTCTGTATGAAGTCCAATAAACTGGTAGAGTGGTTCTCAATACCAAGAACGCAAAGACCGTACTTGTGGTCTTGGCAAGACCGGTCTTGCTAACCTGCCTCCCAGGAACAAACCTGGGGCGCAATGAATCATGGGATTAGTCTCGTTTGGTAAGGATGCAACTGACGGATCCTTGATATTTGGGGTGGAGCAAAAATGACATTCAGGGATTTTTACCGTCCTCTGTACTTCTGTTCTTAGTATTGGAACTGGTCTTTGGCAACAGAGGATGATGTAAAACGGGTACAAGAGAACACAAGTACGGTCAAGTACATATACTAATAATCACTCATAGTCCAGTATATTTCTGATGAAAGCCTCCAGCAGTACGACCTCCATCACCAGCTGAATTATGGAAGATTTATTGGAGTTGCATTAATCATTTTTGCAGACGCTTTTATTTACAGTCCGTCCCTGGAGTGTTGAGACTTGGTAACCTTCCTTATGGACACAGCTGTTGTGTGATTTGCACATGCTGCTGTATTGACCACATACCTTGCATTATGTCTCTGTTGTGTATTTTGCGTCTCGTATTCTCTGTCTGTGTCAAGACCTAATTTTTTGTTGTTTATTGTCATGGCATCTGAAACTGTAGGGAGCTGTGCCAACAAAAGTTTCCATTGGGTTCTGTCGTGTGGGGATGCTGATTTTGATGATTATTCCGGCTTTGAACCAGTGACTAACTGGTCACAGGATCCTAACCCTCAGAGCCACACATCCACAGATTTGGACCGCAAAGTCTTAACCTCGCCATAAATCGTCACTCTAGTTCATCGAGGAAATTTCCAGTATGTCTCGCTACAGGCTGGGTGGGATTCCATTGTCCCAGGTCACCAAGGCTGCGGCGGTAGATGTGTCCATGTAGCGGCTGGCAGGATGTTGGGCAGGTTTACACACAATGAGAAGCGGCCCATTCAGTCCGCTATCTCGCAGCGTCCCAGGACAGAGGGCGGGGACCAGCAGCACATCCCCCGTCCTCGAATCTTCCTGTTTCACACGGTCAGGGGTTTGCTGCTCCCACAGTCCACTGAGAGTGTCCTCCTTTGAACCGAGGTCACACTGGCCCAAGTCCCACCCCCTCCCTGACCCACAGCCTCTTCTGAAGAAACACACAAACTGTAAACATAAACACACTCAGGATGACACACTGAAGATGATACATTATGATGAATGTGAGGTAGGGCACACACACACAGACAAAGGCAATCACACTAAACACTACCCACATGCTACACAGACGCTACACACTCTGTCACACCAAACTCAGGCCTTCTCAGCCAAGCACAGATACACTCCTGTACTCACTAATAAGTGAACACAAAACTATTCAGAACATTATATAGCAATCCATGTACAACACATGTAAACAATACAGCAACACTATTACACTCATACTGATGGTTCAGTCAATGATGAATCCGACATGCGATGGTGATCCCGTTCGATTACACTCTGATCAAGCCGAAAATTCCATTCGCCAAGTAACGTCGGTGCACAGTGCCTTACTCACGTTTAAGGTGATCCTGCTTTAAAGAAACTTAATGCACTTCCAGTCATACAAAACTATAGCACATACGGGTATGTACATAATACTTAATAATGATAACTATTTTACTGCTTTATGCATTTACTATAATGTACTTCTTACTGTCATTTTACAGCGTACTGTTTCTGCTCACAAAAAGAAAGTTTGTTGTAGCCTAGTTGTGCAGTAGGCTGTTGCATCTAGATTTGTGTAAGTACACTCTGTGATGTTCACACAAAGATAAAATTGCCTAATGAGGCATTTTTCAGAGCGTAACCCTATCGCTAAGCAACACATGATTGTATAAGAGAAAAGGAACCGGGAAATTGCTAGCATTTCTTAGAATGTGACATTTAATTCTGCACCCAAGGAGGTCTGATATGATGATATACAGGGACATTAACATATCTGAGATACCCTGCTGACGGGGTGATGTCAGGCTCGGCAAGTTTAGCCACTGGTCAGAAGGTTGCTAGTGCTAGTTCCATCCTTGGCTGAATGCTCACATCTCCATAAGGCCCTTGAGTGAGGCCCTTAACCCCTTAAAATGCTCCAGGGACGCCAAATAAATGGCTGACCCTGTGCTTGGACCAAAATCTTATATATAATGTGTTTATATATGTGTTTGTCTCAAAGTATTATGGGATATGTGAACAGAGGCACCACAATGCACTTGTGCTAATGGCAAAGCATTGTTTCCTAATGAAGTCCTCCAAAGATCAAAGTGGTCATACAGTCGTCCTTTCTTGGGTTTTCAGGTCATCATGGTGGTCAAATTCCTTTGGCCCACTTTGCCATTTGCAGCAGGGTGTCCAGTGTATTGGAAAATATGGCATATCGAAACAACAAGAGCAATAGGGCTATTGTCCGGCTGAACAATCCTTGCAGGTTTATCTGTTGGGGCAACAATGCAGAAGCGAGAAAAGTCAAAGGCAGCGAACTTCCTCCGTAGCTTGTGGGACGAGTTCCCAATATAAGACCGGGATTAAACAGAAAGTCATACTTTCATTCTTATGCTCCGTGTGGGTGCATGTTAGCGTGCAGGAGACACCAAAAGGCATGTATTACACTCCACCATGATTAGTACACTTTACAGAACGTGGATTTGTGACCCATTAAATAACCACAACATCATCAATGCGAAGGGCCAACCCTCACTGAAGAATAACCAGGCAACACGCTGCTGTTATTTTTAGCCCAATCCCCTCCTCCCCCTCACGTCATGTGATTGTGGGCTCCGGTGCCCGTTATGGCTTCAGAGAGGGAAGTGGCTTTCTTCGGTTCAGCTGGTGCACAGTCTCTGACGGTTCTGGGCAGCCAAGTTTGGCACAGGTGACACGTAGCTTATCATGCTGGGATGCCTCCTGCACTCCGGCATGGGTTCCTGTCTCTGCTGAGTGACACGAGAGTGGGTAG
>JAODJX010000049.1:13335522-13358791 GCA_026776945.1 Isichthys henryi | reverse complement strand
GTGTGTGAGTGTGCCCTGTGATGGGCTGGCCCCCCATCCAGGGTTGTTCCCTGCCTCGTGCCCATTGCTTCCAGGATAGGCTCCGGACCCGCCCCGACCCAGTAAGGATAAGCGGTTTGGAAAATGGATGGATGGATACTCTGCCTCATGAAGCTTGGTGCTGACCTCTCATATTTCTTCCTCTCATATTTTCTTTTTGTCCGTTTAGTTTGCTTTAAGTATAGCGACAGTGACTTTCCGCCCGGTGCAATTTGTCCAGTACGCCTACATTCTGTCCAAATGAATCATAATTCGCCACCAACCCG
This sequence comes from Isichthys henryi, assembly GCA_026776945.1. Taxonomy (NCBI): domain Eukaryota; kingdom Metazoa; phylum Chordata; class Actinopteri; order Osteoglossiformes; family Mormyridae; genus Isichthys; species Isichthys henryi. The sequence continues at coordinate 13,358,486 of JAODJX010000049.1, read as the reverse complement.
GGGTGAGGTAGGTAGGGTGGCTTTTCTCCCAATGTCACAACTAAACTGTACTTTGATAGGCACCTGAAACATGCATTTACAGCGACACAGCAGGGCTGCTGCAAATCCCATAAACACGCAGAAAATAATAACCTCTGAGGACTTAAAGCCTTGAGGAAGCACTCTGTGAATCTGTGAGCTAGGTCATTCCCCTGGAACGGCTTTTGTGAACATCCAGCTTTATAGCTGAAACTTTATTACTAAAAAAAAATACATTAATAGCAAGTGATGAAAGGCCTTTAGTGTGAGGACAACTGGTAGGAGCTTACTGGAGTCGTGTAGGTTTGCATTGGACGTGTCATACTGCATGTAGTTTGCTGAAGGTGAGGTGGAACCATCATTTCTGCTCCCTCTGCAGGTCGGAATAGGTCAGGTCTCCTTGGGAAGTGAACCCCATGCGGTCATCTGGGGAAAAAAACACAAAAAACCGGCAACTTATCAGACGCTAATGAGGTCTCGCTGGAACTCGTGTTCCTCGCCAGACCTGAGCGGAACCGTCATGTTGCAAACACAAAGCTCGACATGACTTCGGCATCAAAATCAAAAACCCGTAGGCCTCGTCTTTCATCTCTCTTTTTTGTCCTTTTGCCCCCCGCCATTACACAATGTGCTTCCAATGATATAGCACGGACCTGCAATTAGTCAGCGAGAGTGGGGGCCTTCGCCACAGCGGGGTTGGGGGGGGGGGGCGTGGGCTAGCAGGACCTCTCCAATCCCGTTTTATATCTCCAGAACACTGGGAGCGAATGCAAATGTTGCAGCTAAAGGACTGATTTCCCGCTAACAGGCTTCGATCAAACATTTTACCATCAATCACAGCTTAAAGGGACGGGGATCTCGCTGAAAGTCGGAGATTAAAGGGATGTTTTTTTTTCAGCCGTACTACCCTTGAAGATTTTTTTTTTTCCCCTGGTAGTTCCAAAACCTTTAGTGAAACTGCATTTCTGGGTAACGATTTTTGTTGTAACTTGCAGGGAAATGTGAACCCAAAACAAAGTAAGGATTCCCCAGTTTTGGTCTCTCCACACACTCTTTTTTGTCAGAAGTTGGACACACGGGATTTACACTGAAGCCAAACAGCACAGAATCGCTGAAGCAGGCCACTCATTCTGAAGGCTCTTTAATCTGTAATTAGTTGCGTAAACATATGCAAATCTGTAAACAAGGCTCTGCCTCCCCAGCGCATGATGCTGTTTCCCAGAGAGTGCGCTCAGTGTCGATGCAGACGGATGGGTCCAATTGAAGGACTGCGCTGAATGGTTTAAAATAAATAAGCTCCCCTGCTGTAATTAATTGTTAATTGAAACTGTAAACTTCGGCAGTTCAGAAAAAAAGCTGCGAAAGGAGAACAAAAGGCCGTCTGCATTGTGTCGTACGTTAGCGTTAGCTGCTTTAGGTAGCATTAGCTGCTTAGCAAGAGTTAGCGGCATTGTTATACATGGCATCCGGCCCTTCTTTTGTCTTGGGATGGGAGAACGGAACTAAGGGTGTACTGCAAAGCGGGTTTACTGGCTTAGCAAGGTTCTTTAGGCTTGAGTTTTGGGCATTATGATTCATAGCTCAATTTAAAACAAAGTATACTGTGATGCTAATTTGCAGGTTTTTGGCATAAAACAGGACTATATCCTGACTTTTCACCAAAACTGTATATGCAGACCCAAAGGCAGGGCCAATATAAGGGCCGCATTTTGACTAAATAGGTGTGATGGGCAATGCCAGTGGGATGGGCAATGCCACTGTGCCATCCCCTCGCCAGGGACAGATTACATTTGCCGGGGGGTGGTGCTGATGATGAAGTTTGCCGAGTAGAGTGGGTAATACCTACCTCCTACCTATCACAGACCAGCCATTCATTTCAATCATAGTTTATAATGTTGACCATCCTATGTTAACGTGCACAAACAAACCCTGAGTTAACTTTCCGAGCTGATAAGCATTTAAGGTGACCGACCACCTAATCCATGTCTAGGAGGCGCTATGAGCTATTTCAGGTTTAATAAACTACTTTAAATCTGAAGCTTCTCTGCTCGGCTAAATTATTCGGTTCAGCTTGTATTTTTACTGGTTTGTTTTTTTTGATTGAAAGACCAGCTATTTCACTTTAACGTTAGTGATACATACATGATTATAGGAGACTGACCAATCAGCACACAGCGATTAATAGTTTACAAACTCTGTCCCAGCTCATATTGTCCCCCTTGACATGGATTAAGCCCTTAAGTCACTTAACCTTAACTTGTTTTGTAGCATACCCCAGTGGCCTCTGTTATATCTGATGCAAGTTTTCCCACTGCAGACACTCATACAATAGATTGTGGATTCAGAAACATAGCTTTGACAGGCCCACACAGCTCTCTTGCCCCTCTGCGCTCTAAATGTAGCTTCCCGTTTCCTCTAATACCACGACCAGACAGCTTACCTGGCCTGGTACCAGGGTCTCCTGCTCCAAGAGCAACTGCTCAAACTCTCCATATTTCCCAACAAATGGCAGAAACCCTAATCCCTACTGGAGCGCATGTCACAAACTGTACCCAAAAAAGTTGCTAGTTCCCCAAATGTCATTTACATAACTCACAGTTGTATACAACTGTATGCAGCAGAATATTTTACCGAAACAATTCTGGTTAGGTATGTTTCTCAAGCAAACAATACTACTCAGGGACTCCAGACAGTCTGTGATTTTACTCCCTCCAAGCTCCGTGCCAGACAGTCCACATTTTTGCTCCCTCCCAGCTCCCAGTAAAATTGTGGACTGTCTGTGGGTCCCCGAGGACCAGTAAGCATACGGTAAGTGACTATGCTTCCCTCTTACAGTGGGACACTAGCCTGGTCCTGGGCCCAGAATGAAGTGAATTACCCATATGCACGTGTCGCTCCACAGATTATCAGGCCACAGCTAAGTCTTTGAGAAATCGATGAATGTTAATAGGAGTATCTGGACTCGCACTGATGCCCCGAGGAGGAATTAAGAAAATATGACTGTGGCTGCAGCAGACAGGAATGGAAAACTATTTTTGTGTGCCTGTGATATGTAAGATTTTCACAAATACAGATCAGTAGTAGAGATTTCAGCGACTTCGTTGTATGCCTTCTAAGGACGCATGAGCATTAGCTGCTTACAGTAGCTAGCATTAGCTGTTTAGCTAGCATTAGCTGTTTAGCTAGCATTAGGTTTTTAGCCAGCGTAAGCTGCTTAGCCACCAATAGTGACATAGTTATACATCGTTACAGTGCTTCTTTTATCTTGGTATGGGAAGATGGAACTGGCCTCTGTTTTAGCCTTGTTTTTTTTCTGTTTTGAATTGTCATAAAGAAGATGGTGGACTCCGAAAGCATAGCTTAGAGCCCTGACAGGCAAATAGGCGGCATTTCTGTAATGTTGGAAAAAATGCAGAGCAAAATCAGCAAGTCTGCACCTTACAGATTGCTGAGAGCCACGTCAAACCTGACGGGAGAGCAGACTTAACGAGGCGGCTGGGTTCATTATTTCTCACAAGCGTTCCTCACCTGACTTGTGACAAAAATCACAGGACTTCCTCTAAAAATGAGCTTCGCAAAAATGCACTTAAGCTTTACTTTAGAGGCATCGGCAGAGAACAAGAATGTGTTGGAAAACTGCGCTGTTACAGCAGTAACTTTCCACCCCCCTGCACCAATCTGTTCAGGGTGCAACAGCACCCATGACGAGAAATGTCACTGGGGTTATGCCGGTGACAGGCAGTCCGCAGTGGAGGAAGCCACTGCTGAAAGTCAGAGACACTGGGTCTTGCCAGGCAGAGTCCTCACAGGCCAACCGGGACTCTGCCAGGTCCATCCGGCAGTCAGAGTGGCATTGATTCCGGATCCAGAGGAGCTGGGCTGTCAAAGCCAGCCATGGCCGTGGCTTTAAACTGTTTAGTGTCGTGCTGATAGCGTGGAGGAAGATATGCGGGATGTTCCATCGCCACTCCAGGAAGTTCCGGAAGGGTGAGAGGAGAGGGAGGGCAGAGGTACTGTGAAGAGGTGGGACAAGAGATGAGGTTATGAAGAGCTAAGGAACTCTTCATAAGAAATTCTCATGAGCCACAGCTTCCACTGACTTGACCCAAATTTAGCCACATGGAGTATAAGTTTTCTGCTTATTTCTGTAGGCATATGTCTTCCTCAGATGATCTGGAACGATTGCATGTTCATGTTTTCTTTTGCATTGCAAGCAAAGCTGCATGCCGTAAAGCTAATAAATTGCCGCAGTGGGCTGGCACACACCTGCATGCAGCCTGCAGGAGTGAGTAACTGCTGAGGGGAGGTTGCTATAGTCGTCTTGTAGGAGTAGAGGGTCCTGTCACTGGTTAAGTGTGATACGGAGCTCTGAGCTCCCGGCTGAGCCTGACCTAGGGCTGCAGATTAAAAGGATATCTGGACCTTGTCAGCTGCTTGTGGGGTGCGGCGTGTTCAAGCTGGGGGATTTAAAGCACCCGCCTTCACTTCCTCACGTACATGCACGCTGGGCTCTGCCATTCTGCTGATCTGCGGTAGACACTGGGGTAGATAGTCCGTCGTTCTACCCTTGCTGCCTGTTACGGGAGGAGTGTTCAACGAGGCCAGGGGGCCTACCAGCACGTTCTGCGATGGGCCTACGTCTGAGACACGGATGCAGGGGGTGCGAGAGTGAGAGAGGCAGGCCAGGAGAGCAGAGAAGTGGGATTCGTAGGAGCCGGGCTCAATAAAATATTTACGCTTTCAGAGCTTGAATTCTGAGTGTGTTGAGGTTATTATGTTTTTTTTTTTTTTTCTTAGAAGGGCTCTGTGGGTAGTAAAGTGTGCGTGTGGATGGGGTTAGAGAGACAATATAGACGCAGAGGATCAGAGCCTGACTTATTTGGGGATCAAGCAGATGCAGTCAGCAGAATGTTGTGGTGTTTGGGCACACGCACGCATAAGTGTACCACTCTAATATCGAACGCGTTTGTGGTAAAACCTTGTCTAAATCATTAAAAATTAAGTGTATTTTCTAACTTTAATTCACTGCCACACATCTTAGTTCTTAATGAGGGGAATGAGGAAAGTGAGAGTATAAAATACCCGAGTACACCTTTCTGGGCATTGTGAAAACACAAGGTGGAGGTGGACGTCTGGTGGTTGAAGCAGATGAGACAGACGGATCGGGATCTTGAGGTCCAGCTGTCGCAAACTGACTGACCAAAAGCTCAACAGCAGGACTGTAGCTTGGCCATTCCACCCTGCCCCCATCCCATCTGCCAGAACCTCGAGGACAAGCTGATGTCCTCATCCCGTCCACCGTAGCCTTGGGGACAAGCTGATGTCCTCATACCATCCACCGTAGCCTTGGAAACAAGTTGATGTCCTCATCCCATCCACCTGAGCCTTGGGGACAAGCTGATGTCCTCATCCTGTCCACCGTAGCCTTGGAAACAAGCTGATGTCCTCATCCCATCCACCAGAACCTTGGGACAAGCTGATGTTGCCATCCTGTCCACCGTAGCCTTGGAAACAAGCTGATGTCGTCATCCCGTCCACCGTAGCCTCGAGGACAAGCTGATGTCCTCATCCCATCCACCGTAGCCTTGGAAACAAGCTGATGTCCTCATCCCGTCCACCGTAGCCTTGGAAACAAGCTGATGTCTTCATCCCATCCACCAGAGCCTTGGGGACAAGCTGATGTCCTCATCCCATCCACCAGAGCCTTGGAGACAAGCTGACATCCTCATCACATCCACCAGAGCCTTGGAAATGAGCTGATGTCCTCATTACATCCACCAGAGCCTTGGGGACAAGCTGATGTCCTCATCCCATCCACCAGAGCCTTGGGACAAGCTGATGTCCTCATCCCGTCCAACGTAGCCTTGGAAACAAGCTGATGTCCTCATCCCATCCACTAGAGCCTTGGAGACAAGCTGACATCCTCATCACATCCACCAGAGACTTGGGGACAAGCTGACGTCCTCATCACATCCACCAGAGCCTTGGAGACAAGCTGACGTCCTCATCCCATCCACCAGAGCCTTGGGGACACGCTGACGTCCTCATCACATTCAGCAGATTCTTGGAAACGAGCTGATGTCCTCATTACATCCACCAGAGCCTTGGGGACAAGCTGATGTCCTCATCCCATCCACCAGAGCCTTGGGGATAAGCTGATGTCCTCATCCCATCCACCAGAGCCTTGGGGACAAGCTGATGTCCTCATCCCGTCCACCGTAGCCTTGGAAACAAGCTGACATCCTCATCCCATCCACCAGAGCCTTGGAAACAAGCTGATGTCCTCATCACATCCACCCGAGCCTTGGGGACAAGCTGACATCCTCATTACATCCACCAGAGCCTTGAGGACAAGCTGATGTCCTCATCCCATCCACCAGAGCCTTGGGGACAAGCAGTGCCACCGCCAAGCCAGCAGCGCAGTGAGGGACTGACATCCTGTCCAGGGTGTCCCCTGCATTGTGCATGGGCTGTAGCCCAGGGCCCCAAGGTGTAGGGGGGCCCAGAACATTTCTTCAGTTCTTACAGCAGCATTTTATGTTGTAGGTAGGACCCCAACAATGACCAAATTCGGCCCAGTTTGTGGTTCCTGAAATTAAGAATTCCTGGAGCATGTCCGCTCGCCATAGCTCTGTATAACCACAGAGTAAGTGGTTAGGATGGATGGATGGATGGATGGATAGATTGCCTCTAGTTGATTCTTGCCATGTTACCTCACTCACAGAGAGGTGCTGGCTCTCAGAGTTCTGGTCCATTTGGTGATGCTCACGGTACCTTAACTGTTTTCTAAATGGTATCTGTACTGCCCAGATGGACTGAGTATCACGGGCCCTGGCAGAAACAGGAACAGGAGGCTTATGGGGGGTGGGTGTAAGAGAGCCACTGAGAGCCCTGCTAATGGGGGCCAGTGACGGACGGGGCTGAGACAAGCGGCCAATGGCGTCTGATGTTAAACGATGACTGCAGAATGACGGCCATACCTTCCGGGACCCATAACTTCATATTGCAACTCCGTTTCCTTAAAATAAGAAATGCTATTAAACACAAAGGTCATTTATATTGCAATTTCCGCTTTCTATACTATAAAAAGGTGACCTATTCTATCCATCTTTCATAACATATGTTGTATAGGGCTGCAGCCTCTGCTTGGAACCTAACAGCCTGGGCAGGATTACAGTCCTTCACTGGGCAAGGCGAAATTTCGAATCTGTGTCCTTTGTGCTGTGGAGGGAAACGCGATCGAGACTGGGAGAACATGCATGCTCCACACAGACAGAAATCTCAAGCTGTGAGACCATGCTAATGGCCACTGTACCACCCAGGAAAGGCATGTTAAAATATTTTATCATTTACATTTTCTAACAGTGTATTAGTTTTGTTGATATCAATAAAAATTGTCACCTTGTCCTAAATGGCTTGCAAGCAAACCAAAAACATTCAGCATGTTACATTTGCAGCTACATTTATTTATTTAGCAGACACTTGTGTCCAATGTGATGAAGCAGGTAGCACATTAAAAAGTTATGGCTGTCAAGGAGTCGACTAGGCTGAGCTACCAATGTATAACCAGTAACTAGTCCAGGTTAGCACCGGAACCAGGCATTTCAAGAACCTAAAAAGAGGGATTTTCTATCAAAGACAAGCAGAAAAAGAACATTCAGGATGCTAAGTAGATATAGAAGAGACCCACAAAGGGGTCACAGATAAAAAAGAAGTCAAAGAGGCGAAAGCAGGTCAGTGATTGGAGGATTCGATGAGGTCATTGGACGACTCGATGAGGTCATTGGAGGGCTCGATGAAGTCATTGGAGGGCTTGATGAAGTCATTGGAGGGCTTGATGAGGTCTTGAGGCACTTCCTGAAGGCTGAGTGGGACTCGGATGATCAAATATTAGTCTTATCAAAAAAATAATGAAACACGAATCAAATCTTTTGAGTTCATAAGACTGTGTGTCTGTTTAAGGAGATAATGGAGCCTTATAACAGGTGTGAATTATAGGCTTGGATGTAGAGAATGGAGAGGAAGAACACTCACAAGCTGGACGTGAACTTAACAGTGGTTGTAATGTTTAGTCCATCTAGAACAGAGGTCATTAACAGGCAGACTGCGGTCCGGACCCAGAAGCTGTCCCATATGGACCCGGACCGATAACCAAAACCAGAAAGTTATGATTTAAAACCTGACGGGACGCTTCTATTTTAACCGCTGCAGCTTTTGTAGTCTTTTCGGTAGTGGTTTAGAACTAGAACCGCCAATGAACGTCAAACGCCTTTAACCGCCAAGCAAGACGTAGTTCTGCATATGCAGCCCTATGTTTGCGCTAATGTGCCATTAGTGTTAATAGCAGCAGCGAAGCTAACAGCCGTGACCAAAAAGCCGTAATGTTCCTAAGAGAGTGGCTGCCCTGTCCTGAAATCGTAAAGCTGAAAAGATTTCAAACACAGTATGTATTATACAACATGCTGAATAAACAGACATAGTTTTTTTGGTGATTTCATGTTCGTTGAAGTTTCCGCTTTTTAACAAATATATGAAGTAATGTTATTTGTTATATGAATCAACTCAGGTGAAACAAAAAAATGTGCGTTTTCAGGGTTGAGAAATCTCATGGATCTGGCATGACACTCACACTTTCAGACTCACGCAGAAAATCTTACGGCAAATTTATATTATTTCATTATAAACCTACATCAAAAGTGTATTTACATAGTTAAATACCTGAAACTGTCAGGTTTTGATTACATGCAATGTTTATACAACTAATAGGCTACTTAAATGTATATCACACTAAATAGTTAGACATTAAGATCTTCCAGACCTTTGCTTCAAGTAATTTTCTCTAACTGGAGCTTTCTAAATTTTAGTTGAATACCCCTGATCTAGAATATGCCATTAGTTAAAGGTCCAGCTAAATGTGGCTAGCAGGAAGGGTATAGTTAAAAAAAAACACAGTATTGATTCCATTATGGCAAAAAGCTACTTTTTCCTAAAACAGTTTCCTCACAGGAAATCTCATGGGCATGGTGATTAAGGAGAACTGTCATTTATATGGACAATTCCCAGGAGGAGTGCCCAACCTCCCCCCCCCACCTCCATGGCTACCCCCCGCAGACCCACACCTGCACTGCAGCAGATGTGTTTAAGCAATATGGCCATTAGTTAAAGATCTGTGCTGGCTGCTTCTCAAGCTGGGGGTCATGTTGCGTTAGTCAGGAGTCTGTAATGGGATCGTATCCCATGGTGCACTGGTGCAGGTGTTCACTGGTACTGGGCCAGCCACCCCATCCTTACACAGATTTTAAATCCGTGAGTGTGGGCAGCATGGCAACCTCCAAAAATGTCATAAGCAAGTTTTATAAATCCCAGCTTTGGAACACTATTTTAGTGTTAAATTTAAACATATTCAAGTTTGGGCAAATTTAGGGACACCGTGTTCCGTGGAGTGGTGCAGGCTCTGCAGGACGTGGTCCAGCGCAACTCGTAATCTGAGCTCTGCTCCGAAAACTGACAGTGACCCAGAGCGTCATAAAAACCTCCGTCTTGGTACAGTGTTTGCGGCAGCTCAGGGCCGACACGCTTTTTTCGCTCCATCTTTTTGCTGCACGCCGATTTAAAGCGGAAAGCGGGAAGAAGACACTTTTAGGGAATAAAGCAAATGTGGTACTGAGCAGATAAATTTCCTGTGTTCCTACAATTCTGTTACGCGCCTGGGTTTCGAAAGAGGCGTGGTCCCAACGGGATCCGACCCCATAACCTGCAGGATAAGAACCCCTAACTCTTACTTCTGTCATAGTGGCCTGGGATCCTTTTTTTCATTATAGTAACCCCGTGCAAGCAGCACATTTTTCATTAGTGACTCGATACCTTGCTTTGAAAGTGACCTCTGAGCATTTGTGGCGGGTATTTGGTCAATAAAGCCATTAAGTGACTTTTGCGTCTGCATTTCACGCTTTCACGAATGGCTTATCACAAAGTACATTTACCTCCACTGTTTTTTTTCCCTTCCGCCACAAAAAATTGCTGTGTGGTTTTCTGCTGTTAAAGTTTAAAAAAAAAAAAATAGAAGTCCTTTTGCTCTGTTGACTACAGAAAGGTCGCTGTGTTGACAAGCAGAAAAGCGAAGCAGACACTTTAGAGAGAAATGTAGTAATGGGTTTTGGAGAGCCTTGGTAAGAATAGTTGTGCTCTGTCGTAATGATAGTATCTGGTCTCTGGAAACAATGAAAAATGCATATTAGCATTTGTGCAAGTGTACACTGAGACCGAGACCCTTATCACGTCTAGCACAAACATACACAGTCATGCTCACTTTCATATTACATCATAGAATAACCTCACACACAGTGTGGTCACACACTCACGCATTGACGCAAGATACAGCAAAGGTGTCACGCACGTACACTCGCGGTCCGGGAATTCTTAATAATTCATCCATTTATTAATTGTCTGTTTGACTTTTCGAGATGAGGTCCATGGCGCATATTAATAACGTCATTAATATATTTGTTTTTGTTATCGCTGTCATGGCTGTTGACTCGCATTAGGCAGAGCCTCCCGTAGACAGAAATAACTCATTACCGTGATCTGCAAAACAGCTTCCGTATCCGTGAGCACCTCCTATTACACGGATCCCTTGATAAAAATGGGAAGGGGAAATCTGTGAAGGTGTGCCCCTCTCGTGTAATACGTCTAAGGTACATGTAGGGATGACGTCTTGGGTGCATGTTTTCAGCTGCTCGGCACAACAGAGCATGTGTATCGATGGCCCCCTAGACCCCTCCATTTTGTGCGAGTGCCAAGATAAATTTCTCCTTTGGGTGCTGTAAAAGATTTGTTTACTTTGGCCTTATATCACCGTGTCAGCGAGAATTGGGGCCAGCCTCGAATCAGGTTAGAATATCGAATTAAATTTGCTTTGCAAGGCGATGACTTTTCAAGACGACTTTAAAAATCTCTTTCATCGTTCATTTTAAAAACAATATTAACTCCAAAAACACATAAACACAAGAAATGCACGTGGTTTCATTTCGGTCAGTTTGTTTTGCGGATGCTTCTGGAACTTCTCACTCTGCTGAATTGACTCCTCTTGAATTTCATAGAAGTTAAAATAAAGATGACATACCACAATTTTTTTGACTTTCCGAGGAGGGGGGGTATTTCATAAATCAGCTCCCCTTTTGAAGAGGGGCCTCTGGGCAATTGTCCTTATTGCCCCAGCCAGGATTTACCCCTGACACAGTCTTCGGCACCCGCACACCTCCTGTTGTACTTGTGAAGTGAGGGAGGGGCTGTTCTTAATCTCAGGAGCTCGAGGGCCAGATGGTCATCACTGCAATCCATTCGTGACATTGCCGCCCTTCTCCTTTCCAGGTTCCCGGGGGTGGCCAGTGACTAGGATCCCTCATGTAAAAACCAGTGGAGAGAAACGTAAGAGAAGCCAAGTCATTCCTACCAGCGACATGGAGAACATTTTCCAGATGGCAAGGCAGTGAGTACCCCTGACAGCCCGCGGACTGCAAACTTTAATCCTGCAAATGTGCCCTGCATCTTCAACACAGAACTGCTTTTCTATAATAAGGTCCTTCTGTCTCCTGTACTAGATTATGCCACACCAACCTATCCTCGCACCCCTCAAAAAAAGCTCAAAGCCTCTTTTTTCTTTCAGCTCTCTCGCTCTTTTTCACTGAGGGTTTATTTGATCTCTAAATCTTCGCTGTATATTCCAGAGCAGCATAACTTTACAAAAAAACTCACCAATGTAAAACGGTTCTTCTTGCATCAAATCATCAATATGTCGTTTCTGGGAAAAGAAGTAGCTATAAATCTAATGGATGATTTATTTTTTAATCCGTCGCCTTGTGAACACAAGGTTCTTCTGAGAGGGTAACTGACGTTGTACTGAGTAAAGGACTGGAGGAAATTGCATTTCTGTCACCAATGCAGGACACAGACTAAATTTCAGCACCTGCTATTACAAATGTGAAAGACATGAGATTTTAGGCCAAGAAATTGCATTTGTCTTTCCACCAGGTGTAACAGTTTTGGTCTGGTACAGTATAACATCATGAACAGCCCCAGGAGTTACAAGATGCCTGATCAGGGGAATCTTCATTCGAGGAGCAGGAAGTTGAATGCCATTGTAGGAAATGCCAGAAAGGAGGTGTGGCAGAGGTCAAATAGGCAGGACATGCATTGTAGGGTTGGCCACTGATTTTCATTCCAGCCTGATACCAAATATTTCGATGCCAATTCCTACAATTATAATTCATTTCGCTGAGCATGCATGTTGAGCAGGGTGTGTGCGTTGGTGCTGACAGTAAAATGTTACATTTTCCCAGTATCTGCCCCCCCCCCCCGAGGCTCTGCCTAATAGTAGCATTTAGTGTACCAGGTAAATAAAGTCGATATTTGGACATTAGAATCAATTCTCAAAAATTAGACTTACAGTCTGAAACAATCAATATTTCAGTAAGTATCTGCATATCCTTTAACGCAAAACACTGTCAAGAAGTGCTGTGGTCCTTTTATGTACTCAGAGTAAATGAGCAAAGTAAAGCAAACGTGTTTAATGCAAAAATTTGCTCATCAGAAACTCAAAGCACTAACCTAGAAGACCTCGTCGGTCTCACACAGACTAAACTGCTTACCGGGAGCAGCGCCGACCTCTCGAGTGTGGTGCTGTCCGCTTCAGAGGCCGGCGACAGCCAGGCCCGGGAGATTTGCTGAAGTGCGGAGATGAAGGCTGGCCCATTGACGCCTGCTGAGAGCTCCTGTTCATCTCCCGCACCGAGTGGGCCAGCGGCACATTCCACGGCCTCTCATCGTCCTCACCTTTAGAAATGTGATTATTCAGGCCTCGTCGTTCACACCGCCCTGCGGCCTCCAGACCTCACCAACTCCCTCGACTGCCCTCAAAGGTCTCACCCACCTTGCTGATCTGTCCTACACAAGAAAAAACATCGGCGAGTAGACGGAATATCAAAATGAAATGGCCGTTTTGGCTCCAGCCAATAGCCCCCCAAGCAGGTCACATGGTCACTCACTGGGGGTGCTTTAATGGGTACCCTGACATCATTGTGGTCACCTCGATTCAGCCTGCGAGTCAGTCTGATTGGCTCAAATGGCTGGATACTTCTTACAGCATCAGCAGTAGCACTGGTTCTACTTCCCAGAATGGAGCTTCCCAGGAGAGGTTGTTGGCTGGAAAAGGTCACATGAACAGCCACTCTGGTCAGCCGTGCGCCTTATAATGCCTTATTTTTCCGCGTTTCCCCCCTTTCTTTACCTTTAATGAACCTCAAGCATCACCGTACCTCGACCGGCTGCTTGTGGCTCTAAACTTCCCAGAGTAGGCTTGACAGCAGCTGTGTTGAGATGTTGGGTCACAACACTATTGCCCACAGCAACAGAGGTTAATTGCCCTGAATGTTGTATTAGCGACACAGTCTAATGGCTCTTAATCATGTATCAAGAGCTCATTATAATGACAAGAGCCCCCACAAGCTAAAGCCCCCCAATGCTAGTGCCTGTGACCTTATTGTCAGCGAGGCGCTAAACTAGTCATTGTTTTGCAAGTTTGTCTAGCAGGCATCGCGTACCTGTCACTGCATACAAGGTGAACTCTGCATTCCCTTTAACCAGGATCATTTGTTGAATGATGCAAGAACGCAGCTGTTTTGCGTAAAGATTGTCAGCATTCGGTAACAGTGGCAAAGCAGCCCCAATGACAGAAGCTGCTGGGGTTTGTGTATCCCTCTGATTGGACGACAGTGACTCCGGCCGTCGCCATGGTGCTGAAGAGGGAAAGTGTGACATTGAGACATGACTCTAATGGCAGGCCATCTTTGATTCTCAAGCTTGGATTGAAAGAGAGCTGTGGATGTTCTCCCAGGCCATTGGGGGCCTTGGTGGACCCAGCTAATTAGGGGATTGTCTGCATTCATCTCATTCTGCCTAATTGTACAAACTTCTATTTTTCTGCTGACTTGTTTATGTTCTACATTGCTGGCTGGTTGTGACTCTTTTTACTGCTTTCGGTTATGGTGTATTTGTTATTCACTTAATTGCTTTTTCGATGTCACCAGTTACACCAAATCAGATTCCTTGTACTCGGGTTGTACATGGCAAATGCAGTTCGTTCTGATTCTTGATTCTGAATTCCTACATCCCTGGGGTCCTCACACGTAAATCAGTGTAGGCCCCCACTCCCTGCCCTGGGGTAGGCAGTGGGGAGACTGGGAGCGCACCGTGGCGTATGACAGCCCTTTATCCCATTCTCCAACTAATGATGAATGACCAGACAGATGAAATCTAATAACTGTAACTGTAGGAGTTCACTGCGGTTAATTCGCACGCCGATGGGAGTCTATTCACTTAGCAGCTATCATGAACCCCTGCCCTGGCTCGCTCAGGAGCCTAATTCACTTAAATTGCAGCTTTCATTCATAAGGAGGGGAGACATGGATGTATTTCTTTATTCCTGGGACATAGAATTCATATTGTTTTGGGACCAGTCTGCCGTTTATCTCGACACATATCTCATTAGCACAATGACTCAGGAAGTGTTTGACGGATCCTTTTCAAACTCTTTTCAAACTTTGCAGATTCGTTGTATGGGTGAAGGCCTGGAAGTGATGAAATTTTGACACAAGTTGCGCCGAAATCGAAGCAGCGCCACGTAGTGGTGACAAAGTGAAGGACAGGTTGAGATGGAGATCTGGTGAATCTGATTACTTTGAGAGAAGTCACACAAAGTTGGGCTTTTAATACAGATTTTTTTTGAGAGGTGGTGAGAGTGTAGAGGGAGAAGGGATTCGGTGTGGGGGGCTGGGGGGTGGCATCTGCGGGATACATTGTTCATATCCAGCTTTATTTAGTTAGTGTAATATTGTTTTGTATTCTTGCTTTACATGAGGCTGTGGATCCTCTGACTTCAGGGGAGAATTATGTTGCTAGTAGATCAAAGGCCACAACCAGGCTGTTTAGTATCAAAACCAAAGTGTGACTTTCTGGGAGATACTGGCAGATTGAGGGAGGTGTTAGAAGAAGATAAACTTTTAATGTTATGCCGTTCATTGGTTTTGCTGTTCCACGTTCATGTAATATGAATGTTAGTTCAGTACCCTGTTCATTAGATGTACCTGATCGCCAGTGCAAACAGCCAGCCCTTCTGAACAGACAATCATGTGACTAAATCATGTGACTACAGCTGAATATATGCAGCATACAGACAGAGTCAGGAAGTTTGGTTATTGTGTGGCTAAACATTGGAAGTTGTGTGTGCTTTTGAATGTGATGTGACTGTTGGTGTCAGACGTGATGGTTCCAATATATAAAGGAATCACATGTTCGACCTAATCCAATAAATGGCATTTCTCTGCCGGAAAATGCCTCGCTAATGAAAGAAATTAGACGAGAATGAATCAGACTCGCTAAAACTAACGTGGAGGCTGCAAGTGCGAAAGAAACAGCTTGGTACTACAGTGGTCTGCTGAGTGACTGCTCTGAACAAGCAGCTCATCCATCCCTGAAGGAGTTCTGGAGGCAAAAGTGGGTCCAAACCCAATTCTAGCTAAGTGTACCTAATAAAGTGTCCGCAGTAAGTCAAGAGTATGATTTATTACCCCGAATGAACAGAGAGACATTAGTGTCGCACTGTTTTGTTGTTCATTATCTCTTCAGTAACCTTTGTCATGGTGATAAAGTCCCTGAATATTTAAGCAAGCGTGAGACCTGGCTTTGTGACGGCCTCGTCACCGGTGCGTGACACGTGGAACATTGCCGGTGATAAATTATGATGTGGAGATGCTACACGGGGGGCAGAGAGAGGGACGCGCTTGGTGGGAACCACAGGTGCATGAGGGAGACGAGGCATCGCAGCTACTGTAGAGACCAGCTCTGCCGCCCAGACCCACACCAGCAACGCTGCACTGGTGTATAGTTGCAAGAGCTGCACAGTTTCACTGAAGTGAAAATGGCAGGTGGTGGAACTAGGAGGTTATGGATCAAGCAAGGAGCTGGTGGCCCACTTTGGTCATCGGCTTATTAGCTGGGAGCCTCATATCGGGCTGAGAAAGGTCGCCACGGCAACCTATCCCATCCAGTATGGCCCCAGCGTGGGCCGCATGATTTTAAATATGACAAAGGTAGATGTGCTCAGGGGTTCATGAATGTGTGATCTGTCAAGCCCCACCCCTCCAAGCCCTCTCTTAGTCTGTGAACGCACTCTGACCCGCCCCACACTCTTAGCAGGTACAGACTCTGTGCCTGTAATCGGATGGTCATCGGTTTTAGCCTCATGGTCAGTGATTTCACCACTGGGCCCTAGAGCGAAGTTTTCTCCAGGTTTTCTTTGGTTTTCTCCAGGGGCTGGCTAACCCTGATTACTCAAAGAGGAATGTGTTTGGCTTTGGTTAAAAGCATTGGCTATGTCAGTGTTTCCTCAGGGAACCACAGACCGTTCATGTTCTTCCCGGTACAGAGAGCAAAAATGTGTACTGTCTGCGGGTCTCTCGGGACCGGATTGTGTAAAGTAGCTTTTGTACAGATATGGCCTGCTTTTGGTATCACGACCCATACATCAGACATGTATGAATTCTGGTTGCATGCCCGCCACCCTCTCGGGTTGTAGACGCCAATCTCCCACACGTGCAAGAGTCACCTGAAAGTCTGCCGTGTAGGTCTGATTGTCAGCAGAGATGCGCCATGCTGAAAATGCGTGCACACAGTGCATCCTGTCCCCCCGTCCCCATGCTATAAAGATAAATGTAGGCATTAGTATGCTTAGTGTCACACTGCAGCTGCATGCTGGCCTGCCTTAATGTGTCTCCCGTATGTGTTAGTGCCCACTGCGTTAGCGCCGTCAATTGTCGCTCTCTGGCCAATCAGAATGAAGATGGTTAGCTCCCCCTGGCGCAGCTGTGAATGAGCTATCCAGCAGGAAGCGTGTCAGTGCGGGCAGGCTGGCACTCAGCAAAGCTGGGGGGGATATGGGGGGGAAGACTGGTGCATTGAGACTCCCGACGAGGAGGAGGATGCTTTGTTTCGCCGCTCTTTCACCGGTTTGAATACCAACCACCCCCCCCCCCTCCCCCCCCGATGCACGGCGATGAGCTGACAGCTCCTGACTGAGTAAATTCTTCTCTCACGTAAATGAAAGTCCCCGGGGCTGTTCATGTTGGAGCGACAACAGACGGCTCATCGGACACGGCACTGCGACATCTTAAGCGCCACTGTCGTTCTTACTCCTTCAAATGAAACAGAAGTGGAGGGAAATGGGCCGGCCATATGTCTTTAATATGCAAATAAAAAGGCTTTATACTCCACTGAACAAGGATAGCATTGTTAACTCCATAAATAAGAGTATTAATAGTTCTGTTAATGTATAAAAATTTAATTTGATTAAAATTTACACTTTAAATTAATTTTCCACCACTTTAAAACATATCTGTACTCATGTCTTTGTGGGGACTCTCCATTCATTTCTTTAGGCATAACCCTAATCCCAGCAATGACAGCCTTAACCCCAACCCAGCCCTAACCTTAACCATAAGTAACCAGACAAGATCAAGGCATTTTTAGCTTTGACTGCAGTCACAATTTTTTATAAAATTGCATTTCACAATGTCAGAATAACAGGTTTTTAACACATTGTGGGGACATTTGGTCCTCAGAATGTAATGTATGCCTGGACCACTGACACACACACACACAAACTCTTACTGCAGTTTGGAGCCACCAATTTAGCCTGAATTATCCATTAGCTCAGGAGGATAGCGGAGCTCCAGGGGGACCTTCACAGGAAGTCTGGAAAAGCCCCCAAACACACAGCCCATGAGAAGTCCCAGCAGCTTCAGAAATGTTTTTGACATACTTTTGAGATTTTAAGATGGTTTTCCATTAGCCAATGATGTCTTTTGATTTAGTCAGTGACAGGGGAGGGGGCACTCTGGCAACCAATTAGCTTTCATGTGGGGCCAGTGCCCCTGTGACCCCGCCCCTTTGCATGCCCACCCTGTCTGCATCCCTGCCTTTTCTTTCTTTCTCCATGTGACTGTCCAATAAACCTTCCTCTTGGACCACATGACACGGCTCAGCTCCAGGACCCTGAGTCAGAGGTGCTTATTAATCACAAACAAAGAATTAATTACCCCCCGCCCATGTCATCCCCCTGTTCCCAAACATGGATGATTTATTCCTGTCTGCTGTCAGAGTTAAAAGAGGACTCCATTCTGTCCATCTTCTGTGCCTCACTGTCCCAGCTGTATGCCGTGTGGGCACGGTGAAAGTCTGTCAGCTGGACGCGGGTCACCGACATTGTCGTGTGGAATGTCAAGGTGCTGGGGCTTGATAATCAGATGGACACATCCATCATAGCCAGGGTAATCTGATGCAGGCTTGTCACGACGCCCCGAGCCTTGCTGTTCCAGGCCTTCAGTAAAGCTGGTAGATGGAGATTCAGTGCTTTGCCAGAGTTTGGGACCTTCAGAGGAGCATTTAAAATGACTTTGACAAACTGCAGCAGAGCGGTCGACTGAAGAACGGGAGGAGCTCCGAATGCAGCTTGTGTAGGCCCGCTTCCACGTTTGTTCGCGTTTCAAGATTTATTTGTCACATTCAGAATCACGCACTGTATGTCTGGCATGAAATATTGGATAGTGCTTGAAAGGAACTATGCAAAGCAAAGGAAAAAAACGTAAATAAGAATAAAGAATAAGAGTAAATAGCAACAAAAAAACAAAAATAAAAGCAGTGCAAAACAGGCAATAAATGATAGAGGGCAGGATATCAGCATTTGCAAAAAGATGTGCAATGAGGGTGAGGGCTGGGGTGAAGTGCATTAAGTTCACGGGTGCTTAGTGATGTCATCTCCTGGGGGAGGAGTCTTTGGACCCTGAGTGCTGAGCTCATCAGTTCCTGATCAGTTCACTGTGTGTGGCCCTTCATGAGCCTTGACTAGATTCATGGCAGTGAACGAGAATTTTAAAATCGAAAATTCGAAATGGGACTTTTCATACGGTCCCACAGCAATTAGACCGGCAGACTGGGCTAGTTTCATTCAGAGGTAGTAAGAAAGTCCCCAAACAACCCCCACAGTACCCAAAACACCTCCATGCAGCTTCACCCCCCCCCCCCCCATCTGCATGCATTTCCTGATTAATCCTGTACGCCCATTAAAACCAGGTCCAGATCCAGGTCCAATACCATTATTTTGGTGGGGCCTCGTATGCAGTAAATCAATGTCTCTCAACCCAGTCCTTTGGGACCCCCGGACAGTCCATGTTTTTGCTCCCTCCCATCTCCTGACATGCCTGTCCCAGGAAATTTGTGTGCTTGATAGACTACGAGCTAGGAGGGAGCAAAAACAGGTAGTGTCTGGGGGGTCCCTCAGGACTGGGTTGAGCAACATTGCAGTAACGAACCCTCTCAGTTAAGAAGATAACTGTGTTAGCAGCATCTGGGAATCTCTAACCTGCTACACATGTGACTGTGAGGGCCGGGAGACCCTGCCCATCTGTGGGAAACAGGCATGATGGAAGACTGCCTCTCCCTGCCATCATGGAGGGGGAAGAGCTCATTCTTATGAAGACCAAGGGATGCCGGTGAATGGTATAGCCACTGTTATTGTTGTTTCCAATTCGTGGCTTTAGTCACCAGAGTGGTTTAGCAGCCACCGACCCGCAGGAATTACTCTCAGAAGACACCCGCAGCCCTGCGCTGGTGGACGTGTCCAAATCCTGCCTGACATGTGGCGGCATGTACCTAATGTCCATTACCTATCAGCAAGGGAGCTGGTTTACACTCTGGGAGCTGCTCATCCTGATTCGCGTACCTCCAACTTGAGTACCCTGCTTGATTTTTTTTTTGTACACCAAAGTATAGATATAAAAATTTCAAAGACATTTATAAGTGTAAGCAATATTACTTATTTCCTTGTCAGCCTGCTACGTGTGTACTTGCTGAGAGGAAGTGGATTTATTCACGGAGCTTCATTACGATCCTCTCGAAACATCAATTTGTTAATCTTACCCATTCATGCATACTACTCTCTGTAAGAACTCTACTGTGGAGGAGGGGCAGGGTGGGAGCAGGGGTGGGGGAGGGGCGTTTGGGGTGCCTCTCATTGGCAGAAAGGTCATTGGCTGCCCTCTCGAGCTGCCAGGGTGCGCAGTGTCTCCCTCCCAGCAAAGGCATTAAGCGCTTCATCGTGTTTCAGCGGCAATGATATTGTGATAACTCTCTGGGGCCGTCATTTTCTCTTTCACTTCACCTTCTGCCGTTTTGTTTTCCGATGCGGGCAAAACTTGTTTTCCTAGCTGCA
This sequence comes from Isichthys henryi, assembly GCA_026776945.1. Taxonomy (NCBI): domain Eukaryota; kingdom Metazoa; phylum Chordata; class Actinopteri; order Osteoglossiformes; family Mormyridae; genus Isichthys; species Isichthys henryi. The sequence continues at coordinate 13,338,148 of JAODJX010000049.1, read as the reverse complement.
ATTGAGAGGCGAAGTTACGGGTGTGCGTGTGCGTGTGTGTGTGTGTGTGTGTGTGTGTGTGTGTAACTACACTAGCATGACCATCCGGAATGGGCCAGTCTGCCATCACCTCCGCCCCCCCCCCCCCCATGGAGATCACAGAAACAGCAACAGCTGATCCCACACCCCCAGACAGCAACATGGGGAAAATGGTCTCTCTCTTATACACTCATGAGCACACACTCACTCATACACCTGTGCAAAAACGCACACACAGGCTTCTTTAATATATAGTGGTAATATGTCTATTGTACACCTAAGTAGTATCAGCTGGGACCTTCTTTTCCATCCAGAATTGCTTTAAGGCTAAATATTTCTGCATATTTCTGCATTCAGAGAGGTACTGAACCATTATTTTTGCATTTGTTGCTTCCCTAAGCTTTGCCGAGTCTGGCCATTCCCATCTGACCTCTCTCATTAACAAGGCGTTTTCAGACACTCAAATGCAATTTACTGGATGTATCTTGTTCATCCTGCTGTTTCTCCCTAAACGTCAGGTGCCAAAGCGTGTAAAAAATAACAGGAGAGCTGTTTCTGAGAATCGCAACATGTTCAAATAACTTTGGACACACATCTTAGTCATGCAGTGCCTGAACCTCTTGACCTTGTGTGTGTGTTCTACGTGTTGGACTCCCAGCCACATCACTGGCTGTTTGGAGGTAAACGTACCTAATAAACTGGCCAATGAGTGCATAGCTATTTTCCCTACAACACAGCTAAAGATAACCAAATAGACAAATTTATATACATGCCCGTATAAACACATACACACCCACAGACTCTGCACCTGTTTTGCCTGTGCAGTGCATGAACACCGTATAGCACTGTAACTGAAGTCACTCACATCGTTAGACAAATGCTGCCTTAAAACATTTCCCGCAAAGCAAGTGAAATGGAGCCTTTGACATTGCCCTAGCTCAGCAGCGGTGATGTGCAATCCGCTCTGCTCTTAGGCATTACCTTGTACCTGGGATCAAAACAAATCCTCCGATCTCTACTCCAGAGCTGCTTCTCCAGTACAGGACCGTAGAGAGCTTGGAGCCCTGGATGGTCTGTAGTACGGATGGACATAGGATGCTGGTCCATTACAGGGCACACAGACACACACAAAGGGGTGATTTAATGACTCAAATTGTTTTTGGACTACAGGAGGAAACCTGCGAGAATTAATTATTTATCAGGCATTTTTATCCAAAACGACATACAACTGAGAAAGCAACGGTGAAATCACTCCGCCAACCACAAGATCTGAACCGACAACCTTCTGATCACGAACCCAAAATCTTAATGCTCCTAGGCTCCACACTACAAACCCTCTAGGTATGAAGTATAGTGCTACCCACTGATTTTAACAATAGTAAAAAGCTCTTGTTGGCCAAAGAAGGTTTCAGACTGCAGCCCACAAATCCATTCTTTGCCATTGAGCTGCTGTCCCATATCTGTACTGCTGTGCCTTCCTCACTGCACCTTATCATTTAATTCACGTCATTTGAGTTTTGTTTTTCTTCCTGCCCTAGCAGTGAATGTAATTTCAAATCATAAATGGAGGTGGGGTCTAGTCCGGCCCTGCCTGTGACTGATAAGGCGACTGTGCCTTTGTGATGTGGCCAGGGGAACCGGTATGGTGTCCTGCTTTAACGTCCAGCTCTCCTGCCTGTCATGAAAGATTTGGTCTCACCAGCCAAACTTTGCTTGACCAGAACTAGGAAATATGTCCCTTTTCCCCCCTGACCTCATGTTGCCCACATGGGTCACAGAGAGGGCTGATTGTCTGGATCACATGGCCGTGATCGTGCCTGTCATCCCGGGCATATACTGGCCCTAGCTGAAAGCTGATTGGTTCCTGGTGTACCCACTGCTCTGTCACTCACTGAACCGAAGCACGTCATTGGCTAATGATAAGGTTGGCCCTTCTGCATGAATTTTGGTCCCTCTTATGCCCCCATCTTAAAATATTCTAGAATAACCTCTTCTTGTCCTCAATCTCTCATTTCCTTCTAATCTCTCCACTTCCAGGACAACAACAGAAGTTCTTCTGCCATCATTAAACGCCATTATGAAGCCGGCAAAGGCATTAATTACTTTAAAAGCACGATACAATGGATATAAGTATTATCCAGTCTTCATATCCCTTCCAGAAGACTTCCCATTTTCTTCCTCTTGCTATCTTCTCCCTCTATCTCTCTCAGTCTGTCCCTCTGTCTCTGGCTCACTCTCCCTCTCTGCAGTCATTCCCCATCCTCCATCCATCGTGCTCCTGGATGTGTGAGATTCGGGCCGCCGCCGCGCGTGCTGTTCCCGTCAAAGCGGCGACTCCCGGCCCATCTGAGAAATAATAATGAGTTTGACTCAGTGTGGGAGCCAGTGTCACCCCTTTTCGGCTCCTGCTAGGCCACAGACGTGCGAAAACGTGTGAAAATGTGACAAAACGTGAAAGGGCAGTGGCGGGGGGGGGGGGAGGGGTGACTTTGCTGCAGAGTGATTCAGAGACGACGATGATGCTTCCCAGTTCCCAAGGAATCTCTGGAGCAGACAGGAAATTAGCACGTCTTTAATCACATTAGTGCCTCCTCCGCTGGGGTCCGCT
>JAODJX010000049.1:13283850-13305036 GCA_026776945.1 Isichthys henryi | reverse complement strand
AGTGTTGAGTATCCTGATGACAGAGCCAAAATGGCCACGTGTCAGGATGAAACACTGATCTCTGCAGTGTTGAGTATGCTGATGACAGAGCCAAAATGGCCACGTGTCAGGATGAAACACTGATCTCTGCAGTGTTAAATATCCTGATGACAGAGCCAAAATGGCACAGATGTTGCCTAACACAAGTGAAAAAACCTAGTATAACCAGCTGTACTCACACGTACTGTCCCTTCAGCCTCTCTGCTCCATCCTCCCCTCTACAACCGCTGTCCTAATGATTGCCTTACCTATCTACCTTTTCTTCCTCGTTCAATAACCCTGCTTTGTCTCCACTTCCTCCTCCCCTTCCTTTCCTTGCCCCAATTTGCATGTCTCCGCCTTATTCCACACATCCACCCAATCGTGTCGCTCCCCTCGTGTCGATTCCCCCTCCCCATTTTCCAGGAGGAAAAGAAGCCTCCTCCCCTTTTACCAAAGAAGCCAAGCGTGAGCAGCAGCATGGCGGATGCTGCCAGCGGGGGCAGCGGTGGGAGCGTGGGGGTGCTGGTGATGTCCCGCAGCGGTCGCACCGTGCCCCTGCGGGAAAAGTCGCTGGACCTGGGCGAGCGACAGCGGGCGGAGCTACATGGGAGGCTCCTCCCAGCCAAGCGGGCTGCCTCCTTCCGGCAGAACTCAGCCACCGAGAGTGCCGACAGCATCGAGATCTACATCCCAGAGGCACAGACCCGACTCTAAAGCCCTAAAGCCCCATCCTCTGCTACCCCCTGCCAAGCCATCAGGGGTGATTCTAGGATTTTTTTTAAGATGGGGGGAATAAGAGAGGCTATAATTCATACAGAGGGGCCAACCTTATCATTAGCCAATGATATGTTTCGAATCAGTGAGTGACAGGGGAGGGAGCACTATGGGGGCCAATCAGCTTTCAACTGGGGCCAATTCCCCTGTAGCCCCGCCCCTGTAAATGCCCCTGCAAGCCATGCCCAACCCTCACCTCAGCCTATGAAAGCCTGGCATGGGCCACTAAGCCACTTTAAGCAATTATAGATAAAGAGGGCTGGAGAGAGAACGGGGGACTTTCATATATAAATAGATATTTAATTCACACACAGAGTCAAAGCCAAACAAGGGAGAAAGAGGGCGTCTCCATCTTCTGGGTGCGCTTCATGAAACTCTAAGTTATGTAAAACAGTTCGTAGGAGAGATGTGTTCATTTGTGCTGTCATAAAATTTCCCTTCTGACGGAAGTTAGGCGTCAGTGTCTCCTGATGCAGCCGATGGGGAGAGTGTGTGTGTGTGTGTGTGTGATTTTTGTTTTTTTTTTGACAACTGTACCAGCTGTTTTTAAAAAGCATGGGGTTTCTGCAGGCAAATATTCATGAGGTGGCAGAATGTCCCAACACAGTCAAATGAAAACTTTACATTATGCTGACTATTTGTCAGCTTGGGATTCTCATTCTGTGGCTTTTATTGTTGATCGACAGTGACCCCTACTGAGCAATCTATGACAAAACAACGGAAATTCGGTGGTTGGGCCCCCCCCAACCACCACTCACCATGTAGGAAAGCATCCTTGGATTATGTTTAAAAAATATTTGGAGGAGATGCAAATAGCCACTTTGTAAGAGATCAGAATAGAAGGAAAAGTGTGATCATTTGAAAACACAGTGATTTCTGTGTAGCTCATTTCAAATGTGCGGCGGATGAAGCCTGGGCGAGCACAGCTGCTCCTCGACTGTCGATGATGTTATGTTCCGATGAACTCATAGTAAGTGGAAAATATCGGTAAGTCAATCGCACCATCGTAAATCGAATTATCGGAAGCCGATTCATCGTAAATCTAGGAGCATCTGTAATTATCTAGCAAGGAGTTGTCCCTTGCTCTCCAGAAGTACGCATTTTACTTAGGCGCGCCCATGGACATGCTTCACAATTCATAATGTCCCGGTTCCTTTTATGCCCTTGTTTTTGAAAGATGTATTTTTGGTTGGCATGGGCCAGCAAGATCAAATGATGCTGTGCTTTTATAGTGCATCTTGTTGATTAGACCCAAATGTGGGGTATTTAAATCTGTTTTTATTTTTTAAATCATGAGGCACAGCTTAGTGTAAATACAGCCTCAGACTGCTATCATATGAACAACGTTTAAATATGCCATCTTTTCTGAGATCCTGAGCCACCCAAAATAAGGGTATCTTGCGACCGCTTTCTCGTTATCGTTTTACCGTGGCCCTCTTGTGGCTAGTTTATGTAATTACACAGAACATGCGCTCTAGTTTATCATGTACATTACTAATGCAATTCTCACTGACTCTAGATAAAAGCCGGTTTAAAAGAACGAAGTAGGCTTTGTTTTATAAACCTGAAAGTGAATTAATATAATATTAAGTATTTTATTGGGAGATGCTTTATTTTATAATGTGTAATATTATCTACCTTTTTAGAATAGTAGAGCGTCTATGTATAAAAACGTGTGAAATCTGCTATATGAATCTGACAACATATTATTAATATGACCTAGTGTACAATAATTGAATACAGCTGATGGCTGATTTTTCATGGCGTCTCCTGACGTATAAGACTTTTTTGAAGGATGTGTCTGTAGTGTTCAGTTCACAGGGTTTGACTGTGCCAAACACAGCTGTCAAGTGTACTTTCTCTCCGATTTTCACTCTCTTTCTCCCTCCCTCTCTCTTTTCTCCGCTGTGAATGCACTGGATTGTAATTGGGTTTGCAGTGTCACCTTCCTATCTCTAGCTACAGTGGGTCACTCCCGTTTTTTTCTACTCAGCTAACAACACGTGCCTGATTACCAAGATGTGTGTGGCTTATTTCGTATTAATATATTACTGAAATATAGAATAGAATCTTACCTTCGAATGTGTATATAGACTTGCGGCATTTAGAATACATTTTTCAGTATTATTAGAGCTATTTTAATGTATCGAGACTTTGTTGTATTGAAACTTGTTGTGGGGGACGCAGACACACATGCACACACACACACGTCGGTGTGGATTAACGCGGAGATTGGAATATAGTTTGCTTACCGAGTCCGCGCATTGCATACCGCTTTGAAGTCTGCGCCTGTGCCAGCGCGTCTCTATCACGACTTACGGGAGCTGGTTGTGTCCTCACTTGAATACAGCATCGCCCGTACCGTCACGGGTTTAGATATGTAATATTGTTAGTTAAATGTTGTTCTTTGCAGGAACCAAGAGTGGATTTTTGGAAATCAAACTTAAGATGTTCCTAATTATTTTGGAAATGCAAATGCAAAATCCAATTATTTTTGACTTGTTAGAGGAAAGTTTTTACAGATATACTGCTCTTTGTAGAATGACGGATGTTTTCAACAAGCATGCAGTACAATTTATCAATTTGAATAGGTCCCAAGCAGTCCCAGGCGAATTACTGCAAATTTTCTTATGAATAAAATTCAGTACTGCTGTTCCTGTAAATCCCTGTCACAAAGATTCCGCAGATGCCTGGGTTTTCATAGAAGAAATATTTTGTCTTACAGTGTCCATAATTTCTACAGCATATTTCTCCAATAGTTAAATAAAAACTGAAGCTGTAAATTAAATAAGCACAATGTTTTTGGAAGTACTGGTTGTACTTGAATGTGAAGGACTCTTCAACTTTTAAAACAACACTGCTGTTAAGGACAGGTGTATTACAAGGTCTGTCTTGTAATGAAATGTTTTTTTTAAGAGCAGATGTTAAGTTAAAAGAACAACCACGCTGTTTCATTCGGTGTTCGGGTCACTTTCAACGATATTTGTTAATGTCAGCCTTCAGAGTACTGAGACCCATCGTCTTTTGTTCTTCCTTATTCAACACATTAACTGCTGTTTCTCTAATTAAAAGAAAACACCTGATGCGAATCATTGGGTGAGAAGTATTTCAACACTTGCTTCCACAGTTCCATTCTATTTTTGTATTGGGCTAACACAATTACCGTAAAGTGCTTAATACAAGAGCATTGCAAATGGACGTAACAGCACTCGGCATTATAAAGAATTATAAAACCCGTCTGGAAAAAAGCCAGAAGAAAACTGAAGAGAGGAAAAAGAAACTCCTATTGCGAATGTAGGAGATAAAATAGACTCTGGGGATTCAAGGCCAGCCAGCCGTGCAACCTCCCTTGGACTTACTGCCCTAATAAATGTCATATGTGTGTTGCTGTTAGAATCAGATTAGGAGTGGAGTGGAGTGCTTTGTCTTCTGTTAGGGCAGACAACGATGTTCAACAACAGGGGCGATTCTAGGACTTTTTTAAGGTGTGTGTGGGGAGGGGGGGGGTGCATAATTCATACACCTAACCTTCAGTGAGTGTCAGAGGAGGAGGAACTCTGGGAGCCAATCAGCTTTCAGTGGCGGCCAATGTCCCTGTGTACGCCCCTGTGTACGCCCCTTTTCATTTAGTCATTCAATGGTGGTCCTCCATCTAAAGCATCGATTGATTTTAAGCCTTATAACTTACATTTGGCTCAGTTGATATTTGGTCCCCATTTGGGCAGGGATCCATGCAGGGGGAAGATGGAAGAAACTCAAGCTCTACACACGTACATAACAATGTTTTGGATTTAGGAGATGATTTAGGATGTAACCAGAAGCAAAAGATCCTTCATCAGCTTGTTTGAAGTCCTTCCTGAATCCCAGCGAGCTTATAAATGACCGTCTAATCATAGCCAGGTATGAAGAAACTGCTGCCTCCAGCAGAAAAGACCTTAGCTAGTATTATCGTCTCATGCATTAGCTGAACTCACAGATGTATCATTTTCCCAAGCTCCGCCCCCTATCTCAAATCCTGCATCTATTGGTCGTCATCCCCCCCTCTGTTTTCTTCTATGACACCTGATCTCCCTGATCGCCTCTCACGTTAAGCAGAGTTGGGATATGCATCAACATCTGGCACCCCACCCCACGCAGGAAGGGACAGAGCTCCCCCCATCACTAATACCCCCACCCCTTACCTGCACAGGGCTTCCAGCCCCAAGACCCCGCACCAGAAAGCCTGCGTGGGTCAACCTGGACCAGCAGGTCTGCTGCTCACAGAATTGAACGTAGCTCCTCATCAAGCCGTAGCAGCACTGAGGACCCCTAGTGTACAGTTATCACACTGTGATGTTCTTCTGAATCTAGGACACCTTACTAGAGCACCTGAACGCTGAGTTTTACATGGGGTCCTATGTGACTGAGTAATTACTGTGTAATTACATATACCTCTTCTGCTCACATTTACCATGTATATATATATCTTTGTGGTCATGGAAATTGCTGTTATCACTATTAATGTGTATTGTTATTATGATTAATATTGCTTATTACTATCGCTGTCAGTAAGCTGTTATTTCAAATACTATTTATCATACTCTGTATTTAAGGGCAAGTTTGTAATGAAAAAAAATATTACTTTTCTATTGCTGCTACCAAGAGCAAGACCTGAGCAACAGGATACGATGTTGAAGTGGTAGAAACAGACCTATTTGTTCCTGGAGAGTTGAAAGGGGCTCGTCACTAAGGGCTCAACACTAAGACGAACATTTCGCATGGAGAGCAGCTGGAATTGGTTACCTGGGGACTGGCCAGCGATCCGCATGTTCAGTCAGAGCAGTGTCTCCTGACGTTGATCATTCCCCCGATTTTCAATTTCCGTTTTGTACGGCTGTGGACTCAGACATGTAGCAAAACACTTCCTTTTGATCTTCTTGCCTCATCCAGCCTCGGGGACCGGTCACGTTGGAGCTTGAGCAGAAGATTTACCAACCCAGGACACGCCTCTTCTCAAACTCACACCAGTTTGGTTCTTTTGATTCCCAAGCGGCCGTCTACTTCCTGCTCCAGTGAGCCACTGGCACAAACAGCTACAGATGTGTTTGCATCGCTAAACTCAGACCGAGTAGCCGTAGTAAATAGCAATAGTGTTGTCCCTTGAACAAAGAACCACCGTAGTATTTACTTAAGGTCTCATGTATAAAATAACGATGTGGTGGTCCTATCCGATCAAGTAGGAGCAAAACAAAAACAGTAGACACTAGTCAAACAATGGCTGTAACAAAAAAAATTAAGTGTAAATCAATCATCGATTCTGTTTCAATCATCATCTTCTCATCCATGGGTGTGTACAGACCAACATCTGCTAGCACAAACCCAGAGAAATGGCACACTGTGACGTGGGTAACCTAAACAGAATGTAACACTGTTGACATTGTAAATGTTTTCTAATTATTACTATAAAGCTATTTTTAGCGAGGAAAAATGGCATTGTTTTTTTTTTTACTAAAGGTTTACTGAAGGTTTTCTTTAACAAGTATGTGTGCAAGCAGGTGGAGGGAGGTGAAGCTACTGAGCACGGGCGGGTGGGGTGGAGAGGGGGAGCGGAATTCACGCTTGCTGAGAAGCATCACCAGACCGTCAGTGATTGACTTAAATCGTTACATTCACACTTAACATCCTGTGCCATTTGATAAGCTCTTGAAAGACAAAACATATTTCACTGGCTGAATCATTCTGAATATCGGCGATTAATATCAGGATTAACCATATCAAAAACATTCTCTCTGTAAATGTAAGAGGACTCAGAATATACCAGAGTTAATTTCAGGCAAATTAACGTGCAAAACACAAAAACAGTGACCATTTAGCTGCCACTCAAAAACACCACGGCTTGTTAGAAGTTCAGTTCGTTTTCATTCGCTTGCAAAACAGTCTTGCTTCTCTTCCAAATAAGCCCCACCCACAATCACACACTACTTCTGTGAAAACGGATCATTCTAAGACGCGCTTTTATAGGCACGGCGAAGGAGACGGATGTGCAGGAACAGCTTTCTGAAAATTGCGAAATACAGACTTACGGAACGAGATAAAGCGTGCGACTTGGGAAATGTAAGCTCCGCTGGTGGAGAAAGAGCTTCTCGGAGATGCACGACACTTTCCAACATCAAAAGCCTGACTTTTTATTTTCATCTTTTCTAAAAAGGGCAGATAACGCAAACTGCCAAGCATGTCAGTTTTGGTTTGTTGTTTATGGAAATAAACATTTCACATATTCAAAGAATCAAGTCCCTCATTATCATCAAAACACAGACAAAACAGCCTTGACATCTCAATTTGTGCAAAAGTTGATTTCTCCTTTTGTGCTTGGGGACATATTATCTGAATCACCACTCAACAATCGGATGGGCTCTTCGCAGTCTAGACAAAGACGAAAAGCCTTTGTTTAGCCTGCAATTTTAAAATAATGATTAAGAACTGCTTTTTAAATCAGTGGTGGATCTGACTCAGGTGCAATTTTGTAACTGTGACTTTACACCACGCCGTCCAATCTGAGTGTCCATCCATGGGCCCCACCCACATTCATGGTGGGCAGTGTGACTGTCAGGCCAGTTGGATCCAGGGCTGACCACTTCAGGGGCTTGGGGTAACCCAGCAGGGTCACCTACACAAAAACCAAACGAGAAGTACAAAAAAAGACAAAAATGGGAACCAGGAAACTAGTGGCACTGACGATTGTATTCATTCTCCAGAAATAACTTATTTAATTTACAGAACATTTACAGTATTTTCCCACAAGCTAATAGACCACAGTCTGGCGTCATACAATGTGTTTCCATATAGGATACTTACATTGGAGAGCGAGGACGTTTTGGGGGTGGTGATCTTGAGGCTGTACTGATTCGGCCACTCCAGGAAGATGGCGTACACACTCTTTCCTTTAGATGTGAACCTGAGGAACATGCAAACCCCATCTTTGGTATAACTGGTACAAGGCAGGGAATAACCAATCCCATCGCAGGGCGCACGCACACACAAGCATTCACACACACAAACATTCACACACGCACGCACACACATTCACACCTATAGGCAATCTGTTAACTCCACTTCACCTTAGCATGTTTTTGGACTGTGGGGGGAAACCGGGGCACCCAGAGGAAACCCCGCAAGGACATGGAGAGCCCTGTGCTGGGTATCGAACCCTTGATCTCCAGTAATGTGAGGCTAATGGTAAAATCCATTTTACCATGAGGGGGCACTCACCAGATTGGCACAGTGGTGTTTTCTGCCTGCACCCGCCATGGCTGGGATGCATAAATAGCCTCCCCATTAACCTGCAACCACTGGCCCACGGCTCGGAGCCTCTCCTCGAACACGGCAGGGATGGTGCCGTCCGCCGTGGGGCCCACATTCAGCAGGTAGTTCCCCCCCAGGGCCACGGTGCGTGCCAGGTCCTACAGGGAGGAGATGCGAGGGGGGAGGGGGGGCAGTTACCAAGACATGTGTGGCTCCCTGAAATATCGGTCGGTTGCTGGATATCCGGATTACAGTTGACCCTCCTGCATCATGACTTTCCTCATCGTTGTTTTGATATATTGCAGGGGCCAGGATGAGAAATTAAATGGGAATTTTGCGGGAATTTTTGGGAGTTTTGCGAAATCCACAGACGATACGCAATGGTAGATTTCTTCAGTGAAACTGCAGCTTCTTTCAGAGATGAATGATGAGGCAGCTTCCTTAGGCTTAAGACAGAATGATGATGCTACAGAAAGATGCTCAGATGACTGTTTCAGTGTCTGTCGGCGTCGGTCTCTTGCTGTGATCCATTAACAGCGCTCCAATACAGCAAGTCGGAAAGCCATTTAGCAACACAAGGACCCGTTTGAAAAAGCAAGATTTCTTGCTGAGCCGGAAAACTTGTCAGATTTAATTTACCCCAATTTAAACAGCCTCTATCTTTGTTCACTTACATTTAACCCAGACTACCTTAAATCTGACAAGTTATCTACTTAAGCAAAAAATCCTGCTTAATGAAACAGGCCCCAGTTCTAGCCCGGTTAATTGTTAGCAATATCATTGAATAACCAGCCATTGCATGATAATCTGTGAAAACACCATAGCAACAAGTCCACAGGTAGTGGTTTGGCAGCACTGTGTGTACGACCGATGTAATGGGCCACAAATAAGACCTAAGTCCTAATAAGCAGTACAAAACTGCAGCCTTAACTTCTGTTGATAATGGGCGCAGACATCTTGAATTTTGAGCTTGGGGTTGCGTTGGTTTCTCTGAGACGTTCCACTTGAAATTTCCGACTGGGAACTCTGAATTTACGAGTTCAAATGGAATGCAGCATCTGGCCCCACTGAGGGAAGCAGGCCCTTTATCGGTTGTCTTCGTACAAACTCCTGGGGCCAGGGGAGGTTGGGCAGCCTTGGTGAGAGCAAGTTGTATGAGATAAGCAAAGAACATGATGTGAGTAAGCAAGTAGCAAGGACAGAAGGAAATATATATAAAAAGAAAGACGTACTGTCAGGTTCGCGGGTGTAGCGATGGGCAGACAGGTGGGCAGGAGGCAGGGAAAGACAATGCGAGCAGGCAAAAGGTGGGGAAACTGGGGATTTATTACAGGATGGACGACTAACACCAGCAAACTTCAGAACTAACATCAAGCATCAGAGACCGACAACAGGCAGGGCAGGACGTGGACTCAAACAGACAAGAATATATAAGAGAAAAATAATAGGACACAGCTGGGCAAGATCGGGGAAGCACATGTGGATAATCAGGGGGCGTGGCACACACGAGGATCGGACGAGCCAGGCATGACAGAACCCCCCCCAAAGGGGAGGTGACAGACGGGACGAGGGATACAGGACCTGGAAAACAAGAACAGAACCATTAACGGGACACAGAGGACAGAACGGACAGACAAAACAGGCATAACCCTAGGACCAGAAGGTGCCCCCCGAGCTCCAGCTAAGGCAAGTGAGGGCGAGCCAGGGGGCAGGGCGGGTGGGACCCTCACCCTGCGTCTGTGTCCTCTCCCTCTCTGGGACCCAGACATGTGAGGGTTAGGTTGGGGTCGATCTCGCTGGGGCGAGAGCAGAGGAGACAGCAGGGAAGTCCCCGAGGGGTCCCACTTGAGCTCCTCTACCTCCACGGAGGAAGGAGTGGTGGTCGGGTTCTCTGGGACCTCCTCAGGGACTGGAGCTGGAAGGACTGGAATGGGGACAGGGACAGGAGTCAAAGGGGTTATAGTCACAGGTGCGGACTGAGCCACGGGCAGAGGCAGTGGAGCTTCGGGCATAGCAGCTGCAGGCAGCGGAGGCTGAGGGGTCTCGGGCGTAGCTGCAGCAGGCGGCAGGACAGACAGAGGGGCCTCAAGCGTAGTGGCTGCAGCAGGTGGAGGCAGCGCCTCGGGCAGAGCGGCTGCAGCAGGCGGAGGCAGCGCCTCGGGCAGAGCGGCTGCAGCAGGCGGAGGCAGCGGAGACAGCACAGGCGCCGGCGGGAAAGGCAGAACAGGCGCCGGCGGGAAAGGCAGAACAGGCGCCGGCAGGAAAGGCAGAACAGGCGCCGGCGGGAAAGGCGTGGCCCCTTTAAGAGTCCTGGGGACCTGCGGAATAGCATCCCTTGCCATGCTGGCCCCTTTGTTGGCCAGCCGCGCTGGCCGGTAGGAGTACCGCTCGAGGGGTGGCAGTATCTCCGCGGCGGTCAGGCGCGTCCCCACCCGTGCAGGCAGTTTGGCAGCAGAGGTGATGTTGGAAGGGATCGGGCGTGTCTCCCGATCTCTGGCCGGAAGAGAAGCGGGGACGAGCGTGCACGCCCCCAGGGCGGTCGTCAGGACCTTCGCCGTCTTCCTTCTCCTCCTCCTCTGGCTCAGGCTGGTGGCGGGCCCGACGGGACGAACTGCGGGAGGACAGCCTCTGCAACGCGCGGCGTGACCCTCCGCTCTGTCATGTGCCGGGCCAGCTGCTGGAGGTTCTCGCGCACCTCCTCTGTGAGGTGCACGTCCTCCTCGAAGGATATCCTGTCCATGATATTCCAGCTCTGGCTTACCAGGTTTCACACCCGGGGATCCTCTCAGACGCTGGGTTGGGCCAACCAGAACAGCACCTTGTCGACGAGACCGAGGTTAGCTTCCTCGGTCACGGGGGATGGTTTCGTCGTTGGGTCGGTCATTCTGTCAGGTTCGTGGGTGTAGCGATGGGCAGACAGGCGGGCAGGAGGCAGGGAAGGACAAGGCGAGTAGGCAAAAGGTGGGGAAACTGGGGATTTATTACGGGATGGACGACTAACACCAGCAAACATCAGAAGTAACATCAAACATCAGAGACCAACAACAGCCAGGGCAAAACATGGACTCAAATAGACAAGACTGGGCGAAAATAATAGGACACAGCTGGGCAAGATCGTGGATAATCAGGGGACGTGGCACACACGAGGATCGGACGAGCCAAGCATGCATGACACGTATAAAAGTGATAAATGAGTGATCAAAACAGTAAAACTACAAATTAACGTTCCTCAGCGAAGGCCAGCAAACGACACACTAAGAGATTAGTGACTCATAAATGCATAAAATACATGCACAGTGCAGGTTTGGAGGACGCCAGGCTTGTTTACGGCAGCCTCTCGCACTATATCTCACAGTGACCTAGGAGTAATCTTTGTATCTTGTTTCACTTCACTGGACTCGGTCGCTTCACTCATCAAGGAGACCAAAAAAATTCTATGTGTTTTATTCCAGATTGAGGGGGGGAGGGGCTCCCCTAGCTCCCGGAAGGTAGCAAAAACGGGGGATGTGCAGACAGTCTACAAGACCAGACTGGGGAACGCTGCTCTAAAGCCATTGGCAGATTTCATGTGGTTGGCACAGGTTCTGATTGGCCGATGGAGATCCGGAAGCCTTGAACGACCTGAAGCTCTGAGCTTCTCCCCACCTAACCAGCACAGCAGACTGAGGGCCCCAGACTCACATCAATGATGGTGGGCAGGTCCAATAGCTGGTAGACCATCATGTTCCTGCGGTACCCCCAGGAGTATGTGTCGATGGAGGTGCACTTTTCCCACTTGTGCTTTGGCAGCTGGCCCGGGGTGTACTTGTCCTCACAGTTGTAGTAGCCCCCGTGCTTACAGCTGCATCCTGCCCCCCAGCGGTCATTGGTCACCACGGTATCCTGTAACCGGGGCAATGGAAATGACTCGTCGAAGCACAACTTTACCAGCAGGTTCCCCAGAACATAACCAGCTGCAGGGGAAGTTCCCGCTCTAAAATGCCCTTTAACAACACCCAAATAAATGCACACTAATTAGTATAAATAGTGTCTTATCGCTCATTTTCATTAAAGTTAGACCCCGCCCCTAGCCACCCTTTTCATAAATCTCCAGAGATGCTTCTGATCAGATGTAGCTCCGAAGTCCAAAAGGACATCAGATGCGTACATGGATCAAAGCCAGTTCCACATTTTCATCATCAGCAGTTGCAGACGTGTCCGCCGAATCATCTGGCCATTCCCATGACAGTTTACACATTCAATCTAAATTGCTTTGTATCTTCTCACAGTCCTAAAACACAGATGTCGGTAATCATTTCTGGATAATTTACAAAGCCTTTTGAAATTGAGTCATAAATGTCAATTTTACTGTACCGGTTACATGGAATTTGTAATCAAGCTTTACAAATTAGCCTGGATGTGGATTTCTGCCAATTTAATAATTCTGACACCTGTGACAATATTAGAGCAGCATGATAAAAAAAAAGTAGGAGTTTCGTTATGATACTTACCCTGACTGGGCTGTCGTTATAGAGCCAGGCCAGGAAGCTGGTGGAGTTCCAGTAAGTGTCAGGGGCTTCCCAGTCCCCATCGGACCAGATCAGATCTGGTTTGTAGCTAAAGGATCAACAGTAAATATGACACATGACTTTAAGTGCAATCAATTACCTTTAAGGCAGTAAAGGTGCCATCTCACCTGTAGACCAGGCCATGGAGCTCAGGCATGACCTTGTGGAAAACATACTCCTGGGTTTTGAAACCAGCTTTCTTGTCAGACAGGTACAGGGGGTGGAACCACTCAAATAAAGAGTGATACAGACCGTAGTGCAATGACCTGTCAGCAGGGAATATAATGTGACACAATTACAAGCAAGCGAATGGCTCTGTTTATCAGGTTTAGTAAAAGTTTAAGCAACCAACCCACCCCATCTTTTCAAGATCCAGCAGTAATAGTTAGTTAATACCCACACACCTCTTCCTAACTGCTGCCCCGAGGTCACCCACGATGTCTCGGTGGGGTCCAGTGTCCACAGAGTTCCAGTTCCAGGAATTTGGGGAGCCCCAGTTAGTGAAGCCCTCGTGGTGCTTAGAGGTGAGAACCACGTATCTGGTTGTGGATAGGAGGAAGAGTGATTATAAGATAGATAAAAAAAAAGCATGTCTGTCTGATGGATATCTAACAGTCGCTTACTTTGCACCGGAAGATGCAAACACCTCAGCCCACTGGTCCGGGTCGAAAAATTGGGCATGGAAATCGGGTGCAAATTCCGGGTAGCTGTATCCCGGAGGATAGTTCTTCGTCATGAAGTCCACGTACTTCTGATTTTTCTCTCCCTGCCAGTGCCACCAGAACCACTCGCTGCCGAATCCAGGCACTGCAAACACGCCCCAGTGAATGAAAATCCCAAACTTTGCTTCATCATACCAACTGGGCAACGGCCGAGAATCCAGGCTGGTCCAGTCCGGAGTGTACTGCGCGCCGATCCCCAGCAGAGAGGCGAGCTTCATGAAGAGGAAGCACCACACAGGTGGCGAAAATAGCAGCATTTTGCAGCACTAGACAGAACTAGACAAAAACCGAAAACGAATGTAACGGTGTAGAGGAACTACGCGGTTAATGAGGTAAATGAAGCTGATCTTGCACTGATCTTGGTTCATGGAGTAATAAATTATCTCGTTCTAACGTGACTTGTAAACAAAGTCACCCATAACCGTCTGGATAACTTTTAACTAGCCAGGTGACTTTTATGCTTCGTTTTTTGTGACAGCTATAACACGCTTCCACACTCCGCGTAAAAATAAATGACAGTCATGTGGAGCCAGCGTTGGAGCCGTGTCACGTGGGCTTGTAGCATGTCACGTGGGTTGGTGTCGTGTCACGTGACGGCCGCACGCAGCGCCCCTAGCAGTCGAGTCGCTCTGATCCTCGACATCGGATGTGTGCTGTAGACTCATGTTCCTCGAATATAACAACGTGCGGAGGATTCGCCTATGATCCCAACAGTACTGCTATTGAAATGACGTGACAAAAACACACGATTGGCGTAGAAGCAGTTCGCGTGTTACCTTTCCGTCGGGTTTTGAATGTTTATATCTCGTTTCCTGATCCTCCATTACAGCAGACCACTGGGCATCAGTTCCTCTTCATACCGCAACATGCTAACCTTTAACGACCATCTTCACTTTGAGTTCTCCATTGTGAATACTCGCAAATATGCCTGCATGCTTAACAGCTATTCATTCGTGTTGACGAATTGTTACACCCTTCTTTTTACTAACACTGTCCCAGTTGCTCAATGAATGTGCTTGATGGTTCGAATCACACCCTTGTTTTTTCAGCGTGAGGTTTACAAATTCTGCTAGTGTCATGTCTGTCCTTAAGTCCAAACTCGTGGGTGGGTGAACTCATTAATTTATCTTATTGTGTGTGCGTGTATGTGCTGCACTGGACTGGACCGGCATCCCATTCGGGGTGTAGTGCTTCCTTGTGCTCGATTCTGCCTGTCCTTCTGTGAGCCTATACAGCAGGGGTGGGCAATATTATCCAGAAAGGCCTGCTGTGTTTGCTGCAGCTCCCCAATTAGATTACTAACTAGGGGACTGATTGGCTGCAGAGTCCTCACACCTGGGTTTGGACAGCTGACCTAAAGGTTACCCCAAAAATCTCCCTTTGCAGCTAACAGTGCCCATCCCTACTGTACAGGATGGAACATTGACAGATGTTAAAATTATCATTGTCTTACGAGGAATTACTACTCATTCCACAGTGGCGGTAGTTCTACAAATAAACGGAGACATACAATCATTAAGAATGTTCTCACTAACCCCAGAATACCAACCACAATCAAGTAGCCAAGTGTAAAAAGGTGCTCGGTTTTTACAGAATAACTTACAATTTGGGTGATGTTTGTGATATAATGGCACAGAAATAAACCTTACAAAGTCTGGTTAATCCAAGGTCTTAGTAAACACAAAAGCTGGGCATTAATTCTCCTCGTTCAGAGTGAAATTCATAAAGTGACGTATTAAATGCACGGAAGGGCGTTTCCATATTCTGTTACCCATCATGAAGTGTGCAGCAGGGATTTATTTAAACTTGAAACGCTTAAATTTACATTAAATGTTGTAAACTTCAGAATCAATGAAACAAAATTATATGTATAGATAGTGTGCAGCAAAACATCACATATAAATATATACCATACAAAAAGTATTGGACAAGAATGCAAAACACTTAAAAAAAATGCATATTGTGTACAATAGGGAAACAATAGATGTGTACATCATCCACCTAATTGAAGTCTGAAATCACCCCCCCCCTCCACAAAAACACCTCCACTTTGGTATTCATCTTATTTACACATTTTGCCTTATTGTTCACATCCAGAGGGGCTCACCTCACACAAGGGCACTTTCCCCCCAACCTGAATCACACTAAAAGCTTGTGACCCGGTTCCTAGCTAATATTTACACACAAACCTGATAGACAGGTCATAGACATGATCACTGTAATTCCCACTCAAAACGGCCACTGTACATACAGTTTCTAAACGGAATGATACGTCCCTGCATTTGCGTTTTGCAAGGAGACCCACGGCTGCTTGGACTGAGCTGGTCTGACGGCCCCAAAGTGCCGACACTGAAGCTCCAGCAAAGCGGTACAAGGTGTCAGGATCTAGCCATGGACCTGCTTTGCTCCTTCTGTGGGCAGGAAGGGGACCACATTCACTCTTAGGCCACTCTGATATCTGCCTGTTCTCTATCTCAGGTCCATGAAAGAGGAAGGTCCACTTCTCCCTCGTCCCACTACATTAGCCCGTCGCTCTCCGAAAGCTGCCTCCGAAGTTCACGTTTGTCCTCCGCGTCGTCCGCCTCGCCACTGGCCTCGGCCTCCTCCGCGTCATCCATGTAGATGGGCCAATCGGTGTCTCCATCGCTGCGCTCCGTGCCCTCGGATTGGCTGCTGAGGTTTATGGGGGCGGAGTCCTCATGGGTGGTGGTGACGCAGGTGCAGCTGTCGCAGAGGCCGAAGCGCTTCAGGCCATGGGACACCACCCCTGTGAAGGTGCGGCGGCAGCCCTTACACACGATTGGCCAGTTGGAACGGTGTACCTGTTAAGAGAAACACAGCGCTTCATTATCAAATGTACAGCAGTACAACAAACAGCAGTATATGTAGGCAGTTTCCCTGAGAGCTCCCCATAGTAAGTGATAGAAATACATAAATTAAATAAGCAAAACAGCACTAAAATATTCTATGACATGCAAATTTTCAAATTGTCAATAGTAATAGCCTGATCAGCTACTGAGTAGTCTCAGCCGCGATTCAAAAATAATTACTAACCTCTACCAAAAATACATAAAATTTATTTGCACATCGTACACACTGGAGACTAGACAGCATATCTTTGAGCTTGAAGGGCTGCTTTTTCACTCTCAAAATTAGCAGCCTCTATGCCGAGAAAGAGGCTAAATTTGCTTCATTGAGGAAATGATTCGGAGCCTATTTGCTAGAGCACAATGTAAACACCTCTCACCAGTTCAAGCCTTTGCTACCTGCAGAGATCACATGATATAAAAGGAAATGTTGGGAAAGGCTGACAGACTGGCGTTTTGTGCCAATGGAAGATGGGGTCAAAGGTCCCTAAGCACGCATGCATTCGCTCACGGCTGTGCACTCACGCTCAGGGAGTGGCTGCGCAGGTGCTCCTGCCGTGTGAAGCGCTTGCCGCAGGTCTCACAGGGGTATGGCCTCTCCCCAGTGTGGCAGCGGATGTGCCTCTTCAGAATGCCCTTCTGCTTGGCCGTGTAGGGGCAGAAAGGGCACCGGTGCAGTTTCACCGGCACCACCAGCCCATCACCTGGGGGAGCAGATGTAGACGCGGCAGAGGTCAGCGAAGGCAGAAGCAAGGCGCCTCGCTACATCGCCAAATTAGTCTGCAGTGGGCAGGCGGTTTAACCGCCCTGACTTCACCCCCGGCGTTGTAATTACTTTCATTATTCATTTAATAAATATGCTTGTGTTTGTTTCAGTGTCAAATCCTTCATGTTGTAATCCAACTAAATAAAAAGTTAAATGAACAACATGCCAAAAGGTGACGCAACACATATTTAAATGTACTCCAAATCAAAGACGTCTAACTTTTAGACACAGAACTGGTGATTTTTCATACTCGTGTGAATTTTTAAAAACATATTTTGGGACTATTTTATACAGTCCAGTCTGAGAAGAAATCTACAGGAATACTCAAAATAAAATAAATTAAGCCTTGTAAAGATCATCAGTTCTATTTATGTAATGATTCGCCGCCGCCTCCCCCGCCCACCTCTACACACACACACACACACACACACACACACAGTTGCCTCAAAGTTCTTAAGGAAAGATATATATATATATATTTAAAAAAAAAAAAAAAAAAAAAAACATGACTACTTTATAAATAAGTCAGGAGCAATATCACAGGCGGACAGAAACGCAACCAGGAAACTGCTCTCCGCAATGCTGGCAGCCTTACTGGGAGAAAAACCTGTCAGTTTTATATGAGGAACAGGATAAAACAGCTCTGTTTTTAGCAAACTCTCCCATCTCCCAGTCTGCTGCAGTGAACCACAATATTCTGGTCAGAAACTGACAGCCATTGAAAGTATGGATCCCCTGGGGCAAAACAAATTTTAAGGGAAAAAAAATTGTCAAACTCCATAAAAACACCTTCTGTGGATATGAATAACAATCACACACCTCACATTGCCAGTATATCCCAACCAGCTTACATCCACTCATACAAAGCAAACAAATAACCAATTACAATCTCACTCTGCCCCTCTGCACATGTCACTAATACCCTGGCTACCCTAATCCAGAACTGCAAACAAGCAGATCCCCACCCATGCAGATAATAATATGTTAGCAAACCTGAAGCGCACAGTGTTTCCCAGCAAAGCCTACGATCCAAGCACATTACCTGAAACCCTAGCTGTACAGCGCACACCTTCAACAAGAACCTCACTTAACCTCCACCTTGAAACATGCTGAAAGCACTGGGCCAAGAGTGTCACGCTCAGGGATGAATCCCAATTCTCAGAAACAAATTCATGGCAAAGTCCACTGCTTCACAAAAGCGTGTGTCATCATTGTGTAATAATTGCGCTGCAGCACACAGAGGAAAATGGACGTCACTGAGATGGTCATACGTATGGCCAACCTAAACAGCATGTCTTACTGCCGTGACATATACATGTGACCGTTACAGGGTGTTCACCTGTGTCCTCTCCATACCAGTCGCTCTGGATCTCCATGATGGAGGACCCCCCCAGTCCCAGCCCCTCATCTACGCGGCTACCCCCTACCCCTCCGCCCAAACTCTGGGCGAAGTGCTGCACCAGCTCCTCACGGCGTTGGTCGACCCCGCCCCGGAGCAGCGCTTCCAGGAACTGCTTCATATGGTAGTTGTCATACGGCAGGGAGGAGAGCTCACTACCGGCTGCCTGGCTGGAAGGATGTGGCTTGTCGCCATCGAGGGACGGCGTTCGGAAAAGGGGTGTGTCCTTGCCCTCTGGGGAGTCCTCCCCCTCCTCATCGGGGTCAAACTCAGCCTTGGGGTGCACCAGGCCCAGAAGGAAGCCGGATGAGGAGTTGACCTTGTCTCCCTGGCTGCCCTTAAGGGCGAGGTCCACCGGATGGAAGCTGGGAAACTCCCCCCGCGAGCTCTCGCTTTCCGAGTCTCGGCTGGCGATGGGCGTGGCTGCCGTTGGGGGCGGGGTCACCGTGGTGGCTGCCGAGCTGGGCATCTCGGAGCAGGAGAGCCTGCCGCTGTCCTCCGGGGAGTCAGAGGCTGTGGCCGGGGTGCCGCTGTCGGCCAGGCCTTCCCGTTCCCGCTCCCGGTTGCAGATCTCCAGCGAAGAGCGGATGTAGGCCTTGCAGAACCCGACCACGTCGGTCATCTGAAGATAGCTGGCGGCAGACATCACTTCGATGACATTGTCGCTGCGTAGGTCCAGCCGTCCGGAGTAGAGGAAGTCCAGGACGAGCGAGAAGGCCTCCGCCGTGACGATGTCCAGCGAAGCCGTACTGTGCCGCTGCCCACTGTCCTGCAGATAGTGCACCAGCAGAGCCCGGAAGTAGCCACTGCCGGCAAATAGCACGTTGCGGTGCGCCTTGAAGACGCGGCCCTCCACGATGATGCTGCAGTCACAGAAGAAGTCCCGCTTGCGTTGCTCGTTCAACTCGCACAGCAGTTTGGACTGGTACGAGGGAACCTCCATCTTCTCCCTCTCTAAACGGGGCACAATGGCACACAGCAGGTTAGCGTGCTCTTTCACTGAGTGGCAGCATCACTCAGTGGGTCGGAGTTTACTGTCATACAGTAGTTGAACCAGGATTCAAGATTCTTTAATTGTCACATACATAATCATACAAAATACAACACACAGTGATACGCAGGGGCGGCCAATCTTATAGAGAAAGAGGCGCTGTGTATGCGGGTTAGGTTACTAATTACTCGGCTGACTGGCTGATGAGTTTTTACACCTGGGTTTGAACAGCTGACCCAAAGATTATCCCAAAACCTGCATACACACTGACCCTTTGCGGATAAGATTGGCGAGCCCTCAGTTAAACAACTCAGGACACAGTACTGAAAGGCACACCCGCTCGGTAGTATTTTTGTTTCTGTTTGTCCGTTTTTGTTTATTTTAAACTGCTCCAACCTCATATCCCTTACTGTACTTCACATGGCTAAATAAAACAGTAAAGTATTAACTCCGACAGTAACAAAATGACGCTTTACTGACCCAACACACCTTTCCGAAAGCCATCGGGAACATCTTTAATAAAGCATCTCCAGCGAGTCGCACCTAGAAAACTCCCGAAGGCTTCCCACTCTGATCCTGTCAGGCAGAGCGGCGGTAACGGGAACCGGCGCCGCGAAACAAACATCCGCGTTACATAAGTAGGTAACGGCGGCACACGGCTCCCGGTTAGCCGTGGAGAAAAGCGGGTCACCCGGGATGAATGCTACCTTAAAGAATCGTAATGGAAGCCCGCGTCGCGGCTCGGCACGTCCAAAAGCTGCGAACGCCTACGCCGGAAAAGAAGCTAGCTAGCTAGCATAGCACCATCAAAACAATACCGCCAGGTTTTAAAGGGAAAACCGAGAGCACATTTTAAGCGCTACACCACCGGGGTGTCCAGCACGGTGACGCAGGAATACATTTTAAATAAACGGAAGTGGAAATGAGACCAGGATATTTTGTTTTTACCGTAAGCAGGGAAACGTCCGCTCCTGTCGGCCGTCGGCGGCTAGCTACCTAGCAGCTCGGCTCACGCGGCTTCGCGAACGCCACGCCACGGCTGAAACGCGACACTGTCAGCTGGTAAATAGGTACACAAAGCGGACCAATCATCGAGCGGGGAGCGCACAGGGCTCGTGCCTACGACGGCTTTTACCGAATAAAGAGATCGTAAACGGAACCTACGGGGGGGGGGGTTGTGTGATTTGTAGTTTTAAAGTTATGATAAAAATTATTCTTTCGGTTCCGATGAATATGTTCACGGCATTTTTTTCCTACACCGTATTGATATTGATCTAGAACTTAGCAGCCATTGTGAAGTTTAACACTCTGAATCCGCAGGTTCCGATGTTTGTTGAAAAGTTTAAAATTTATCCTAAGCTTATCACATATATTACGCTACGTCTCACGGTGTGATATTAAGAATGTTTTTCAAACCAAGAACATAATAGGATTTTGGAGAATTCCGAATTTTAGAGCGTTTTCAATTAATAATTCCACCAGACTTAAAGCCCTTAAATTATTTTATTTCGCATTTTCTGAAAAATGCTAGATGGATTCAGGGATCCTTAAAATGAATAATCATAACATATGTATATGCATACATTTCCCTACAGAGTGCATGTGTTTGTTTTTTATTGATATCAGAAGAGGGCGCTAAATTCCAGGAATGCTTTCATAAGCATAATCAAAACATTTTTTTTGCAAAATTATTTGTCAAATTTCAGACAGGCAAGCAAATTGAAATATGACACATATGCATATCCATCCATCCATTTTCCAAACTGCTTATCCTTACTGGGTCGCGGGGGGTCTGGAGCCTATCCCGGAAGCAATGGG
>JAODJX010000049.1:13250814-13276076 GCA_026776945.1 Isichthys henryi | reverse complement strand
CCCCCCCCCCCCCCCCCCCCCCCCCCCCCCGCTGCTTGAGCTTAAGCATAGCTACATGGCTAAAACATCCAACTGCATGCCTTACGAGCAGCTTAACTGCAAAACCAAGACAGCGTGTCGAGCGAACGAGGAATGTGCTAACACCCTGCCACGGCCAGCGTGGACTCGCTCGACTGGCAGAGCATCCCCCGACCATCGCGGCACCGCCGTCAAGCCGCAGATCGGCTCGGAAGTGGAGCTGCAGCCTTTACATTCACGTGTGGCTTTCAACAGCCTTATTAACATCCTTCCCCAGTAACTCTGTGCCAGTCAGGAGGCTAGAATGTGCCCGGCTGGGCATGGCGAAGGGGCATGGTCACTATGTCTGTTCGCTCTCCTATTCATACGGCCAGCTGCCTCCGAATGCCTCAGGGCCGCCATTGCCATGGAAACCGCCAGTAGCCAGCTTCCCACGGTAAGAGCGCCGAGCGCGGCAGGGACAGCATGGGTAGGATGCAGCGGTGTTTCGGCCACTGGGTGCTGGCTTATCCTCAGAAGTGACCCTCTGTTCCAACACTCAGGGGGCCCTTTCTTCTCTTGACCCCTGGGGGGGGGCGTCTCGCTTTCTAAACGCACCGTTATCAGGGGGGCCTTATGTCAGGTCGGCTTTGCAGCTCCGGCCCTGACGTACAGCTCCTGGCTGCTCCAGATTAGCAGCCTCGGTAAAGTTTACAAAAAAAAGCTGGACAATGTGACAGGATGCTGATGAGAGGTACGTTCTGGTGGGGTCCAGGGAGGTTATTAAGGGATGGGCGGGGGGAAGCAGAGAGCCAGGGGTGATGGGAGCAGCGACAAGCAGTAGAAAAACAATGTTTCTATTATTGTTTTGCTAAAAATAAATATGATAATGTATAATTAATTACTCCAACCTATCTTAGCATGTTTTTGAATTGTGCATAGGACAAGAGGGGACAGAAATGAAGGATGGATGGATGGATGGGTAATTAATCACCAAATACTTATGATGGCTTCTGGTCACTCTGATTTACAGACGACTTTAGGTAAGGCCATGTGATAACCTGGCTACTCAGAACAGACCAGGCTTTGATGCCTGATAACTGGATTTGGTTAGAACTCCCCACTCCTGCCCCACGCAGGTGGTCATAGTGGACACATCTCGCAGGGCACATTGCTCATTTAAGGGTTAAAGCCACGGACCGATTACTCCAGGATGCACCACCGTTTGGGGGGGATACCTGTTACCACACTCTGAGAGGCTCACATGACCCTCCTCCCTTCCAGCTTGCTGTTCACACTTCAGCTGCTGCTCAAAGAGAGCTGGTAAGGGCAAAAATCCTCATTAGGAGTAAAAAGGGAGTGTCTGTGTGTGTGGGTGGGGGGGGGGTCAAGAATAGGATGAGATGGAGGGAATAGAGGGAGAGGATGCTAATTGAAAGGAGAGGAATGTGGGGGGTGTAAGAGGGGGGCCAGAGAGAGAGATTGAGAGACAGAGAGAGAATACTAGAAGGTTAGTGAAGCTTTGTAGTGTTCTGGCTGAAAAATTAATCTGTGACAGTGGGATCCAATGGCAGAGTGACCTCCAGGGGGGAAAAAAGAATAAGCAAGGGAGGTCTCCCCCCACAAGAAAGACAGCAAAACGAGGAGGCGAGGGGGAGACAGACACTGGGGCCACAAGAAGTGAGGGGGGGGGGAGTGGACACCAGTGACAAACTGAATATCGGCAAAGGGGTAGGCAAGTGGGAACAAGAGACAGGGCGGAGGGCAGAGAGAGAGAGAGAGAGAGAGAGAGAATGACAAGGACAGACTGACATTCTGGGGGAGGAAAAATAGAGAGAGAGAGAGAGAGAGAGAGAGGGTGGGCACTGGCATAGAGGGTTGCCCAGTTTCCAAAGATCTTTGCTGGAAGGACAAGCGAGCCAGACGCCTCCGTGCCTCTCCTCCCGCTCTGACGAGCCCTCCAGCCCTGCAGGTCCAGTGCGCCTGACCCCCTCCCTGGCTGCACGCCGCAGGTCACCCCCACCGATGCCAGAGCCTGGTCCACACCAAACCATGAAGAGACCCTGTGATTACAGCTCCCCGGACACGGATGGCGAGGAGCTCATCGACGTTGGCCAGGAGGACGCGTTCTGGTGAGACTGACCCCGAGCCAAGGGCCCCGGTGGGGTCCGGCCTGACCCCCGCTGTTACCAGATTACTGTGATGTAACCGGCTCTGCTTCAGCCTGCTGACTTATACTGTATTTTGACATACAATAAGAAAATGAAATATCATATTTTGTTTAAAATGGGTTACATGTGTCGTGTAATAGCTGCGTATTGCTGTGTATCTATGCATCTATTTAATTAGAGATGTGTATCTGTTTATTTATTTCATGTGTAACCCACCCTTTCACAAACAAATAGCACATGTCTAAAAATCTATTCTCTGTTTTCCATCTTGTGCTGTACCCCAAATTTTGAATTTTCTAAGAGCTCTGCAAATGAGGCGCAGACTGGCACTAGTAGTTGAAAAGATTTGGTGAAAGTCAACGCAAAACCCCTTTGATATGGTGGCGCGGGACGAAAATCGTCGCTTTAAAAATGTTTCAGGGGCAAATGGAAGTATTTGCTACAATGTTGGCAAATGTTAAAATGTCAGATTTTGTCACCAATGAGGTCCAAAAGCTTTAAAAGACTAAATTAGAAAAGGCAAAAAACTATATTTTAAAAATCTGACAGCAGTTTAAATCTGAAATATTATATATAAATTAAAGATTTAAATTTTCTGGTAAAGGCCAAGAAAACAGTGAGATTCAGATAAAACATATTTCTGACATAGAACATGATTGTACTATTTCATGTAAATGTGTCTTTTAGTATTTTTTACACTGCTGCTTTTAATTAATATATAACTTCCACATATCATTGGTATAATTCTTAATTTTGCATGCAAGTCAAAATGTCTTTGTTTAAGAATTTGTACGTAAGAATGTAATTCTACAGTCGGCCAAGCCAGAACTGACATCTGCATAGAGATTCATTTTACTTGCCTTGACTAAATGGTTTCTGTTTTTAATAAGTTTGCAAATGCTGAAAGTTGTTATTGATCACTCTGTAAATTTTTTAAGGAGTCACCAGTCTGTCCCCTATCTGATTTGCGCAGACATTAAGCAGGGACGTGTTTTAGCGTAAGGTGACATTTTGCTACATTGACGGAGGTGCTTTCAGCCTGCTGTCCAACGGCACAGCCTTGCCGCCCCGCTGCTGTTACATTTCCTTACGCAGTCTTGCAAAGGCCTGCACGACTGTACATTGTCGTTGATTCTTGGGGAGGGGGGGGGGTGGCCTTGCCATGGGGACCCGAAGCTCACGGAGACCCGCCTCTCTGCCTGTCCCTGCAGCCCTGTCACCGGCTCCATCTCCCCAGGCAGCACCTCACAGATCCTCGCCCGCAAGAAGCGCAGAGGGGTAAACAGGCCACCTCGCCGGCCCTGTTGCACAACACGCAGGCTGCAGCCGGCACCCACAGTCATTTGCTTGCAATTACCAGATCGCGGCCTTTTGGTTCCATCGATCCTGACTGATGCTGTCACGAGCCACAGATCTGAGCGGGCGGCTACCCTGGACTGTTACAGGGCCCATATCACTCTTGCCAACTGACTGCGCGCTTTGTGCAATACCTCACTCCTGTCCCTTACAATCCTGTGCTGCCCATCCATCCATCCATCTATCTATCTATCTATCTATCTATCTATCTATCTATCTATCTATCTATCTATCTATCTATCTATCTATCTATCTATACAAAGTAAAAGCAGCTTTTGTGAGGAGCTGCATTATAAAGTAATAATTACCCTGAATTATTAGTGAATGTCTAATAATCAAACATAATACACAGTGATGATTGTGCAGTGAATACTTAAAAATCAAACATAACACACAGTGATGATTATGCAGTGAATGTTTAAAAATCAAATATAACACACGGTGATGATTATGCAGTGAATGCTTAAAAATCAAACTTTGTGAGGGCAGGGCTGCACATGGAGGTCTCTGCATCACATCTCTTCCCTTGTTTCTCAGATCATCGAGAAGAGACGACGAGACAGAATTAACCACAGCCTGTCAGAGCTCAGGCGTCTGGTCCCCAGTGCCTTCGAGAAGCAGGTGACAGCCCCCCACCCTCCCCCATCCCCACTGCTGGGTCTTGCCGTTCGTTAGCTCGTTAGATCATTAGCTGCACCCCAGAGGCAGAAAAGTTGGCCAGGCTGTTTATAGATAAACCTTGCTCAGGCACATGCGGCATTAGCCACGGCGCGTTAAGGGCCTCATGTTCCATGCTGCCAGCCTGAACATGCCGGCGTCGGGTCTGGCGTGGGATGGCGTTCAGCCCCTACGCATCTCTCTTCCAGGGCTCCTCCAAGCTGGAGAAGGCTGAGATCCTCCAGATGACAGTGGACCACCTCAAACTGCTGCACGCCATGGGGGGAAAGGGTATGGCCAACTCATGTCCATCTGGGAGGGAGAGAGAGCTGTAAAGAGATGGGGGATGGTAGAGGGTTTTGGGACTGGGAAGGGGTGCAAAGACAGGCCTGGGTCTGGGTGGGCTGGCAGCTAACCTGTATCTGACACTGCAGCATGTGTACATAGATCTAGGCTGGACTTATACACCGGCTAATCTGGGGTTTAGCGCCGGGCCCCAAATCTTTTTTTTTCTGATTGTTACAGCAGCATTTTGTGCTGTAGGTAGGGGCCCCAGCAGCGACATTAGCCCAAGGGCTAAAGCTTAAGGGAAATTGTGCAATTGCAGGCTCAACATTGTGGAACAATTTGCCCCTGCGCATTTGACAGGTGTCATCACTGTCCACTTTTAAAGCTCGATTAAAAACACATTTTTATTCTTTGGCTTTTAGTTCAATATAGGAGCTGTCAAGTGTTGTAATGTTGTATGTTTGTCGTCTTTGCTTTTCTGATTTGTACAGCACTGTGTGTCAGCTCTGGTTGTTTGAAATGCGCCATAGAAATTAACTGAACTTGAAGGGCCCCCACTGACAGGAATAATAGTTCATAGGGGAGATGCTGATTGGATGTCCTCTGCCCCCCAGGGTACTTTGATGCCCGTTCGTTAGCTGTGGACTACAGGACGCTGGGCTTCCGGGAGTGCGTGGGGGAGGTGGTGCGGTACCTCAGCTCGCTGGAGGGCATAGAGGCCCCAGACCCCATCGGGGCCCGGCTGGTGTCCCACCTGAGCCACTGCGCCAGCGAGCTGGACCCCCTGCTCCAGAGTCCGGCCGGTCTGCCGTTCGGCCCCTGGCCCTGGGCTGCCTTTCCGGGCTCGGCGGCCCCCACTGCAGCAGCGAGGCCCTTCACCGGACCCCCACCCCGCCGGGAACTGCCAGCCCATACTGCAACTCTTCTGGGCAGCTACCCCACACACAGCCTACGTGCCTCTGCCATCAGCATCCTGCCGGCCGCTCCCCCCACCGCCATGCTGGGCCCTGCCTTGGCCACCGTGCACAGGGCACCCCCACTCCCCTCCCCCACCCACAGACTGTCGCAGCCCTCCCCGGAGTCCCGCGGCACCCCACCCCACCTGGCTTCCCCACCTCAGCTGTCCTTCAGGCCATTTGCTCCTCTGGGCTCCGCTTCCGGGCAGCGCCGGTCGGGCACCGGCACCAGCAAGGCCTCACAGCACTGGAGCACGGAGATTGGAGCCTTCTGATCCGCTCGCCCCCGGCTTGAGCAGGAGACGATAGCGGCTTCAAGACCTCCATCTACAACCACTATCCCCCCAAACCTCCACCCCTCTCAGTGAACTGAAGATATATGCATTTCACCACGGGATCCGTTTACTCTCCAAACAGTCGTTTACCTTACATCCTAGCCTACATAACGCTTATCCAAACAATTTATTTACCCATATATGCAGCTGGACAATTTACCGAAGCATTTCAGGTTAAGTGCCTGGCTCAGGGTTACAACAGCAAGAGGAATGGCGACATTCAGGTTGCGAGCATTTGGCTTAAACCTCTACATGCTGTACATTAAAGGAGCCTCGCTGGGGCACCGCTGGGATTTGACCCCAGAACCTCCTGTTCGACAACGCAGTTGTATAGCGGCCCAGCTCACGGATATTACATATTCAGCTCATCGGCCCTGCATGTGCAGCCTTTAAGAGATCCGGGCCGCCGGGTGATGGACAAGAAGTTCCAGATGAGGAGAAGAAACTGGAACAAGGTTTAAAACACACAGGATAGTTTGTCCTGACTCACCCCTTCTTAGGGATTAAAGGACCCCTCCCCCCCCAATAAGCAGTCAGGGTGGGTGGAAAAACTCAGAACTTGCCTCATCCAAGCTCTCACACCCAAATATCTCAGAGTAATATTTTAAACAAGAACCGCAACGAAATTTGGAGTGTCTGTCTTTGGTTTTTCTCCCTGTTTGTTTGTTTGCTTGATGATGGATTGTTTTGGTAATGCTTTTTCTTCCTTGTAATTCTGCTTCAGCGTTTAAACACATTTTATGATGTTGAATGATCCTTTTATATTTGGCCCCTGTTAAGAAGCTTTATGTTGTGGGCTTGTTGGATGATATTAAAAGGAATGCCTGAGAAGACGAGACGGAGCAGAGAGGTTTTTTTTTCTGGTTCGGCAGCGCTGTTTGTGTGTGTTTGTGCGTGTTTGGTTGGCATGTTCACTGGTGTGCTGTGTTGGTGCTAGAGAGAGAGAGAGAGAGAGAGAGAGAGAGAGAGAGAGAGAGAGAGCGTTTTCTCACTCTTGCACGTCCAGTACAAAACATGTGAGCCAATGAAACGGGAGAGGCATTCAAAAGGAGGATTAAAGCTCCGCCCCCCCTCCAGGCCACACCCCCTCTCCAACTGCTCAACCAACACCTTGGTTTTTGTGTATGGGCGTTGTCATGGTATTTGCAATGGCTCCTAAACAGTAGAAGAGCAAAAGCAAGTGCTGAAATCCAGTGGCTGGTCAACGCATCCCAGGATAAAATGAATATTCTGGTTCCTGGGGGATTAATGTTTAAGCTCATATCCATGCATCCACAGAGGAATTGGAATCTGGACCCCATGAGCCAGGGAACGCGTACTGCAGGATGTTTGACACAACATGTTTGATATAAATGTCTTTATTTGGCCCTTATATTTACGAAGCTGAGCATTTCTCCGCAGCATGCACGAGAGTCGGCTTTGATGTGTCCCATATGAGGGGCCTAGAATGACGAAATGCAGGGATGGGGGCTGATTACACGTCACCCTGGCAACACGAAGATCATCTGGCTGCCCAGAGCTCCTCCGGAAACTTGGGAGGGGTGATATGATGCTGCTACTGAGCAAGTCCACGTCATCTCAAAGCCACTTACGTTAGGGGGACCAGATAATCCATGTCAGGGGGACACTGAGTTACTTCAGGTTTTACAAACTACTTCAAAACTGAAAGGCTCCTGTGCTTGACTAAATATTTCAGTTCTTCTTGTGCTCTGACTGGTTTGTTTCCTTGATTGAAAGTCTCATCCGGCTGTTTCACATTAATTAGTATTAGTGACACGTGCATGATTATAGGAGGCTGACCAATCAGCACACAGCAAGACCTCAGTGCTTAAGTGAAATCCAGGCCCTTTTAGTTGTAATGATAGTTTACAAATTCTGTCCTAGCTGAAAGTGTCCTCCCTGACATGGATTATCTGGTCACCCTACATTACGTGGCTAACTGGTTTAAGGTCATTTTCATATCTGCATGCTGAAGCTATGATTTGAATATTTGTGTTTGTCAGGAAAGCAGAGAGAAAGCCACAAATGTAGCAATTATATCAATATTTGTTGCAGCCTTTTAGGATGGCAAATACGGTGAAATTTTACTGGAAATTCTTATTTCTGCCTGGCTGGAATTAAATTAAAAATTAATAGCGGGGGGGGGGGTTACACAGCCTGATTTTAGTAAATGGGAAAGAGTTCAGCCAAATGTGTGTTTCATTGTGCCAGTTGCCTGAAATACTGGCAAAATCTAATCTGCAGATCCGAAAGAATTGAACAAAATTATTTAAACTAATTCCATCCATTTTCCATGACCGTTGATCCAGCACGAGGTCACGATTTAAACCACCAGTGTCCAATTACTCCATTCTACCCACAACCGGAGTCAAATGGCAACAGAAGATTAATGCCCCTGTCTAACATTAAAAAACGGCGTCCAAGACTGGCAAATGTTGGCAGTTTGAGGGACAAAGCTCTCCGTCATGCTGGATAAATGACACTAATAGTTGACATGCATGCTGCACAATAAAAAAGCATCTCTTGATATCAGTGGCTGGGCCAGGGGTTCCATAGCCTGCAGTCTGCAGCTACATATTCACATCGCCCATGTATTTAGCGTCCATGGGGCAACAAAAGGAGCAGAGGGCAGAAAGACCCAGAAAACGCTCTGAGCCCTTTTGTAACTGTTACAGTCCTTTGGCATGACTCCTGCGTAATGTCCCATTCGGGCATCTGATTCAGAGTGGGGAGGTGGCATAATTCTCCACCCCTGGTGAGGTGGAGGGATGGGGAGCACAGTCACGGTGGCTGATACACCAGTGCTGCTCCAGTGGCCAGTGCATGATAGGAAACACCGATTGTGCCCCAGTGAAATGCTGAAGCAGAAATGAACCAAAACATGCCTCAAATTAAAGTGGGGGCTGAACAGGAACTGTATGGGGGTGGGTAGCCCTCATATGAGATAGACAATTTACAAATTCTTTATTTAGTAGATACTTTTATACAACGTGAAAAGAGATAAAGCAGTATCAGACAGTCCCTAGAGCAATTAGGAGTTAAAGGCCTTGTTCAGGGGCCCGAAGCACCATAGACACAGAGTCACATATCACCCCCTACAGTACTACTGATAGCACTAATATTTCATTTTATCTGATGCACTGGAGTCTGTAGCGTCAAATGTATCTGAAGACTCAACTTCCACAGACCAGTTCCTCAAACCTTTAGTACCCTTTTTGAAAAAAGAACTCTTTGTTCTAAATTGATCCCAAACTAGTTCCCAGATCTGAACTTGTATTCTGCAAACCTCAGGGGGGGTTGAGTCAGACCGTGACACCCTTCAGTTGCCTCGGGGGTTCATGGCAAAGGGGCAGGGGGGTGTTTCTAACATGTCTCTGGACACTGTCCCTTTTGCCTCAGCATTATAAGGACTGGACTGATATTGTGACCCTGGACGCGCCTCGTTGTGGTGAGACGCATGTTTAAACAGCCCCCAGAGAAAAAGGAATGTTCAGTGACCATGAAGGGCCCTCAACTGTAAACAGAAGTACAGCAAACAACAGGAGACCTCCTGTCAAACGTTCCCCTCACACAACACAAACTTGGCACACCTCCGGGGGCGGCGGTGGCGGTGACCGGAGACTCGTGTGTGGAAGTCGGACGGCGGCTGCATATGAGAGCGCAGATCCTCCACGACTGAAGTGGTCACTCAGCAAACCTCAAGTGAAACAAAAGCACATTCCTGGGATTGGACGGGAAACTTGTTTTGGGCCAATCACGAGCTTGTTTATGAACAGAGCGGCCCCGTCTGCATTTGTGTGGGCACGCTGGTGTGTGCGGTCGCTAGGACGTGTTTCTCCCATTGTGTCTCCGGCCGCTTATATGTGCAAGGCCTCCAACGCCCTCCCTCGACAGCGAGACGCTTCACGGGTGCCTGACGAGAGGCTGTTTATTTTCTCAGGCCCAGAGCTGAAACGCGGTGTTTACGAAAACACGGATCACGCGTCCTGATTTTATCTCCGTGCTGTTTACGGCAGTTCCCACAATAAACGGCACCAGATTCCTCCAGGCGGCCCAGTGTGCTTCTTGTCATTTGCCCGTATACTAATTCCCCATCATCATCTTTTTAAAGTACCTAGGGGTTGGTTGCTTTCTAATTAAGGTGGCACGCCGGCAAGACGGCCTCACAAGCCATGATTTACTCATCCTGTGTAATTCTGGCATGGGGATGATCCCCGGCCTGGGAAATCTCGCTCTCCAGAATGATGCTGGGCCGCTTGCTGGCTTGCACGTCCGTTCATACTCACTTGATTTGATTTGGGTGCGTGCGAGACAAAGTGGTTTGGGGCTGTGTTCGTGTCTGCATTCATAATCTCAGTGAATCAGTTTATATTCAGCTGTGAGTGTGTGCGTCTCTGCCTAATTCTGGTAATATGTGTGTGTTCGTGTGTGTGTGTGTGTGTGTGTGTGTGTATGTGTCCAGCCTGCTTTCCTCTATGGCCGCAGGCGGCAGCCCTCATAAGCGAGGCAGAGCAGGCAGGAGCGTGTGGGGGATTTGGGGCGGCTGGGCAGAGTGGCGAGCCGCCCATGCACTCTGGTGTGAGCGACGGGCGGCGTGACGGTGAAGTGCTCCCAGACCTGGCACTTTTCTGGCAACTGAGCCACAGCCTGATGCCACAGGCTTCCAGGAAGGGTGACCACAATCACACAGGGTGACTGTTCCCACGGGGAGGGGTCCTGCGGCCCCGAGGGAAGGGGGGAGGGGTCCTCACACACACATACAGCCACTGCCCACCCACCTCCTCCCCCGGGCGGTGACGCAGATCGTAATTCATATTTGTGAGGACATACTCCGGCAGCCGGGGCCCAGTTTGTATCTGCTGACTTGTTCGTAACGAGACAAGGAGCAAATTCATGAGGACTTTGGCTTTCCCCAATCATAAAAGGCTGGAAGAATGCAAACTGGCAGCGTAGAGGTAACGTAAAAGGCAAGAGCATGGCCTGTGAGAATGCCTTGTATATTTTAAACACTGTAATACCTACTCTAGAAATGAGAGTCAAAAACTCCTGTCGGAAGACTTCTTGCGACCGTATTGCGTCTGAAGTACACTTGTATCGTGTCATTTAAAAGATGACAGACATCAATCGCAGAAAGAGCAGTTCTCACAGCTGTCTGTCTGTCGTACCAAACTCTCGAAATTGTCATTTGCTTGACTGAATCGCTGAAATCAACCTCCAAATTCACTAAACACTGACCTCTTGTGGATAAAAGAGAAAACGTTTTTCGATCTACAAATTTACCCATCGATGCATCTTCCAACCACCCAGTACAGGGTCATAGGACGCGGACCTGGAGGCTATTCCAGGTTCTGTAGGGCACGAGACAGGGAACATGTCATATTTAGAGAATCCTGCTTGTCAAACTGCAAAGTACCCAGGGGACACCTGTGGTACAAGCTGTGGGAAATAAAGGACACCTAACACAAATGCATTGATATTCCTAACGGCAAAGCTTAAACGTGTGCCTGAAAATAAGTAAGTATAATCACATATATCGATATCCTAATATTATATAAAACACCTATATTGCAAGATAAGAAACATAATACTATCATAAAACTATACAATCTTTTATTACCTAAATTTGTAAAGTAGGCTTGACAAAGGGACGTTGTCAATAGTGAACCCACTGAACTTGAAAAGAGTTGTTAAAAATATTCCACTTTTTGCTGAGAAAAAATGTTTCCGCTCATGATGGCTGGTTGTTCCTGCTGAACACACCTTGATCTCCCAAGTTTCTGTGCCCAGGATAGAGCAAAGCTGCAGGCAGGTATCTCAGACTCCAGGGTGGCCCCTCACTGCATCGTGGTGACACATGACGACTCTCTGCTATTCTGCTTTCTCTGGCATCAGCCGGACATGCCGTTCTGGATCCAGTCGAAGTAGTTGGCCATACGGGTGTACACCCCCGGCTTTTTTGCTTCGCCACACCCATCCCCCCAGCTGGTGACGCCCATGAAGTACCACCTGCCCTTGGCCTGGCACACCAGCGGCCCCCCCGAGTCTCCCTGGGTGTCAGAGTAATCATGGCGTCACCCCAGGCTGGTGACTCTGCGAGCCGCGACCCTTGACCTTTTCCTTGGCACTGCTCAGATGACCAGACCACGCCCCTACTGTACCTGACAGATGTCGACACCATTTATCCGGGAAGGAATAAAGCCCCTGCAGAGCTGCAGAAATAAAAAACGGCACTGGAGCATCCATGCCAATCCAGTTATGGGTTAAACAGAACGAGACGATTGGAACACGTTAGGCAGATGTGCTCCTGCCCAGTGTCACTGCACCGCCCGCAAAATGGGGCGTCTGCTTACAGTTACCTTGAAAGAGACTGAAGTAGTTTAAAGCTTCCCAAGCAGCAAAAAAAGAACAAACCAAGGTGGAGGAAGTGAGGTCATTTTAAATGGGCATCCCAAAGGACAACGGTGAAAGAGGGAGGATTCCCCTCTACATCAGGAGTTTGCAGAAGGATAAATGTTAGAACATTCTATCTGTGCAGATTTGGTTCCCGTGATTAACTGGGCTTTTGGTGAACTTCTGGTATGACTAAAGATTTTACGAGTATAAATGCCTCAAGCAAAGACTTTACCCTTGTTAAGCTCTTAGTCGTTGACAGCCAGAGCCGTCCAAATGTATAAGCAAACAAAGTGGCTGCTTAGGGCCCAGCAGGACAATGGAGTCCCCACAAGGGGGCGCCTTCCAACACCCCCTCCAAGGCCTCCAAAAAGGATGGGTACTCCGTACTGGGGTTTGACGAGTGCGCACAGACAAGTCAGAGCCCATCTCCGACTTGAAACCGAAGGGAGGTGACCCTCTCATTCACCGGGGTGAACTCCAGCTCACTGGCACTGAACTGGGGGGCTATGAGTAGTGTCTGTTAAAGGGATAAGGCCATCTTCTGGCAATCCTTCCAAACAAGCCATACTTGTTCAGTCTTTTTCTAATTGTACTGTACACCATGTCCTTCCCCACTTTCACCACAGGAGGGCGTTGGAAGCATCCCGTTATACTTTAGAAACCAATTATTTCTGTAGGGAGGGGTTGTAATTGAAAGATCAAAAAGCAGAGGCTTTTAGTCTGGGGGGGAGGGGGGTTAATCTATAGGCCTCACACTGGGGAAAAATAACCGTTAAAATGCTGAAATCTGGCCGATCAATCTGCTCTTACCATACAGTCTTACTGCCGCCTACGTTGAATATTGACATTGCATCATTTTTTATTCTCTCTCGTTTCCCTTTTGGCTTCATAAATCAGCACAAGTAGCCCGCTATGGGGCCCCAAGCTATGTCAGCCTAGGCCCCCCAGAGAAGTTAATCCACCCCTCCCTTTAGGGTCATAAGCAATGGAAAAATACAACACATTTTGGAAATCTGGCGTGTATTTCATACTGAAAAAAGCCCATTAAAATGACAGTTTTAAAGCACATAGTTCATGAATTGAAAAAGAGTTGGTCCGGTAGGGGCACCTGCAACACGGGAATAATTATCTGTGGTGAAGGCGGAAAACTTTCTCATCACATTACAGGAAATTAAAACTTCATAAATTGATACAGATATAGGTTTATATAGATATAGGCTGGTATAGATATAGATATAGATATAGATATAGACTGATATAAACAGATACCAGTTATCTCCGTTCCAATCAGATGGAATGAACATAAAGAGGGAACACAAGTGTTGCTGGATGCCAGCCAGCTGGCAGTGATCTACGTCTGGAGACGAGATCTGGAGAGCGTCATTTCTGGGGAAGTCCATGTCTTCTATGAGCTCTCGGTAACAATCTGGGAGACCACAAGGAGCTCTCCCAAGCATGAGAGGGGGTTTCTAATTTGGAAAAAGTGATAAGACAAAGCAGCAGGTTGAGCACATTCCCAGAGACCAGCTAAATACAGGAACAACTTTCTCATTCTTCAGCTGAATCTGCTTGTCGTTTAATGTGAGCGACCAGAGGCAAAGTGAATGTTGAGGCCTTTAGCTGTCATTAAGGTAAACAGAGCAGGAGTAAAGTGCAAAGCTCTTCATCACAGCCAATAAGGTTACAGTTACACAACCACAGTGTTTAAAAAAACTTCCTATATTTACAGAAAAACACTGGCAGCTGTGGTTGCCAGAATTTCATATGAAAAATGTGCATAAAGGATCTATTCTGTTTTACGGTCGTCTGTAAAAACAAACTATTAATTATTTTATTTTCAGTGTCGCATGTTGGCTCTTAAACATAAAAATGACACAAATAAACAAAATAAACACCCTCCTTTGGAGGTGAAAAATGAAATGCAGGCAAACCCAGTCACCCCTTGGCTCCATATCTCTCAACAAACAATAACATAAATACTGACAGTTAAACCATTTGATTATATTGTGAAATAACGTGAATTACTAACAGAATAAGAAATAAGAAATTCTTTAATTCCCCGCCTTTGCAGAAACTCAAGAGCGGATCCCAGTTCCACTGGATAGCCAACGTTTAAACAGTAATAGTTGGCGTGCATTGTTCACAGCGCTGAGATGAGGCTGCAACGTGGGCGGTTGCATTCGTTCGGTAATTGCTCAGCGTGAACATTTTTTGTAGCAAGAAAAGTAGCAGGAAGTGCCTACAGGCAAAGATAATCGATACAAAACTGACATCACCCTTCAACAAGCAATTCTCACAGTACTGTTTGTGCACTTGGTCTGCACTTCTAAAGTTTGTTTCTGTTAAACTTAAAAACTTGATATTTAGTCTTGTGTGTTTACCGCAAAGAATAATACGAGGGGTGAGTGGTCACTTACCTCAGCATCTTCAGCAAGGTTGGATTCTTCCACATAACAAAACATCAACTCTTCCTTCTCATCAAAGAAGGCAAGAGGAATAACCTCCACATCTTTTAAACCTTCAGGGTAACCCTCTAACTGACCTGTGATCATTTCTAGTTCAGCAGCAGCAATACTGGCTTCTTCCTTGCTGCATCACTTTCAAACTACTGAAGCCATCTTCCTTTTTGGATGATTCTCTGTAGTCTCGAAAAATGTCCATTCCCGGTTGACACAGCCATATCTGCCTTGAACTGCCGCTTTTCGTTTCGTTGGGATCTACTAAGTATCTGACACGTTTGCAGTATGTCAGCTCTTCTGACATTGTCAACATGGTTCTGACGCTGTTTTACCAGTGAATAAATGTCAATTAGATATTAAGTAGTCTAACTGGTTGAGGCAGAAGCTCCTTCTGAGCCTCTCAGTTGTCACTGAGACAGCAGAAGCGCTTTCCAGTCCTCAGCCTGGTAAAGAGGCAGCTGTTTGTGTGGGTAGGTTGTATCCCTTCTGATTTTGGTAGCTCTGCTCCAGCATCATCCGAGGTTCATGTCGTGCAGGGAGGTCAGATCAGCCTTGCAGATGCATTCAGCTGAACGTGTCACCCTCTGCAGAACTTTATAGTCCAGGGAAGAGCAGTTACCAGAGCAGGTTCTGATTCTCATGGTGAAGATGCTCTCTAATGCTCTAAAGGAGAAGGCACTGAGAATGGCTAGTGAGACCTTGAATCATCTCTCTCAAGAGGGTACAGCAAATGCCTAGCTTTAGATATGAC
This sequence comes from Isichthys henryi, assembly GCA_026776945.1. Lineage (NCBI taxonomy): Eukaryota > Metazoa > Chordata > Actinopteri > Osteoglossiformes > Mormyridae > Isichthys > Isichthys henryi. The sequence continues at coordinate 13,260,713 of JAODJX010000049.1, read as the reverse complement.
GTAGTACATGGCTGGATCTACTGGGGTAGATGCTGTCGACTGAGACTCTTTCTACATTGGGAGGGCAGTATGCGCCTGAAGTCCACCATCATCTCCTTAGTTCCACAGGCAGAGATGTTCAGGAGTCATAAGGCCCATTTGTGACACATTGACATTTTCATTACATGGGTGTAATAAAAGTTAGTCGGTCTAATTCTATTTGGAAGATTGTCAGCCTGTGCATTCCTTCAGCAGCCACAATATTAAAAAGGTTTATGTATCATAATCAAAGGTTTATGTATTAACTAATTGAAAGAAACAAAAATAATCCTAGTATTCCTATTTAATATGGTGTCCAAGCTGACTAATAACCAGACCAATACTCAAAGTGAGCCCGCGTTATTTGAAGCATTTACTGAGGTTAACCAGTCGGAACTGATGTCCTTGGTTTCTGATGGCAGTCTCTTGGTTTAAATCTTACCTCTCAGACCGCTATCAGTATGTGAATTTAAATAGTGATTCCTCAGAATATGTAATCAATATTATTTTCCCAGCCTAAAAATCACATTTTTGGCTCAAACAAATCAGGGATATAATTCAGGTTTATTAATAGTTATTTTTTTTTCATTTTGCATGAATATTATTATTCAACCTGATTTACATAATATTATGAGTAGATGATTATTTTTGTAACTGAAAGTTACCCCTCTGGTTTCCTCCGGGTACTCCGGTTTCCCCTCACAGTCCAAAAACATGCTGAGGCTAATTGTAGTTGCTAAATTGCCTATAGGAGTGCATGTGAGAGTGAATGGTGTGTGAGTGTGCCCTGCGATGGGCTGGCCCCCCATCGTGGATTGTTCCCTGCCTCGTGCCCATTGCTTCTGGGATAGGCTCCGGACCCCCCGCGACCCAGTAGGATAAGCGGTTTGGAAAATGGATGGATGAAGTTACCCCTCCCCCAACCCCCCGGTGCCCCTGCCCCCCCCCATTCACCCTGGCTGAATTACTGCACCACATTTGCAAAAACAGATACTTTGAAAGGAGGCTTATTAAAATTTATTTATGAGCATATCATATATAGCATTATTGTATAGTTACACATTTACACAATGACACATGGCGACTCTCTGCTATTCTGCTTTCTCTGGCATCAGCAGGAGATGCCGTCCTGGATCCAGTCGAAGTAGTTGGCCACACGGGTGTACACCCCCGGCTTTTTTGCTTCACCACACCCGTCCCCCCAGCTGGTGACGCCCATCAGGTACCACCTGCCCTTGGCCTGGCACACCAGCGGCCCCCCTGAGTCTCCCTGGGTGTCAGAGTAATCATGGTGTCACTCCAGGCTGGTGACTCTGCGAGCCGCGACCCTTGACCTTTTTTTTGGCAATGGTCAGGTGACCAGACCACGCCCCCACTGTACCTGACAGGTGTCGACACCGCCCTCCTGGTAGCCAGCACACAGCATGTTGCTATAAACCTTGTTCTGCAGCAGAAGAGAATCACATTCTTCAGGTGTGATGAGCGGTACCTGTGCTTGCTGGAGGATGTTGGGAAGGGCACCTTAGGATGGGCAAGAAGCAGATGCACTGTAAAATCACAGGCTTACCCAGGCTGCAGCCTCAGCTAACCTTGATTTATACAGTACAATGATCAGGGACGTTACTGGGCAGTGAGAGATTCAATCATAATGTTTTTGCCTGTTGATTGGCGGACAGCTGATACTGTCGCAAACCCGCCCCTCTACAACTTTTACTGTTCGACATATTTTACCATTGTCTGTTGCTCCAAAGAAATCCTCTGACCATAGTAATGTGCCTCTGGCATGGAGGACAAGTTCACTATGGATTCCCTGTACTTTATGGTTAGCAGAAAGCGGAGCTGGGGACTCAAGTCACTGACCAAAGTCACAAAGTTGATGACTTCTTACATGACAGCAAAAGTAATAGAAAGACTTAGACTTAAGGAAAACTGACATGAGATTTGATTCAAACTACAACGTTTTGACTCAAGACTTGACTCGCCAAAGAATGACTTGTTCCCACCCCTGGCAGAAAGCAGATATAATGAGTCAGTTGGATACCTGAAGCAAGTTTTCCCCATCCGGTGACCGTACAGCTCTGACCCCAGATCTCTGCTTCCTTCTCTTTATCTGGGAGGCAGATGGATCCCTGCAGCGCTGCAGAAATAAAAGCCAGCACTTGAGTATCCATGCCGACCCAGTTATGGATAAAGCAGAACAAGACGCGTGACATACGTCAAGCAGATGTGCCCCTGCCCAGTGTCACCGCACTGCCTGCAAGACGAGATGTCTGCTTACAGTAACTACTCAGATGGGATCTGCCATAAGTTACCTTGAAAGAGACTCTGCATGAGGTAGTTTAAAGCTTCCCTAGCAGCAAAAAAAGAACAAACCAAGGTGGAGGAAGTGAGGCCATTTTAAACGGGCATCCCAAAGGACAACAGCGAAAGAGGGAGGATTCTCCTCTGCATCAGCAGTTTGCAGAAGGATAAATGTTAGAACATTCTATCTGTGCAGATTTGGTTCCCGTGATTAACTGGGCTTTTGGTGAACTTCTGGTGCGACTTATGAGTACAAATGCCATTTTAACCATTGTTAAGTCCAGCGCTGCTCAATTCACGGTCCTCAAAGTCTAGGCCCTGTTGATTTTCCAGCCTTTTTTTTACTCGTGAGGCGGATATGAAGGTTCTGGCCAATCACAATAAGCAATTATTAAATTATCTACCTGCGAGAACAGAAAACAAGGCCTGGATTTGGAATCAAGATCCAGACTTGAAGAGCCCTGCCTTAGCCAGTGACATCTAGGGCCGACTGAAGCCATAAATGAACCAGGCGGCTGCTTAGGGCCCAGCAGCCAGAAGGGGGCGCCCCATCTAACCAGCCTTTGCGAACGGGAAGGAAGATGACAAATGACAACTAGGTTAATCGAATTCTGCTGTGGGCCCTGAAACGGGTTGGGTCGGTCCTGGTGGCAGCTTCTGGTGAACCAAGATCCCACTCCCCTCAACACTAAACAAAGTGAAGACATCCTTGGACACTCTTGAGAAGATCATTCCGAAAAAGCTTCATTCATAATACAGAAAATATAATGGTTAAAGGGCCGTCTCATACAATAAGTTATTTTTTAGCAGAGACTTTTATCTGAAATCAGATATATTTGTGAAAGCAGGGTCAGACACCCCCTAGAGCAATTGGGGGTTAAAGGCTTTGCTCAAGTACCCAAAGATGACATCATTCTGCTGACCATGAGATGTGAACACAGAGGCCTAACCAGCAGAGAGACACACTGCTCACACTGTCTCATACCAGTGTATTTAAGGGGTGTCTTCAGTCTGACGAGGGCAACGTCATTTTCGAAGGTGGCCTCATTAAAATCAGGGTGTTTGATCATGAATTCCACCGCGTGAGACTGTGCTGCCTCTGACAATTTCACCACACCAGCTGATATTCTGTAATCCGATGCATTAGTCCTGCAGTAGAAAACCAAACCAGTTTAGGTGAGAACATAGGGGACCAGATTAATAAGCAAGTTTATGTTAACAAGGTCAGTGCAAACATGCTAGGATATATAACAATAAACTCCATTTGTTTTTCAATTGCACCTTTCAAAACACAGTTGCCCTAAAGCACTTGACTAATGCATTAAACCTATTGTCGGATCTGCATCTGCATGTTGTTGGAGACTCGGGTGAAGAGAGGAGCTGAGCTGTCAACTGATCACCACCTGGTGGTGAGTGGATCTGACAGTGGGGGAAGATGCTGGATAGACCTGGCAGACACCAAACGCATAATTAGGGTATTTCTGGGGGCATCTGGCAGAGGCCCCTGTCCAGGAGATCTTTAACTCACTGCCCTTTGTCACCGATTCTGTTCATAATGTTATGGATATAATTTCTAGACGTAGCCAAGGAGTGGAGAGTGTCCGGTTCGGGGGCCTCAAGATCGCATCATTGCTTTTTGCGTACAGTATGATGTGGTTCTGTTGACTTTGTTAGCTGGTGACCTGCAGCAGGTACTGGGGCAGTTTGTGGCTGAGTGTAAGGCGGCACATTCAAGACACACTGGAGAGATTATGTCTCTCGGATGGCCTGGAAACGCCCTGGTATTCCCCTGAAGGAGCTGGAGGAGGTGGCTGGTGAAAAGGAAGTCTGGGCATCTCTGCTTAGACTGCTGCCCCCATGACCCAACCCAGGATAAGTGGCAGAAAATGGATGGATGGATGGATGGATGGATGGATGGATGGGTGGATGGATGAATGGATAGATGGATGGATGGAGCATAAAACAGAAAAGGGGGAGGGAAAGAAAGCCAGAAGATAGCATAGAAAAGGAAGAAAAAACTCTCAAACAGGGAGAAAAAAGCATCTGGGAGTCCAAGCTTGACTTGCTGCTGAGAGTGACTCCCCTTGGCAGGTACTTTGGGCCTTAAGAGCTTGGAGAATGTTAACACATAAAGCTATATAACACACAAAAGGAACGGGAAAGAACAGAAAAGCATAACAGGGCCCTTTTAATAAAAGTAAGGTGTAAACCATGGTCATAGTCAGAGTCCATCAGTGAGCCAGTTAAAGTAAAAGGAATACTGAGATTATTTTTTGTATCATCCGAGCAGCATACAATGCTTCTGGGATCTGTTTGTGGCAGAGGTGTTGGGGGGGGTGAAACTTACCTTTCCAGACAATGAGCAGCGGTAATGATCCAGCGCGGGCTGAGAATGGACCCTCCGCAGATGTGGTTGCTACCTGATTTGTGCTTCAGTTGCAGGGAGACTTGCCAAGGCCAGGCGCCAGGGGCCGCATCACGACCCCCCAGCACCTTCTCCCTGGTGTTCCGAACCAAGCCACACCTGGGACCTTCAACGGACCCTGAGCAGCAACCCGAGAACTGTGAGGATAAGCTGAGGGGAGCCGGACAAACCGCAGCTACGACACGTGGATTATGCAGAATTTTTAATGGTACTTTTCGAGTATTATGGAGTCAGAGCTGGGAATGATGTCACACCTGAGCTAACTGCATTCCAGTACATCAAGTCGGAAAGCCATATAGCGATACCAGGGACCTGTTTCAAACAGCTGGATTTCTTGCATAGCCGGAAAACTTGTTGGACTTAAGGTATCCCAGTTTACATGGACTTTATCTTTGTTCACTTACTTTTAGACCAAACTACCTTAAATTCAACAAGTTATTTGGCTGAACAAGAAATCCTGCTGTCTGTAACAGGCCCCAGGTCTAACCAGGTTCACTGTTAGCCACTGTTAGCAATATCAGATGATAACAACACATTACATGGTGATTTGAACATACAAACACCCTAGGAACAGATAGCGGTTGGACAGGACTGTGTGTACAACACATTTAATGAGACACAGATAAAACATAAATGTTAATACAGAGTATATAACAACAGTGTTCACTTCTGTTGATAAAGGACGCAGCCATATTGAATTCTGATGTTGAGGTTGAAGAGATTCCTCCGACTTTCCGAGTTGTAATTCTGACTTCAGGGGACGTTCTAGTTCAGGGGTGGGAAATCTCATCCGCAAAGGGCCGGTGTGTATGCAGGTTTTTTGGATATCCTTTAGGTCAGCTGTTCAAACCCAGGTGTGAGGACTCTTCAGCCAATCAGTCCTCTAATTAGTAATCTAATTAGGGAGTTGCAGCAAAAACTTGCATACACAGCAGCCCTTTCTGGATAAGATTGCCCACCCCTGTTCTAGTTGAAATTTGCAGTTTCCAAGTTTAAATGCAACGCAGCTTAAGTTCCTGGTTACAACCAGCTTAAGATTCTTTAGTAAGACATTGGCATGAGGAATTATCCTCGGCCCTCACCTGCTAATTCCTCTGTCGGCAATTTTGCAGTTCCCCTGTCTGACAATTTGCAGTTCCTCAGGTGGAATCCAGACACCACATCCTTCTTAAGGGCTATTTTTGGCGGCAAAGGAACTGTAATGAGCTGCTTCAGGTAGCACTTTGGGCTGCAGAGACATGCAAAATCGAGCAAAAACATTCTCAAGCCGATGTTTATGTTTCTGTCCATATCTATTCTTGCTGAAAGTATTGAACGTTGTCCATCGTGTTGATTCTGTGTGTGAGTGATTATCTTTGCCTGATTTTCTGGTAAATACAGACTAGTAATAAATATTCTTGTGCAGAGAAGTACTTGTTATACTCACTAAGCTGGCACTGACCTGGCAGTGATGGTATTGTAGACAAAGGTGTAGAACTGACAGTCTGGGTCAGCTGTACAAGCCTCTTCACACGTCGCAGGACTGTCCAGCTTCACAACCTTCTTGTCGGCCCCCATAAAGTCTATGTTCTCGTATGTAAGTGTTCTACAGGCTGGGAGTGAACATGACAGTGTTATAGTCATGTGACATGGATGACAGGAAGTGACCTCACTGCACAATCCTTACCATTTGAAGGCTGACATAAACGGGCTGGCATCCCAGACATCACGTTATCTTTGCGTGCAGAAGGTCGCTCCTCTACATTATGCTTCAAAAAGCAAAGCAATTTATACCTAAAACACAAGATATGCATTATATACTACTATTTATAACTACATAATCATATTCATATTTGCAAGATTGTTCATCATAAACTCTCTATGAGAAAGAAACTGAGGACAAAAACTATCTGGGTGTAAGATCTGACATGTGACAGATTTAGTTTCCCTAAAGGGAACCAGAATTGCCACAGGAAACATTTCACTAATAGAACTATATCACAGTAATGTATTGCATATGTATTACAACAGAGATCAAAAAGGCATGTGCTAAACAAATGAATTTATTTTACCAGTAATTGTTATCACTGCTAACCTGTACTGGACAATCTGTTATATAAGATGGATGGATGGATGGATTCATTTCTTCTGCTGGTCAACTGGCATGGATGTAGATTTGGGTGTGGTTAGTAGGGAGATGTCCTTACCAATACTGTGGGAGTACTGTGAATGTTTAGGGGTGCGGGGTTCCGGGCTGATTTGGTCCCTATCAGTGTTGAAACCAAACCTTCGCCCTTGATGTGTGTCCTGTTCCCCTCAAAGAGACCCACCCTAATAGTGACTTGCACCTCTCTCAGCACTGTGGCGCACATACTTTTCAGAGGATGTCTCGTAGCTGGCAGTGGTGTGAGAGAAGAAGGTGCATCGAGGATGGGCCCTGCACAGGATCTGGCAGTGTTCGGGTGAGGGGGCCGGAACTTGCTCAATGTCATTTCCGGGAAAGTCGATATTCTTTAGGATCTTTGACCTGCACTCTGTTTGCACAGCAGAAAAACAAATATTCTAGCAGTATACTATTGACATCTACAAGATCACAGAAACTATATATGTGGATTTGAGTTTTATGTAATATTGTTTTTAGTGCAAGGTGTGTTCATAGGTTTACCTCAGTTGTCCCTCACAACTGTTGTGTGTGTCTGTGTGTGTGTGTGTTTGTGTCTGTGTGTGTGTGTGTGTGTGTGTGTGTGTGTGCGTGCGCATGTGTTTGCTTTCCTACTGCCACATTATTACACTTCTCACCATGTATATGTGACTATGGATGTCTGAGTTACCTCTGTCAAGGCTAAACAGGCTGCAGAGTTTTCGAGAGAAGCCAGACACCATGTCCTTCCCCACTTTGACCACAGGGGGCGTTGGGAGTGTCCTGCTATACTTTAGATGGCACTTATTTCTGCAGGGAGGGGTTGAAATGAAACAGCAAAAAGCAGAGGCTTTTAGTCAGGGGTAGATTAATGTATAGATTAATCAATGACCCCAGCTGGCCCCACAATGGCAAAAAAAACAGCTAAAATGATGAAATCTGGCTGATCGATACACCTCTGCGACTCCTTCAGGTTTACTGCCTCACATGCTGATTATTGATTCTTGACAGTGAATCATTATATATTTTTTCAGCTCCATAAAACAGCACAAGTAGCCTGCTTTGGGCCCCCTAGTGATGTCAGCTTAGGGCCCCCAGAGAAGTCGACCCTCCCTTTAGGGTCATAAGCAACACAAATATATAAAGCATTCAGAAAATTTGCAGTGTATTTCATACCCAAAAAAACTATAATTTTAAAGGACACAGTCCCCGGTTTTCTAACAATGCACCTCTGCAATATTAGTAATGACCAGCTATAGTCAGATTTGCTGGCTCGCCAATGGTACAGAGTTACCAGAAGGTTCCAGTCCAGCCTCAGTAGTCTCCACTGAAAGTCAAAGAGCTGGCCTGGTGGGGCCTTACCCACTCCAACTCACTGGTACTTAGCGGGGGAATAATTATCTGTGGTGTAGGTGAAGAACTGGCATGCTGGGTCCACCGTGCATGCCTTCTGACACTCCACGTAGCTCTCCATAAACTGGGTCAGGTAATCCTCTCCGAAGAAGTCCACATCATTGTACACTGTAGAGAGGCAGACTGCCAAAACATGGCAGACCATATTATTTCGTACTTTCATTTTAACTTTTAATTATTAATTACAGCATGGGCCATGGAACGCATCTGAATAAGAGGGGTGCCATAAGGGTGGGTCCATAAAATTATGTCCACTTGTCTGTCAGAAATAACCTTATGATATAAAAACATGGATATAATTCTGACTTTTATTAATAAAGTTTTATCGACTTGCAGTAAATTATTTGTGGGTATTTTTTTTGTGACTGATCATTACTACCCTCATAAAGATAAGTTACCTGGTTACCAGATTCCTCTCTTCCGGTTCCATGGCCCATGAATTATATTTGATATTAATTTTGTAGAACATGCCCTGTCTTCCTCATTACTTACCCTCTCCTTGTTTATCAGGACAGTGTCTGAGTGAGAAGCCAGAGGTGACCCCCTTCAAGCCAGTGACTATCAGTGGTGCCCCCGAATCCGTGTGCTTCAGGTAGCAGTAAAACTGTCTGGCAGAATGAAGTGAGCAGATTCTGTTCTGATATCATCTACATTTTTTTGCAGTTCTAATATTAAACAATTCCAATTTTTTCATTAATTTTGCAGACATACTAATTTGTGATTAGACATTCTTTATACAATCTCATGACATTACAGGAAATGGCTTCATAAAACTACAAAAAGGACAAGTCAGGCACACAGCACTCTGGTCGAAAATATTAAAATTTTCAGTAAAAAAGACTTCAAATGAAAAGGTCTATACCTTATGCTGTATACAGTACCTTATAATTTTCTAGATTGAAAATTATCTCTAGCTAATTTCTACTGTTCTGGTCCATATAAACGCTTCACCTAGTGAATAACATATAGATATAGATTAATAGATATAGATATAAATATAGATTAATATAGATAGATATGGATTGATATAGAGAGATACCGATTGTCTCTGTTCCAATCAGATCGAATGAAGGTGAAGAACAAGCACATGTGGTTCTGGGTGCAGGCCAGCTGGCAGTGATGTGCATCCGGAGTCAAGACCTGAAGAACGTCACTGCCGGGGAAGTCCACATCTCCTCTGAGCTCCCGGACGCATTCTGGGAAAGCACAAAGATTTCTCCAACCCTTGGTCATGCATTATTAAACGTATCACTTTCTGAAATCCTCAGCCTTTCTAAGCGAAGGAAAGGATGTAGAATACAGATAAGAGAGCATGTATTCCTCATCTAATGATACTTCAATATTTTTCACCTATAAAATCAAAGTCTATTTTATCGTCATCATGCTCTTGCGCAATGGAATGAGGTAGGAGGCTTAGCGTCACACTGATATTTAATCAAGATCACAATTGTCTTGTCAGAAAATATGAGAGAAATCACCAATAAGCCAAATCCCAATCCCTAATCCCTACCCAACCCATCCATCCATTTTCCAAACCGCTTATCCTTACTGGGTCGCGGGGGGTCCGGAGCCTATCCTGGAGGCAATGGGCACGAGGCAGGGAACAACCCAGGATGGGGGGCC
>JAODJX010000049.1:13216005-13239211 GCA_026776945.1 Isichthys henryi | reverse complement strand
CCATTAGTGATCAGTTAGCAAATTATCGGTCTGACCACCTATGACTCTTTAACTTTTACTGTAAACCCCCCAGAACACAAATGTAGTACTGCAGTAGCCTCACATCTTCACCACACTTTGGGAGTCGTCTCCATCAAAATTCCATATTTAAATCATAACTCGTATAAAATGCGTAGAAAACGTTCCAAACCGATGGAAACTGTACTTTAAAGGGATCCAGTAATCACAAAATGGGCACATGATGTTCTGAAGGTCTGTGAGATAAAATTAAATGGACGGGCTTATTAACCGTGTATCCTATGAGGAGCACAGTGATGTGGAGCCCGTCTTGAGATATGTAGGATACCGGGAAGGGTACACTCTGAATAGGACACCAGACCAGTAATGGTAAAGCATTACCCAATTATAAGTACCATAAATCACACATTCAGATGTAGGAGCAGGATTCGAACCCACAACCCTGGTGGCATGAGGCAAAAATGCTAACCCCTGACCCATCAAGCCACAGTCCCAACTTCCTGCTACAAATCCTGTGTGGAATTCTACAATGACATCTCTACGACTATTACAAGGAGAGGTAGAAGCTCACTGTAAGAACTCCCACGGCCCAGCTGGCCCCAGAGGCTGTCAAATCTATGTTTAGAAATCTAAAACCTACAAACTAATTTAACAGCTTAATGGGGCGGCCGAAAATATATCACTCACATCCCTAGAGATTTTATTTTTAAGGCTGGGTATGACCTCTTCAAAAACATAAAAACTGTAAAGAAACTTGTGAAACGTAGATTTTCACAGACTTCCAATACACTGTCTTTTCATGAAGTCGCTTAGTAGATTAATCCAAAAAAAGTTTTTTTTTACATTTATAACTACATCTACCTCATAAATAATCACTAGGGTACAACAGAAAAGAGCTCCTTTTGACTGTAACCTGCTAGTGTGTATTGACAAATTTACTCCCTTAACCATTACGCCACCTGGTGGCAGGTCAGATATTCAAACAGGGTTGCTACCTCATGTATTCCTCCACTTTCTGCTCCAAGTCCCAATCCTCCTCAGTCAGGTCGTAACTGAATGACCTCTGTGTCCCAGTGGTCGGGTAGAGCGGGGGTGGCGAGGCCTCGTAGCTGTTGCTGGGCGACAGGGACGCATCCAGGTTTGGTGTCTGTGTGGTGGCGGAGGTGAGAGACGAGGAGGACGAGGATGAGGATGAGGGCGCGGCCACCGCTGGGGCAGCGTTTGGGGTGGTGGTGGGATCATAGCAAGGCTGTCGGTGATGTTCTGAATCTAATCTCTCCAAGGACTCGAGGGCCTGGACGATCTGGGGTTTGGACATTCCAGACAGGCGCAGACGTTGAAGGAGGTCTATTTGCTCTATGGTGTAACGTGGCTCCATCTCACAGTCCTCCATCCTCTCATCTGAAGCAGGAGGGGCAAACTGAACATCACTTACGTTGCTTTTACCATTTCTTATCATGAAAACCAATTATTCCGACAGCAGAGCCCAGTCAGTAGATACTGGAAGAGTCCTAGATGTTATGGGAACCTAGTCATCCAGATTCAGGCTCTCTGAATGGACTTTTGTTTGGGCTTATTGGGTCACGTTGGGACGGATACCTGAGCTTTAAGTCACAGCACAGCAGCCTAGAGGACTCAACACACCTGCAAGCGGTGGAGACAGCCTGTCGGTCAGGAGAGGCTCTGCGCCGGGGGGCACAGCCGGAAGGCACCACTGTCGCATGGCTCACGGAAACCGGAGAGTTACTGGCGGCGGGCCAGCTGAAAGAGCCAAAGCATATTTACCGACGCAGCCAACGACAAAAATAAACACTGAATCATAGATTAGTATTTCCCAACGTCAGACATTAATCAGTTATTAGTTACTATTAACCTTACCAACCTACGGTATTAGATTTAAGTTACAGATGCGCGTTGACAGTGAAACACCCCTTTCTGTTCCGCAAATACCGCATCTGCCTGATCTTGAGAACTAGCTACTCGTTAATCTCATTTACCCACTTGCGCTTTAGTTGTAATCAATCAGATTTACTACCCAGTATCTGAAACCAACCATACAGGCATCTAGTACTGGGACAAGGTAAATGCATAGGAAAAAAAATTAAGCCATCGCGGAGACTGTCAGCATCAATGCGTGCACTGTGCCCTCCACTTTCTCCATGACACCACAGATCAAGGTCCGGGGGGCTGCGGTGCACAGCCGAGCAGCTGGCTGCCCTTACCTCCAGCCGGGGAGATGTAGCGTACGGCAGCCCGTACAATCACCGCGGTGCCCGGAACCTCACACACGCAGCAGCGCGCAATCAGAGCTGCAGCGACCGCCCCACTGCCCGCACTGGCTGCCAGCGGTCCTCCCAGCTACCAGCTGTAATACCGGGGTCACATTGTCCCGGGATGCGACAGCCGGAGCCTCCGGGAACCGCCGTGTCTGCCTGACCTCTCACCCCATCTCGTCCCGATCTGCAGCAGGAAGTACTAGTTTGTATTCTGAGGAGGGAAACTCAAATCTGAATGTCCAGCAAAATATCTTATTCTGCCACTGATCAGCACTGATGAGCACAATTTTCTGCGCTGATCAGCCAGTCAAATCAATTTGTTATCAATTATTTATGTTTTAGTTTGTTCCTTTAAATTAATGACTGTACCGATATCATACAATACTAGATTATCGTATTAATCGTGTAGTGACATAAAGCCGAGTAATTGTATTTATTTTTGGAATTAATTAAAATGATTTATTTTATTTTCAAACCTTCCTTTATATTTAACGTACTTTTTTTTCATGACCATATTCACGGATTCGTGTATCGTATGCATTTTCGCCTTTTAGGTATTTTGTGAATTTCATTTGAATTCGTGATCGTATGCGTCCCCTCCTGATCGTAACGCGTTATCGCTTTTTTAAGCAAACAGGCGTTCCTAGCCGCGTCATTGTGAGCTATTGAGGGTGTTACACGCTGACGTTTACCTATGAGCTGACAGGGTGCGCTTTTTCACCTTTTATCCCCTATTGAAAAGGTGTACTGAGTTTTCTCTCTAATCCCATTTTGGAAAGTGAAGCTTACCGGAATGGGTTCAGAGCACCCCTGAGTCTGTTCAGCTTCTGGATCGGTGCACAATGAACTGGGCGTTTCTCCAAGGCCTCCTCAGTGGGGTCAACAAGTACTCCACGGCATTCGGCCGCATCTGGCTCTCCGTGGTCTTCATCTTCCGGGTCCTGGTGTTCGTGGTGGCGGCCGAGAAGGTGTGGAGCGACGAGCAGAGCAACTTCAAGTGCAACACGCTACAGCCTGGCTGCCTCAATGTCTGCTACGACGAGTTCTTCCCGGTGCTGCACACGCGCCTGTGGGCCCTGCAGCTCATCTTTGTCACCTGTCCCTCGCTGCTGGTGGTGCTGCACGTCGCGTACCGCATGGACCGCGAACACAAGCACACGCTCAAGTACGGCGAGGGCTGCACTCACCTCTACGCCGATGCCAACAAGAAGCGAGGCGGCCTGTGGTGGACCTACCTCCTGAGCCTCGTCTTTAAGGTAGCAGTGGATGCCGTCTTCATTTTCCTGGTCTGGTACATCTACAAGGTCAAGTTCTTCCCTCTGCTGGTCGTGTGTGACGAGAGTCCCTGCCCACCCAACGTTCACTGCTACATCTCCAGACCCACAGAGAAACGCATCTTCACCATCTTTATGGTCGTCACCAGCTTCATTTGCATCTTGCTCACCCTCTGCGAGATCGTCTACCTGGTGGGGAAGCGCTGCTTCGAGTGCCTCTCGAAAAATCGACGCAGGCATCCCTTCACCATGCCCACCTTCCCGGCCAGCAAGGAACACAAACACTATGAGTCCCGGCAGCTGAAGGTTGCCAACCACGACGCTGTGGAGGCCTCGGCTCCCGTCTGTAGCACAGCTGTCACCAAACTTTAGCCAGTGACCTTCGGAACGATTCTAAGCCAGCTGAAGGGTTCTGTCTACAACAGTCAAGGGACGAGATCCTTGATCGTTCCTCTGTTTTGTTATGTGTATAAAGCTAAATTGGTCTCAGAGTAACGGTGGAGATAAAACAATGGTACAGTATGAGTGATCACTGATTTTTCACTTTGTATAGGGTTTTGTATCTAGTGTCACTGTTGAAGTTTTTTTTTCATACATAACATAGTTAAGCTTTTCTTTAGAAGCTACATAGGATATTTAGGTTATTTTTCACCGTGACCCTCACTTGGATAAGCAGAATAGAAAATGAATGGATTCCACATTTGATTATTTGTTTTAATTCAATTTTCATTTCGTATAATAACATGACTTGCTGTTATTTCCCGAATGTTAACTGCTCTTTAACCAGTAGTCATTTGTATCAGATCAAATCTACAAATAAAATTTGCAGTTAGGCTTCTTTCAGCAGCACAATCTCTTCTTCTGCAGCCTTTCAAAGGTCATCCTCCAGCACGGCACCAGCACATCACCAGAACTCACCACCACTAGCTGCTTTTCTTACTGTACTGGTGTACACGTGTGTTTCGTTGTGTTTTGTAACTACTGTCATTTTCTATTCCTTCACAAGATCTAGATAATGGCTGATAATTGTTGGCTAACTATTTACATCAACTGTACAAGGTTTCCTCCTTCTAGGCAGTGTTTCCTTGCCACTGTCGCCTCTGGCTTGCTCAGTGGGGGCTTTGGGTGGGGACAATGTAAAGGGCATTGAAACAACGTAATGCTGAGAAAATGCACGACAGAAATAAATTTAATTGAATTGAACTGAACTTTCATAATGCCTTTATAATGCATTTATAAAGCATTCAGTACACCTTCATAATGCATTCATAGAACATTCATAAGCAGCATGCAAATATACCTTAACATCCTAACACACTTTAACAGATTTAATATACATTAGTAACAAACATTATATGATAATAACAAACATTACAATTGTATAATGTTTGTTATTAATGTATATTAAAGCAGTTAAAGTGTGTTAGGATGTTAAGGTATATTTACATGCTGCTTATGAATGTTCTATGAATAATGAAATGAAATATGAAGGTGCAATTAATGTAAAGCATTACCAGTTGCTGTTGTTTATTAAAACTAAACAAGTTAATACAATGTCTAACTCTATTAATGGCACGATATTATTCACTTGTTTTTAGAAAATAAAATTTTAAGAAGTAATAAAATCTGGCACTTTCCTTGGTGCAAATTCTTCAAAATCAAATCACATTATTTGAACGCATCAGTAACTTCCACCCAAACCCGAAATTCTCTTTCCATGTTGCCTGCTGCCGATTACATTATGATTTTTAAATTTAATTACACCACCTATGACAAAAGTGAAAATGGATGCATTCCTTGCGAATAGAAACATAGGAAATCAACATAAAAGATTTTAAAAGTTCTTGCGCAGACTGAGCATGCAGTCTTAATACATCGATGTGTGTTGCATAAATACATGCACCTCTGGGTGTTTCTACAAAGCAGACACATGCGTACGAGAACAGCATTAATCATCTAAATACATTTTTAATTTATTAATTGCTTGTTAAAGTTAATGACGTTGATGACTCTCTGTTCGATGGATGTTAATAAATTGTGATGGGAAGGTAGTTAATCTGAAACGCTTGTCCACATTAGTCAAAGTAGTTTTTTTGACTACAGTCTTTGTGAGGGACATTTAAAGACGGGGTTGGCCAATACGAACCATCATGGCGAATCAGGCCTTATCTCAGCCCTGTCTGCTATCTCTGATAGGCTGGGTGGCTAAGAATGGGGAACAGGGCGCGCCAGTACCACATGTGTACCGTAGAGGCAGTGACCGCCGACCTCTCATATGCGTTGACAGAGCACCTTTTGTTGCTATGTGGGGCCAGTCTTTCAGCTTCACCGATCAAATAAAGGCAGGACTCAGGGAGGGTCTGGAACACCCTTCAGGTGTCGTCTCAGCCTACTAGACGTCTAGTGATGGTTCACCTTGGAGATGACGCAGGGCACCCGTGTGACCAACCCGCCCGGTCACCATGAATGAGTGCCGAGTTAGACATCTCGGCGCCCATGGTCACCCATCCCCAACATCCTGTCTGACCTGTCCTAACCCTGCCCCAACGCACACACCTGCCCCCACAGTGACAGAAGGCCGATGGCTGACTTCTCATTCATATCTGTTACCATGGGCGTCACTAAGGCGTTTTGGGGCTCTGTAGGGAGGCTGTAGGAATCTCAACCGCCCCGGTTGACAACTTATACTGTTGTCACCGCTCCTCCCCTCCTTAGGTCGACAACTTTTACCGCTGCTGCCCTCGGCATTGCCAACCCCACTGCGTCTGTCAATGCTCACCCGCCAGGTACATATAATGTTGAATGAGATGTGAAGCTCCCCCATCTTGCTCTCCATAGCCCAGGACCAGCCATCATGTGGCATCCCTCGAGCTGAGGGTTAAGGGCCTATGGACATGTAACTGTTTTGCTAAGGCTGGGGCTCAAACCAACGATCTTCCGATCACAGAGCCTTAGCCGGCTGAGTGGGGGTTTGAGGTTTAAATGGCCCCATTAGACTTCCTAAACCTACCCCCCCCCCCTCATAAATCTCTAGTGACACTCCTGTCTGATACAGACACGTTGCAGAACCAGAGACCGCCCCCCTCCCGCCATCCTGTGGGTTTCTGAGCCCCCCGACACACAGAACTTCAGACAGGATGCGTTCTCAGCACAACCAACATGAGGGACAGTGCGACTGCCGACAGACTATCCCGCTGCTCACACCATCACCCAGTCCCCTGGAAAAGAAAAGTTCAAAAACCTATTTGGCAGCTAATTTAAATCCCTTTTCCTCCTCGGTCCGGACACATTCAGAGGCAGCTCAGCCCAGGAGAACAAGAGCTATTAATTCCTAATATTATTTGAGCACGCCCCCTCTGACAGAAACGCCCGAGTTATGCCTTAATCTGTCTCAGATACAACAGACCAAGCAGACTCCACCTGTAAGGAAGGTGGTGGAAACCATTCGAGCCATTATGCACTAGAAATACCAAGTACAAGCCAATCAGAAGCAAAACAGAGGTGAACCAAGTGGTGAGACATTTACGAAAAAGTCACCAAAGGGTTTCTGTAAGTATATTATTAAACAGCAGTGTGTCAGACATTCATGATGAAATTCTAAAGTTTTTCAGAATTGTCAGTTTGAAAGGCACTTCGGTCTTTAGATTGTGTTGATGTGATGACATGAAGCGAGAATTCAGGTACAGGGCTGACAGCTTAGTTATTTCTCACAAATCGCTTCAGACCTTTCATTTGAAATGCATTCATATTACTTTATAATCCTGTGTGGATGTGAAGGAAATTTGCGAATAAATGGAATTGAATATTTGCTTAAAAGAAAGTTAAATAAATGACACAATATCATTGTCATTCCCCCAACAGCACACCTACCGAGCTCCACGGTAAATATAAATTTTAACGAGCTCAATGATTTTTCTGTATTTTGATTTATCTTCGTTACGACTTCATACACTTTTCTGTGTATAAAAATGCATAGGATTTTGGAAAAGTTTGAGAGCGATTTTGATTTACATTCTGAGGGTTTTCGGTGAAATCCAAGGGGCTTAAATGTTACAGCTTTTCATGTCAGGACAGAAAGTCACAGTAAAGGAGGCGAGGAGGACTGGCTCCCCTGAACAAACAGTGCAGCTCTCAGTGGTGTAATCGATAGCCAAGTGAACAACATGCCGAAAGAGTGGCAACATGCCGAAAGAAGTGCGATTTCGTTCGGGGAAATACGCCGCTTCTGCATGTGGTTCTGGAATCGCTCTCATTACAGTTGGCCTTAGGGACACTTCAGTCTCACTTCATCAGCCAAGAAAGTTTCTTTTCAAACATTCTCATCAAGTCAATATGTGAAAGGAACAAGAAAATAACAGAATCTAGTTTTGGGGCCTAGTTTTGGGTAAGATTTGTTAACAGCTGGCAAAAGTGTGCATCGTCATGCCCAGCAGTCTTGACGGTCTCATGGAAATGTTACCCACTAGGAGAGGAACTCCTTACACTGCAAACAGGGGATTTAGCTGATGTAATGAGATGTGCCACTGGATCTGAATACTGCACATGTGCAAGAACAAACTGCTTCTCTTGAAAAACTTTCTCTGTCAAAAAAAATCGAGGAAATAGCTACTTCCACCATTGTTTCAGGAGTGATTCTTTCAATATTTACTCAACAAACAAAACATTGTACCAAACTTAAGTTTTCCCCTTACAGAATATTTGATATATATTTGATTATGAAAGGAACTTTATAAATCGTTATGATTCATGTTTGACATTGCTTATAGCAGACGGTCTATATCTGTTATTTTGTGTCTCATCGTGTTTTGAAAGGGACTTCGTAAAGCTACTGATAATTTACAGAGGAAGTTTAACTCCCTTCCGCAAAGACCATGGATTGGAAGACTCTCCGGGACTTCCTCAGTGGGGTGAACAAGTACTCCACTGGTTTCAGCCGGATCTGGCTGGCGGTGGTCTTTGTTTTCCGGGTGATGGTGTTCGTGGTGGCGGCAGAGCGCGTATGGGCCGACGATCAGAAGGACTTCGACTGTGACACCCGGCAGCCGGGATGTCCCAACGCCTGCTACGATCACTTCTTCCCCATCTCGCACATCCGCCTGTGGGCCCTGCAGCTCATCTTCGTCACCTGCCCCTCCTTCATGGTGGTGCTGCACGTGGCGTACCGTAAGGACCGTGAGCGCAAGTACCGTGCCAAACACGGCGAGGGCACGCGCCTCTACGACAACCTGGGCCAAAAGCACGGCGGCCTGTGGTGGACCTACCTACTCAGTCTCTTCTTCAAGACCGGCATGGAGATTTGCTTCCTCTATCTGCTACACATCATCTACAACAGCTTCTTCCTGCCTCGTGTTGTGAAATGCAAACAGTGGCCCTGCCTTGGAGAAGTCAACTGCTACATTGGCCACCCCACAGAGAAGAATGTCTTTACCTACTTCATGGTGGGTGCCTCTGCCCTCTGCATCATCCTTAACATCAGCGAGATCTCCTACCTGATCTTCGTGCGCCTCCTGCGTGCGGCCCACAGGGGGAGCCGAAGCCTTTTACGCCAAGGGTCCAAAAGCAAAGAATGCAATGCGTGCAGTGTCTCCGCCACCCGGCTGGACTTGAAAACCGACCAGCAGGTTAAAGAAAAGCAGGACTCCTCCAGTGCCTAAGGTCTCTGTGGTATAAAAAAGACTCTTTCTATTATTTTGTTGGAATTCTATAGCTGTATAATAATTTTCTTCCTACGTCCCTTCTTGGTTGTCCATCGTTAAAGAGGAGTGATGTTTCTCTGAGCTATTTCCATCCATACATAATACTAAAAAGAAGAAAAGTCTGTTTTCAAATCCATACAATAACAAACATCTACATACATACACACAAGTTTACCTATATGTTTTCAAACAAATTAATCAATTTACTTCTTACACTGTATTCCTGTAGAAATGCCAGCAGTAACCAGATTATATATTTAAATGAAATCACACAATAGATTTCCTTATGTACAGTGAACAGAGAACCTAAAATTCACACAAGATAATTTTATCTATTGTCAAATGAGAAATATAGAAGCTCATTTTGCCACACCTGTTAATGTTAATTTGTTACAAATAACAATAAAGGCTTTTAAACAAAAATAGTTTGTTTGACGCTTTCATGAAAGATTTAAAATAAGAGTAACTTATTTACATTAACTGAACCTCCATAATTCCTTCATGATGGTATCTTCAGTTTCTTGATATCAGTTACAGAGTTTTATAAAACTGAGTTTCCTCTTGTGGGGACTGAAAAAATGGAAATAACAGGCTTTTATCACATTGTGGGGACATATGGTTACACAACCCCTAACCCTCAAAATAATCAGGTCACACTTGGTCCCCACAATGTAATATAAACATATTCCACACCCACACACACATATCTTAACATCATATTATTAAAATCGTCATAGCAACATCTGAATTACAAAATAACCCCTGTGGTTCTTTTCTCTATTTGGTTATATATTCAACTCTAAATATTCAATAATTCCTGGAACAGTATCAAATGATAAAGAGAATCATCCGTAAATTACTGATCCGGTTCCATGAGTCAGTCCAGGGGGGTGGGCACTAAACAGGATATTGTCTCTTTAAGGGAGAGATGAGTCTCTCTGCGTTATGTTCGTACTTGGGAGGGGGGTGAAAAGCTCATGGATACCAGTCCCCAAAAGACAGTCTAAAAGATTTTAAAATATCGCTCATTCGCAATGGAAAACTTAGGTAAGTTTCTGTTTAAATGTCCTAAACTCTACAGACTCTACAGAACTGTGTTTTCGCACAGGTGTTTCAGGACAAAGTCCATACTTGCAAGGACCATTTCCACGTCTATGTTTAAACTGCAGAAAAACAAAGGGGCAGGTTTCTGACATTTCCGTTCCTGTGTTTTAACAGCATTGTTGAAATGGGATACATGCATTTCACATTTAGAGTTGCATCTCAAAACATCCAGCCAGCCTTACAGATGTTGATGGTGTGAAGGAATTCTGATAAAGTGCTGAATCCAGTTCTAAAACCCACTGGCCTGGGATTCAGACCAGAGACCTTGTCCGTCCGTAATGAGTAACCCTCTCTTCTCTTCCAGTTATAAAAACATCCAGAATTAATAGCGGGCAGCTGTTTTGACTGTAATGCTCATTTTTGAAGCAGGATGAGTCTCTGCTTTATCAACAAGCTGCATATTAAACTCCCTGCTATTCAGTCGTTGACAAAGTATTTAATTGGTTCCATATAACATCCATCTGTGTAAATGGTTTTGAAGTTAAATTCCAAGCTACTAACAGTTATTCCTGAACAAAAATGTCTGCCACCAACGGAGTAATGTGATCTTAGTACCATTACATGCCTTCAGCCATGGAAGGAAGCTATTTGGCTGTTTTTTTATCGTTAGGCCTCCTGTTTTTAACCCAGTTTGCAAAGCAAGGATTTTTAAAGGACTGTTTGGCAGCCAGAAATATAATGCAAATAATATAAACATTTTACAAGCTTAATTATACTTGGATGTACACAATTCTTCAGCTCCAGCCTGTGTGACAGTGTGAATGAACAAACTCGCCTTAATCTTGCCCCCACGATGACAGTATGGAATCATGCCACCGTCAGTCATGCATGTAAATTTCACTCGTGACAGTCTGCAGTGGAAATCTGTGATTGGCACTTGACGTGAAGGCCCAGAAGCACCCAGAACGCCTCGGCAATGTTACCGGAGATTCCTGGATTGATCCAGGAACTGCAGGGTTGTTTATTTTTTCAGATCACCTGCCCTTCTTGGGTCGACGGGAATTAGGAGGATTACCCGGTGAATCGGCCCTCGTGCTGTAATGAAACCTAACAAAGTGGCTCAGTCTTGGGGGAATAAGCCCCCTCGGTTTTGGGGGTCTCCTCACTCTTCTGTTTACTACTCTTGAGCAAGATATTCCATTTAGCGAGCGTGCTGTGTAGCTGCAGGGCTGCCGCTGTGTGTTACGCGGGTAATCATTTATGGCCGTGTGATATTTTGGTAATCATTCATCTGCCTCGGGCTGTTTACCTAAGAACCAATGCAACCAATGAAAGGGCAGTGATTGTTAGCCTCCCAATTAACGTTTTAAGATACCGTGCATGTGCATACAGGAATCCCACTAAGCCAGCCCGCCAAGGGTCTCAGGTTGCTAGGCTGAATTTATGCTGAGAAATCTCAGTATTATTAATACTTTGGAGCAGTAGCTGGTCCGGGCTTGGAACCATATAATCTGTGTAGCTCTTGACAGCCAGAAGCTGTGACAATTTATTGGTACTATCCTTGTCGAGTTTCAGCCCCCTGTCATGCCATCTGTTACCCTGCTCTTGTTCCCATATACCCATCCCCTCATCCTGCCCTCCCACAGGAGTTGGTCACAGTGGTGTGGCAGACAGCATAACCTTGATGAGGGCAGGCCTGGCCATGGTAGTGGTAGGCCACGTGAACTTCCTGCTGGGTGCGCTAGTGCACGGCAGCGTGCTCCGACACATCAGCCTACGTTGGCAGAGCCAAGCTGCGGTGTACACCTGCGCCCACGTCGCTGCCCTGGTGGCTGGCCTCATGGTGAGAGTGCCACCCCACCCCCGCAATCCTGCACATTTTGGTGTTGACCCTCAGTACAATTAAGTCTCTGAGTCTGTTGAAGTTTGCCCTGTCAACCGTTTCAGAAATGATCACATTTGAATTATAATCATACACAGTAATGTGCAAAAGTCTAAGGCAATCAAAGAAAATGATGTTTAAAGGATCGCTATGCTGTTGTAAAACCGTAATGTCTGTCAAAGGGTGTCAGCTTAGCTATTTTAAAAACTTTATTTCTTTGATTCAGCCACTAGCACACCTCATAAGGCTGAGCAGTACCTCATTGTGGGCAGTGGTGGCCTAATGGATAGGGAAGTGCACTTCTAATTGAATGGTTGTAGGTTCAAATCCCTAACCTACAAGACACCACTGAGGTACCCTAAGCAAGATACTGCCCCCAAGCACTGCTCCCTGGGCACTGAATTAGCTCCCCCCTGCTACAGTATGTCATGATGTTATATATAGGTTAAATGCAGCGAACTCATTTCGCTGTTGTGTGTCAACAATGACCACTGATCTCTTAATTCTAATTTGGCTATTTAACTATTAAAATAATGAATTAAATGAGCTGGTGGTGAAATGTAACAAATACATGGAATGGCTGAGGTGCCCCTGAGGAGAGGTTAGGGAACTGAAGCGGTGTTCTTATAAAAGTTATAGCAGCAACTTTTTGGAGAACAGAAGAAATTCCTGTTTTTTTTTTTATTGTGTTACTATTAATTTGCATATGTTCTAATGTTAAATTGTTTTTCTTCTTAGCAAATATATACACAGAGATAAATACTATTGAACATTTTCTTCGACTGCATAAAGCCGTCGCATAGCACTGTACTTAGCTGGAAAATCTCTCACCTGTGTGTTTCCCAGGGAATCATTGTCGGAGTATCAACCCTTATCATATCCAGACGGAAGAGCAAGAAACTAGTGAGTGTCTGGTGATGTATTATTTAACCCTGAAGGGACCCCCCCCCCCCACACACACACACACACACACAGACACACACACCCTTTGTCGTTTTCTGTTCAACACCATCTGATCTCCAGCTATAGTTTTCATGGGTTGTCCAATCACAGTGGAGGCAGATCGTCCCCTAAAATTACCTAAATTCCCGCTGCTCTCATTTGCCATTTGCTGCCCCTGTATCGTTGCTTCCTGTCGATCCTCTCACTGCCTTGCATGTCGAAAAGCCATGAGGTCGCTAGTGTTGTTCAAGGACGTGAAAGACGTGTAGAGACTAATGACCAGAGCAGAAAAGTGAGTCAGTTTTACCTCTGTAATCCTTTGTCTTCAGTTGTAGCTAGTTGTCTTTATATTAGGATTTATTTAGATTAGATAGCTTGACTTCTGCTCTTAACCCCAGATGTTTGAATAATATATAATGTTTACTACAAATGCATATAATTATGTGTGTTTGAGAAATTGTGGAAGCACTTTTTAATTTATTGCATAGTTATCGTTTGTAGTTGTGTGGTTTGTATGTGCTGCTGACTAAACGGACTTGTCCATAGCCATGAAAAGGATGTTACTGGTTGACACAGTGGCCCCTAAAACATTAACTGAGTACTATAGTAGATATTGGATGCCCCCCTCCTACTTTCCATAGTTCAGCTTCCGTGACAATTCACCTCTTTCTTAATCTTAGTTGCCGCTAACTGAAATAGCTATTGTAGCATCAGCTAGCTAGCTTTTGTTGTATTATCGTACTTCCTTTTGTCTCTGGCTGTGTAGATCATCCTTGCTCTCAGTGCCTTGTATCACTCACCCTAAGACGTGCTGGGTTGAACAGTAGGTGTTTCTCAATACCAAGAACACAAAGATCGCACTTTTAGTCTTGACAAGACCAGTCTTGGTATCTTGGCTCCCAAGAACGAACTTGGGGTGCAATGAATCATGGGATTGGCTCGTTTTGGGCGAATGCAACTGATGGATCCTTGATATTTGGGGTGTAGCAAGAACAATGTCCAAGGATTTTTACCGTCCTCTGTACTTCTGTTCTTAGTATTGGAACTGGTCTTTGGCAATGGAGGATGACGTAAAACAGGTACAAGAGAACAGAGGTACGGTTAAGTACGCATATTGAGAAACACCCAGTATCTCTGCTTTGATGTCTTCTGTTAGTAGATGTGCTTCCTGCTGTGGGGCAGCCTGCTGGGTGGCCTCCTGGCTGCCGCCTCGGTCGCAGGTCTGGCTGTGACCCTGGGGAGGGCCATCGCTGCCGGGCCTCACAGTCTTCTGGCCCACTGCAAGGTCCAGGATGCCTCTGGCAACCCTGCCATTGCCAACGAGTGTCCCTTCCAACCCACCCGCATCTACGTGAGTCTGCTGGTGTCTGTTGGTGGGCAGAAGGAGGCTTAGGGACACTCTAATGCTAGCTAGGCCGAAGTGATACGATGGATGCTTAAAACTGGTCACATCATCAGGATGAGAACGGCAGCGGTAATATGACCAAACCCAAGATTTCCAAGGCAATGAGGCACGAGGGAATCTCTTCCTGCTATCTTGGCACTCGTGTTCAGCTCCTGAAGACCTTCTAGGGTGTATGAGACCTGCAAAGAGCTTGATCTCCACTCAACGGATCAAAGCTCACCGAACCGTACTGAAGCCACTTGTCACACTGATCAGCCTGAGGTGACATTCTGCAGTCACCCCACAGAAGTTAAGCAAGAAATACAATGGGATGGAATGTGGCTCAGTACATTAGGACGGAAGGTCCTCGGTTAGAATCCCAGGGTCTACAGAGCGATGTTATCATTGAGCCCCTGAGCAAGGCCCTTAACCCCCAACTGCTCGAGGGACTGTCTGATCCCGTTTTCATAAAAATGTGCTTCACTTGGATAAAAGTGAATGTTAAATAAGTCCAACCAAATGTTGGTTTAGGAGACAGCATGGATGCTGTTGTGCCTGACTCGAGGAAGGTGCTATTCTTGCAGAGTGCATACACACATCCGTAAAAACAAGATAAGTAAAACCTACCAATAAAGTCATGTTCTCCCATTGCCAGGGAACAACCATTGTCATCTGGGTTCCTCTCATTGTGTTATGCATGGTGGAATCCTCGTTCTTGGGGAGGAATGTTGTGGTTTGCGTCTCCTTCCTGTACTTCCCTGTCCCCCGCCAGGCCAATAGGAGGACCATAATTGCCACACAGGTATGACTGATCTCCCTAGAAACTTCTAAGTCACCTTTTTCCCTGGCTTAATGTTCATATTTTAACTTTAAGTCAGATGTGTGGGCATGTTTCTCAAGCTGATTCTTCTAACACTAGCAAACAGCAGTTTCAGTTTCATTTCAAAGTAAATCTGTATTTCAGGTGAGAGTGGCGAGCCGAGAGGAACTGACATGGGCTTTGTGGGCGGAGCCTAGCAAACAAGGGGAGGAGCCTCTTCAAGTTTGGGCGGGGCCTTCAGAACTGGAAACAGTAACTCCAGAACAGCCCAAGCTGCGAAACTGGCGCAGTCAGTTTGATAGAAGCAGCCTTTGGATCTGACTTCTGTAATACCTGTTATATAACTTGTCACTAATAGGTAAATTCTCCTGAGATACAGGGAAAAAAAGTTTTTTAATATTAAAAATTAAAAGCATTAAAAATGCTTAATTGACCAAAAGAGGAGGTTGGCAAGGTCACACCCCCACATATGTGATGTCATCTTAAAGCACTAACTTCCTCTTTATGAACAACAAAGACTTGAAAAAGTGGCATTTCCCATATGAGAATAAGCAAAAAACCATAATGTCCTCTACAGAGGACAAAAATAAACTGCTGGATCTCAGATGGATGTATAACTGGAATTTGTTAAAAAGTATAATATCAATGCAGCAGGAATTATGTTATGTGGCTACATGAATATTGCAAACCTTATGTTTTGAGCATCAATTTATTTAGACTGTATGTCTCTAGCAGAGCTTATGGTGTCTTCCTACCAAACCCTGTCTGGTCATGGTATCTGTGTGGGTTCCTTACATGTTCCCCAGGTGACATGAGACAGCGCAGCACAGTCGCTTCTCTTTCCATTGTTGATGTTTCTTTTTGTTTTTCACTTTCATGCTTAATAATTGAAAGCTGTGCCTTTTGGGGATTCCACACACTAAGTATGCAGGGATACCATAAAAACAATGTTGGCCCGTGAAATGTGTATCTTTAAATACCCAAACCTGCCCGCCCCCACCCTTGTCTGTGTGTTGGGAATTGTCCTTCACAGAAAAAACAGTATTTTCCACTTTATAGCTAAAATAGTAAGGCGGCAAGTTAAATGTATTGTGTGTCCCACGAGAAAGGAGAAGCCGAACTATAAAGAGGACAATGGCAGAACGTCCTTTGTACTATATGGCAACAGCACTAACGTCCTCTGTGGTTTTTCTGCCCTTAACTGTAGATCCTGACATCTTAATTGGCAGCACAAAAAAAACAGTTAAACAGCTCAGAATAGATGTGAATGTGGCCTCCATTTTTGGTATGTTACCCTGCATTTGTGAACAAGCCCGGAGTGAGCAGGAAGTCCCTCTAAACATATCCGAGGAAATCGCTCCGGTGACGCGCCGATTTGTGCAACAGGTCTCTACAGATCCTAATCACTGGCATAACGAAGGTAGTGTGGTTGTGGAATTTACGGCTTCTCCCCTTTCTGAACTCTGAGAACGGTTTGTGCTCACGGTACAGAAGATGAACGGAGAAATCACTAGCTGGTAAGCGGGGGGGAGTACGTTCTACAGTCATGCTTGTTTGTTATTATACAGTTATGATTCTAAAATATTTTCAGTTGGGCATAATCCATACAGAGGAGTCAAACTATGATATGTTTTGAATCAGTCAGTGAAAGAAGAGGGGCCATTCTGAGACCAATCATCTTTCAGATAGGTCAGGTGACCCTGTGTCTCCACCCCTTTATATGACCTTATGATGATAACAACCCTTCTGTTACCCAGTATCAGTTTAACGTTTCATTTGACTCTCCCAAGCAGGCGCCAAGGATCCCGACTAGGCTGATATGTTACAGGAGCATCTCGGAACCACCTGTTCTTTTCCATTCATACGTATCAGTCCTTTTAAGTAGCATCAAATAACTGGTGAGCACCATGTTTTGATTGCAACAAAAGGAACAGTCCGAAATGTGTAATTGAAGTATATTTTCCATCAAAAGAGGTAGGGAAGGGGGAGGGGTAAGGGGGGGGGAACAGAACTCATGATTATCATGCAACAAGAGAACAAAAGGAACATGTGTGTAATGGAAGGTTAGCTTGACAAGCTAGCGTTGGAGCTCCTTGGAGATACAGTTCCTCTGCAGCAATTGCTACCTGTAAGTGGCCCCTCGCAGGCTCCCCGCAGCAGCAGGAGTGTGCTGTGCCAGCAATGTTCCCAGTGAGCGGCTCATTGTAAAAATGGGACCATCTGCACTAACACGCTAACATGCTAACACGCTAAAGTGCTAACAAGCTAACAGCAGATCTGCTCTCAGTGGACTGAGTGCTGTGTAGGTCAAAGAATCTGCTTCCTCCCCCCTGTTGTTGAATTAAATGTTTTCTCCTGCACGATGAGGGAAAAAAAATCTAAACCCATTAGAAGGGGTACATGTGTAAACAGGATATTTAATACATTCTCTTCCTTGTTGAGCTCTAATATCAGCGGGTGCAATGTATTCATGAACAAACATAATATTTCTATTTTTTTTTCTTTTAGTACACAATGCAGTGCCTGGTAAAACACACTGATGTCACTGCTAAAATCATAACAAAAATCTTGCGGTGTTCAGCTTTCTCCACGCGCACACGCATACACACACACTGCGCACAAGCACTGTGCCCTCAGCTAAGCTACTGCTTTCGCTAATCCTACATGTACGGTTCACAGGAAAAATAAAATCCCCTGCAGCAAATCCTTCCCACAATTCAGTGCAAAGCTCGGTAGAATGGTGAAATGGTAGAATTACAGCCTAGAATGGTAACTGGATGAATGCGGGCAAATGAGTCTTTAAGTCTCGCTTATTCCAATGGCTGTGGTATGATTATCATCCTCTGAAAAAAAAAACGCAAAAATAAATACACTACGAAAATAAAAATATATAAAACAATGACCAAAAAAATGGAAAAAAAACAAAAAAAACAACTAACTCTGTCTTCACCCTTTTTTCCTTCCTTTGTGAGAAAATCATGAACTCCAGTCGTAAGAACTCCAGGAACTGCGTAGCTGACATACACCTGTCTTGGGTTCAGAGGAGCAAATCTAAATGAATGCTGCCTTCATGGTGACTGCATACATAAATACATATAATACCACGCTTTTGGATGCATTCGCATTTCATATACAGGTGGATATGAATATAAAAGTGGATCGAAATCTGTGCGTTAAGGAAAACGAGCAAAGAGAAAGCGGTCCGAACGAGGATAACAGAGCGAAATCGTCACCCAGAAATACAGATCATGCCAAACGCTGCCCTCTTCACTGTCCAGTCCTCCAACTTTTGATTTCACCATCCACCCATCAGTCCCTCTCTTCCAGAGCTTAGTAGATGACTGATAGCCGACAGGTGATGCTTCAAACGTTTTCTTCTTATTACGTTCCTTTTTTTTGAAAAATTAAAATGATAATGCTTTTGTTTTTCATTTGACTCTTTCTTCTGGTACACAAGAAAAATAAGACAGGAACCTTCATGCATTTTGTGTTTGTTTCCCTTTGACAGGGGGACACTCAGAACTGTGACGCGCTGCTGGGGTCACACTGCAGTAGCCTCACGATAGAGGGGTCGCTTTTGGCACCTTTGATGAACTCTTCCAGGGACAGCTTACCTGTTGGGGGAAGGGGGGACAGGAAGTGAGCAATCACAATCTGTTTCACCTACAAAGTGTGCAACCCCACCAATCACAATCCATTTCATATACTGTACCAAAGTGAACAACCGACCAATCGCAATCCTTTTCATCAACCATAGTGAACAGCCCAGCAATCACAATCCATTTCTCATACCTAACTAAAGATACTTGTATCCCTGACCTCCTACTGCAAGGGATAGCCTTTTGCAGGCAACAGTCTGATCAGAGTTGGTTTTCTTCAATATCAAGACTAGTGATCTGATTGGTCGGCACAGTTAATTAACTCACCGTCATTGTTGAGGTCCATCTGCCTGAAGATTTTGTCTGTCCTCTTTTCAGGAGTGGACTCGTCCTCTGGCATCTTCATCACAGACGACACCATCTTGTATATGGCCTGGATTAAGGGGGGCAGGGACAGGGACATTTTGGCGAGAAGCTGATATTAGGATGCAGGACAAGACCAAGGTATTTCTTGTGATCTCTTCAGTGTTCTAAAAGATATCAAGGAAAAAGGGTTTCTTTGTCCAACTGTGAGATGGGATGGATCCATTTCTAAGGCCCGATGTACAGCCCTGTTTTGTTCCGTCAGTTAACTGATTACCAAATGCTGCCAGCAGAGGCACTGTACCTCAAAGACATGCAGCATGGATGAGGGTAAGTTACCTTTACCACTCCATAAAAGCGAAATGAAGTCAGTTGCCACTTTTAGCCACCAAAGGCCTGTGAGAAAAGACCCACAATCCCCAAGTGCTGGAGAACAGCAGCCTCGATTAGCCCGGGGATAATCCGTCAGTTCTGTACACCCAGGGACAAATCCCAGTTAAATTTACCTCGCTAATCCGGGAACAAGTTGTTACTCCCTGCCTCGCACACCCTCCACCAGCACCCACTCCCCTGTACCCCACCCCATTCCATGTCTCCCCATGCCAGTCGCGTGGCCCAGCAATGCAAATAGCACTACACCGTTGCCCTACTGTCTATGCTACCCTGCAAAGGCAAAACCCTAACTACACTGACAACGAAACTGAGAAAAAGAGTTTTTCTGACTGTCCACCCGTGTGTGTAGTAGGTAGGTAAATGATCGTATACTTATTCAAAACCGAACATAGATAAACTACAATATTTTGTCATGAAATCAAACACAGCCTTAAAGCCCCGACTTCGGTCCCAACTCAGTCTTGATAAAATATGCAGCCTTCATATGGCAGTATGGCTGTCTGCTTTCAGTCACAAAACCCATTGTATTCGGGTCATAACCATATTTGGGTTTCACACTCAGTAACCCTTCGCTTCTGTACCAAAACATGGACTAGGGACAATTAGTACTTGTTCGTAGAAAATCCTTAAAGGGATACAGTACTAGTTATTTATTTTCATATAGTTATTATATATGAAATATTAATAAAACCTCCTCCCTTTGCCCATCTACAGAGAATTTCTACTCTTTCTTGGTTTCCACCGCAAAGCTAATTTGACCTGGATTTGTTTTGTATAATTATCCAATAAAACTAAAAAATCCTTGACGTCCCTCTGGAGCAAATTTCCTTTGGTCTTAAATTAATCCACGGCCCCTGTGTTTCTCCCATAGACAAGACCATCGGTTCTCTGTTAACACAGATGCAGATGTTTCCCCACCTGCACAATTTCCAGCATCTCCTCCCTGCTAATGTAGCCGTTGCCGTCCAGGTCATACATGCTGAAGGCCCACTTGAGTTTCTGCTCCAGCTTGCCGCGCGACGTCACGCTCAGCGCGATGATGAACTCCCGGAAGTCGATGGTGCCGTCGTTGTTGGTGTCGAAGGTACGGAAGACGTGTTCGGCGAACTTGGAGGCATCGCCGTAGGGGAAGAAGTTTGCGTAGATCTTCTTGAACTCCTCGACGTTGAGGTGGCCGCTGGGGCAGTCTTTCAGGAAGCCCTGCGGTGGAGGAGGAGCAGAGACTTATGGGAAATGGGCTGCTTCATGCACAGCTTCCTGGCAGTTTAGGTAATAAAATTACGGATATAATAAATCTTAATTTGGTTATCCGGGATTTAAATGCCAAGCCTTGTTAAGCTGCTGATTCATGATCAGCCAATGATTTTTGGCTCATCCTTTGTCATTATGACAAGATCCACTCAAAAATGAAAAAGTGGGCTTTCAATGTACTGCATGTTAAATAATATTTGCGATGGACTGGCATCCCGTCCAGGGTGATCCCAGCCTCGTAACCTTCCTGAGATAGACTTGGTGCTGGATAAATAGTATTAGAGACTGTTGGATAGGTGACACAACAAAGACAACCCCTATGAGGATACCTTGTACCACTCTTGTAGCTCATGGTCTGAGAACTCCGTGTTCTCCCTCAGGTCCTGCAGCATCTCGGGCCGGAGCTTGCTGTTTTGTTTTCCCATGGCAGTGAATCTCTACACGAGCCCCTGGTGAAACCGGCAAAGAAGGCTCTGGGGAAGAGGAGGTGGAAGATCAGGAACCAACAGGAAGCCCCTATATACCCTCGAAGATCAGGAACCTATAGGACGTTCCTACGCACTCTTGAAGATCAGAAACCAATAGAAAGCTCCTATACATCCTCGAAGTTTAAGAACCAATAGGAAGTGCCTATATACCCTTGAAGACCAAGAACCAACAGGGAACATCTATACACCCTCGAAGGTCAGCAACCAACAGGCAGCCCCTAGACAAGCTAGACATACCCGAATATGGAACCTGTGCTGACAATAGACAAATTCAAGAATACATGTGCTTCACAGTTAGCTGTTCACTGAAGTTCTGTCGAGAGACAAGAACCTTTCCTCAACCATCAGCCAATGTGGAGGTTTGACAAGCCAATGTACAGCTTCTGTCTGGTTTACAGTGTCCATTAAAGTAAGCCGACGTGGAATCTGTGAAAATAATGTGTAATTCCAGCCCTTTTTTCAGCCTCCCGAGAAAACTGGAGACTTTATTAAAAACTTGTTTTTAAGCAGGCAGTAATTAATAAGGCTGCATCCCGTAACGTCTGCCAGGAAAGTCGCGAAAGCAAACATGGTGGGCAGGATGCTATTGCACTGTGCTGTGTTTACTCTCAGGCTGCAAGAATGTCACATTCGGCCTAAACATAGCTACTGCTCATCCAGGAAATGCAACATTAAATGCAAGCCGTTCAGGAAAAGAGTACAAGAGTCTCGACTCGGACAAGAGCTTCTATGACTAGGTGATATAAAAACAAATTAAAGCAATATCACTCTGACAAAGCAGCTTCCTTGACATTATAAGACATGTTCTGGGTGGAGGTGGGAGCAGAATCATGTGACCTGGAGGACAGAATGGGCTATATTTGTGGTATCGATGAGCTATATTTGTGGTATCAATGGGCTATATTTGTGATATCAATCAGGTGACGAGTACAAGTAAATGATTTAATGAATGAGAACAAAACAGACATTTTGGCTGAAGCACCAACAAAAACCCAGCAGGGGCAGTTCTAGGATTTTTTAAGGTGAGAGGCGTAAGAGTGGCCATATTTCACACAGAGTGGCTAACCTTATAATTAGCCAATGTTTTAAATTGCACTCTGGGGGCCAATCAGCTTTCAGCTGTCCCAGTGGCTCCGCCCCCGCCCCACCCCCTTTACACCCCTGGTACTCAGTGTTAAAGGCCCAGGTAGCGTGCATGAATCTGCCCCTGTCCATCCGCTCATCTTACAGTAATTTAAAATGTCTCCATGCCCCGTCACCTGGCTCAGCTCACAAACACGGCCAGCGTTCGGCTGGTGACAGTCACAGAGAAACGCGAGCAGCAGTCGGAGAACCGGGCTTTTCCTTCGGCCCGAACGCTTCACTCATCTCCACGCCAGACAACCGACCTTGTAAACAAATTAAGGGTGTTAGCTGTAATTTGTGCAAAGCCGTCTGCTGAGGACCCGAAACGTACAAGCGCTTGTTCAGAGGCCAGCAGAAACGCGGTAAACAAATAACGATGCTGGATTTCACACCTGCCTTGCTTAAACTGACAGGGGATTAGATCCTTACATGTCCACTGCTTGTTTTAACAACATTTTGCCAATGGGGGTTTTCCGAAAACGTCAAGACCAGTAGAATAACAATCTTTGAGACAGATACACACACATATATATACACATACAGGTGAGTGTGATGTTTGGGACCCAAGCGCAGGGTCAGCCATTCATCTGGCACCCCTGGAGCATTCGGGGGGGGGGGGGGTTAAGGGCCGTGCACAAGGACCCCACCAAA
>JAODJX010000049.1:13160959-13180129 GCA_026776945.1 Isichthys henryi | reverse complement strand
GCGCCTGCCATCCCCCGGCCCCCTAGCCATGTAAACAAGCAACGTCCCCCCCCCCCCCCCCCTCTCTTTTTCTCCCTGTAAAACTCAAACGGTAATTGGCATAATATTGTTCTAATGGTTGCGGTCAGCATTACCGAGGTCCTGTCAAGCATTTAGCACAACTTAAGGAACATCAACCCCATAATACCAAACCTAGCTATCGAGTTCCATCAGGAAACATTTATCCGTGGTTTATTGCGGCATATTTAAGAACAGTAATTTCTGCATGTAAAACCCAAAGGTGCCGCAGCCGATGAGCGTTTTCTTTCCTTGTCCTCCCTGTGATGGACCGGCTTCGCATTCAGAGTCTCCTGCCGAATTTACAGGGCTGCCAGCTCTCACACATCTGGCGTAACACTCACTCTTTCAGACTCAAATCTATCGGCCCATTATTCCATTATAAATCTAAAATTAGCCACATCAAAGGCGCTGGGGTAGTTTGCAAACCCTACAGATTATTTACAAGGTAATAAAAATGTTACATGCATATAAATTGTAAATGTGCGTGTGTAGATTTCTCTCGAATCGAAAATCTCACGCAGCCAACTGACCAAAACTGGCAACCTTGGGTTCGCTGAGACCCTGGGTTGTGCTACCTCTGGGGGTACAATGTGCACTGCCCCCCGATCCCGGGCATGCTAAATAAACAGTGAGTTCTTGTACAGAAATATTTTCTGTTATGGATGCATTTTCTTGTTCAGTGCCGTTAAGCCACCAGCCCTCCCGGTTTGTTCGCCGGTCTGTTATTCCGCACACAGCACCGCCTATCCCGGCGATAAATTATTCAGCAGCGGTACCGGCGCTCGCGTGCGTCTTGGGCGAGCGTCACCAAGTCGCTGTAGTGTGGACTGTGGAGCACGCCCTTACCGGCACCGAGCATGCCTTTACCGGCATCCTGCCGCCCCGATCGCAAGGTCTGACACGCCGGCGCAGCGATACCCTGTCCGCAGATAAACCGCCTCCGGCTACATGACGACTTTTGTGTAAATGCAATTAAATGTCGCGCAGGTGACAGGCGGCAGGTCCGGGGCTTAGACGCGGACTTGCATAAAGGAGGGATATTAAACTGACCCCAGGACAGCAGCAGAGGGCATCCCTCAGGCTGAACACAACTGCTCTGGGGCATATAAATGCCCGCATGCATGAGGAATGGGCGCACGGAGTTGGGGGGCATTAGTTCTCTTTGTATTCAACCTCTTTGACAAGAGCAAGACTACGAATATATTGTTTATTAAAAAAATGTGTTTGATTTTGCCAGCGGATCCAAGAAAGCATATTAAATTGCCCCCGTCCCACCCCCCAGCTCAGATCAATAGGATTATTTTCCAAATTTTTTAGGGCTGCAGTCGCTCAAGGCCCTTGGAATTGTTCCAACTTTCCCCCGCTTTGCGGCGCCCCTGGTTGTCGCCTATAAGCGTTATACAAACATGGGAGTCGACATTCAGAATGAATGACTTCAGCCGTATATGATCATTACTGCCCTTCCAGGGATCATTATGTGAGCATTACAGGAATCGTGGAGGCTGTATGTTATACATGCAGCATATTAAAAATGTCCCAGGAAAGACAGAAGTGTGTCATTCAGTGATCAAAGGCATATTTGACTTGTCTGAGGTTCTATAAGAATACGTCCATTAAAACTCGACCACTAATAACCAGCAAGAGCCCTGTAATCAGCTAGGAAGCGGAGACACTTGATACGTCCGAACAAAAAAACTCTCCTAGGGCTTTGTTGTTGTTAATCTTTACTCAGGTTTCTCAATAATATATTCTGGTCTATGATATAAATTATACATCATATATTCACCAAGTAACACGGCAGAACAAGTTTGCCAGAAAGCCCCGTCAGTGATGTTCCCCTACTGACATCTGGTGGATAAATTAGGAAATACATTTTTATGTTACGTAACAGAAAAGGGGAAAAGTGCTGTGGTACCCGGATGTATTTCACTGGCGAACTATTACAGACACATTTCCTTTTCACTGTTACAGGCACATTAACTAGGACATTATTTTCCTTCTAATATTGTGGACATGTGGCAACGCCCTCTTATTGAAGATAAACCCTAAAATGAAGTTTAAACCATTCATAATGGACTATCAAGAACATACATTTCTCCCGAAAAATGACCTGGAGCGAAGATATTAATTTTTAAATATGAACACACTCTCCTTGACTCATGTTTTTCTCGCCACTATTTTGAAGGTGACTCTCAACACAACTGATTTCCCAACTCTGACACACAAACAGACCTGTTCCATCACCTCCTGACTATTTAATATCTATTCTTGAAAGCCTAGTCATACATCTAGGAGTCACACTGGCCTAAAACGTTGACACTGCCCTTTTCTCCCCATGAATCACCCAGCAGAGCATTCATTATCAGCCTGAAGAGCTGAACTGCCATCTTTTCAAGAACGACCCAAGGGTTGTTTTTGTACCTCATTGGTAAGACCCGCCCCTTTTTGCCAGAACCCACCCCTTTGGCCAGGGCCTGCCCCTTTGACCAGCCCCCGCCCCTTTGACCAGGACCCGCCCCTTTGACCAGGGCCCACCCCTTTGACCAGGACCCGCCCCTTGGACCAGGCCCCACCTCTTTGGCCAGGGCTCACCCCTTTGACCAGGACCCGCCCCTTGGACCAGGCCCCACCTCTTTGGCCAGGGCTCACCCCTTTGACCAGAACCCACCCCTTTGGCCAGGGCCCGCCCCTTTGGCAGGGACCCGTCCCTTTTCCTATTGACGCTGTGTGCAATGATATTCACTATAATCATCTTTCTTCTAGACTGTAGTGCTTCCCTCCTGCCTGAACTTTCACCATGTGCCATTCGGCTCCGCATCTTGCTCACGCAGAATGTCATTGTGCCTCTTATTGTTGACATAACGCCTTCAGATCTTGCAGTCCTCGGGGTCTCCTTCGCCTTGCTACATCTTGGGCCCCATAAGGCTTTAACAGTTTGATCTCTAAGTAACGCCGGATAAAAGCATCTCCTAAATAAATAAGCCTGGATGTACAAACATTTTTGAAAACACATGTTCTGCATCAGCTCATATAATCAGCAGTGTTGGGCTCATAACAGTAACTGGCTTTCAGTTCCGCACAGAAGACAGTTGCTACAGATCTGATGCCAACTTATAACGAATGCCACATATACCAAAGGACTCCGTGTGGTGGCCTGGCTGCAATATCTGCTGCTTCTAATGTGCTATTTTGATGAAAACGATGAATGAAAGCATCGATTCTGCTTGGACATAAATGATAAAAGTGGCAATAAAACAGCCGTGGGACCTTGCGCTCTTTCCGTGCATCAGGCACTGTACAACGTGCTGGGAATGGTCACTCTGTGGTTTTGGTGTCACAAATGATTCTGCTCACTGTTGTCCTGCTGGATGGGGAAAGATACACCTTCATAACCTATTGCCACCATCTTTACCATGTTCAATCTCAATCTTCCAGGAAGCCCATCAGCGGCCCCTAGTGGGGAAGAATTAAAATCTGACATTGTCACCATGGAAGTGAGATTGATTTTGGAGACATAAACAGCACCCATTCTATTCTATTCTATTCTATTCTATTCTATTCTATTCTACAGAGGCAATGGCTGCCTAGGAGAAAGGAGATTAAGTACTATATTACAACTTGATTTTCTGATTCTTCTCATATGAAAGTGAATTTGGACATCTAGATCCAAAGGTTTAGGTCTAGGTAGATGAGGTCAACCATGTGCTATTCTGGTGGCTGCTCCAGGATCCACCGGGATACACCCCAACATTTCTCAATGTCCCCCCCCCCCCCCCAACCCTCCTTCCCTGGAGTGTCCTGGTTGGTAACTAGCAAAGCAGGCAGTAAGAGGCTGACAGTGTACTCAAGTACCTTGGATCTCATGGTTGGCTCCTCATTTTGTCAATCCATACCTCTCACAGGCAAGATGTTCACTTTTGCCAGTGTTGCCTCCCTGGAGTAGCTGGAGGAGGTGTTGTGCTATGACCTGGAGCTTCGCAGGTCCCGTCAATGTGCTTCCACTGATCTCAGCGACGTCACCTTGACCTGATAGCATTCACTGCAGAGTGTCGCCATCTGCCACTGACAGCTGTGAGCAGAGAAGCTGCAGGTACAATGAGCTCAAGTCTGAGGCCCCGTTTACTAATGTTGGAGGCGACTATATGTTGGTATGTCACCCTCCTTTGAAAGAAGACCTCACTGCTCCAGGCAGTTCAGCTTTTTGCAGTCTTGTCACGCACAGGAACATTTGGACAGACTTTAAATGTGGTTCGACAATTTCCTAGTGTTTACTGAACTTCAGGCCATATGCAGAATTTCCTGTTCTGCACTTTGATCAGTCGTACTACAAACGGACTTCGCCTGAGAACGGGGAACTCCTGGGCTTTGGGAGCTTATTCAGTGCCATGAGGGCTTCCGGATCCTTAGCCACTGTCATCTACTTTCATAACAGCAAAAATATACTGGCAAAGGCAGGGAAACCTCTAGCGTTTCAGAATGCTGAACTGGGCTAGATTTATGAAGTGATATAACATGACTGAGGGTTAAAATTCTTCACATTTTTTCTTGGGGGGCGGGTGCTTTATTGCCAGCTTCATTGAAAAAAAAGACAGTTTTGAGTAATGGCACAAATCCTTACTTACACATTTAGTTGCATTTAATTGTCCTGCATACTACACAACTTCGGAGTACAGTTTAGGTCTTGAACATTAAGGGATTCTTCTCCACATTTCATCACATGAACACCATGAAACAGTTTGCACTAAACTCTCAAACATTAAATTCAAAGAAAAGCAAGATATCACATACTAACTCAAAATAAACACTTGGGAGAGAAAGTTTAACCCTGTGGGAAGGGGGATACAATGGTGAATAAGAAAAAGGTAAGATTAAGGTGAGTCTTTTCAGTGGGGCAATGTCTACAGTAATATATACCGCTGGAAAATATGTAAACATGGAGAGAAGCAGGGAGGAAAGGTGGAGGGTAAAGGATCAACATCGACAGGACCAACCCAAGGTGTAAGCGGACTAAGCTGCTACTTAAGACCCAGCAGCCACCAGGGGGCGCACCAACTAACCAGCCTGTCAGAATGGGAAGGGAGATGTCGAATGACAACTAGGCCCATCAAATTTTACTTGGGGCGCCTAAATGGGTTTCGGCGAGCTGTGAATATCGGGGTACTGTTTCTGGAAGGGTAAGGGTCATATCTGCTTAACACACATAGCAGCGTTTCCACCCCGACAAAAATACGAAGAAGACAGCGTTTACACTATAGACAGGACTTAATAACACCTTTCAGGCACTTACAGTAATAAAATGAAATACCAATACTTATATAGTCTCCAAAATATACTCAGTGTTTTTATATGAAAACGATATGGCTATGAGTAGCTGCCTGAGACAAACCCTTATCTCCAGCCAGTGGCTCAGTAGAAGCTCCTCCCCCTCCTGAGGCAAGGTTTGGACGTATCCATCATCCAACCACAGCTATGCAGACCATAGGTTGCCATGGTACCCACAGTAGGAGCCTCACCTGCCCCAGACAGACCAGTTAGGTCTATTTCAACAGTATCAGCTTAATCCTCTAAAAAAACTGCAATATATGTTATACTTGCAGAATATGTGATTGCATATGATATGGCATAATCTCCTTAAGGTACATTCACTGTATCTGCAGACTAAACATAGAGTCTTCAAAAAGGATGACTGATCTTATTGACTCGGATTAGACTGCAGTTCCTCCAGCGCTTCCTTTGGTTAAAATATATTTTTCCACGAACAGTAACGGTAAAAAAAAAAATAGCTACATATAGCAAAATCAGGTTTTCTTTTTCACTAGTGTAGTGCACAGTGTGTCGACCTTCTCTGTGATCTCCCGGTTCAGTGCCAGTGGATCTGCACGCTTTGCACGTGGCAGCTCAGTCTCCAGGCGCTAGAGAAATCATGTGACCCCATGGGCCTCTGATGGAAGTGTGGGAGGGGGGGGGGGGCACAGGAAGCTGCCACAAAGCTTACGCCATGCTGTGTTTGTGTTTTCCACCTTTGAAAAAGTGCTGTTTATAAAAAATAGTAATATAGTAACGATAAAAAAAAAAACGTTAAGTCTGTAGCCTAGGCACTGGAGATTCTGAACATAATCCCTGGGCTGCCCCCCTCCACCTATTTGGCCTTGCCCATGTCCTTCTTATGGGGGTACTTCTGGGCAATGCCATAGGGTACGTGGGCTGCGATGGTGCCCATCTCCGCAGCACCTTTCACGTGGAACATCTGATCGTCGAAGTAGATGTGGGGCCGGATCTTTTCCAGCATGGGCCCCTTGGGGGCCCCGGCCAGGAAGAGGGCCTCGTCCGTCTCCAGTCCCCAGGCACGCAGGGTCTTGAGCGCGCGGATTCCTGAGCTGGCGGCACTGCGGGCCGTCACCAAGTAGGTGCGAATAGGACAGTCCAGCCGGTGGCCCTTGGCATAGAACTTTTTCTGGAGCTTGCCCAAGGCTTCCAGGAAGCCCTTCAGCGGCCCCTAGTGGGGAAAAATTAAAACAGCACTTGGCAGTGAATTGTCGGAACCTTGTGTGCACTCCGAGGCACAAGACAGCTTTGTGACAATGAGATGGTTTGGGTGTGTGTACAAATACAGACGTCAGTGTGTAGACAAAAATCTTAAGCCCAAGAACATAATCAGAACTGCACTGGATGCATAACTTGATGGATGAGTAACTTGATGTAGGATTATGACTGCGTGTTCTCCATGTGTTGTGTTGAAAAACTTGCCTATTCTGTCCTGCGAAGACATGAAATTTTGGTCATAAATCAATTTTGATAAAATGATGCAGTTACAGCGTTTAGCCTTCGTGTAGCAGCGTTCTTGTTCATCCTGTTATGCATCCAGTGCAGGGTGCCACCCTGCCTTGTTCCCTGTGCCTCTAGGACAGGCTTCAGGCTCGTTAAGACAAAGTACTGGATAAGCCGTTTTGGAAGATGGATGGATTACTTAAGATTTATGTTGCTAAAAATAGAACGTTGCACACGATAAAAGGTATCAATATAGAAGGTATTTTAGAAAGCATAATGTTAGGAGGTTATGAAAGCCTTCCACATCCAAACGCATAAGTAAAACACTCGAAAAGTAGCCACACTCGAGCTGTTCAAAATTCGGGCAGCTGACAGAGAGGCACGGACGCTGAACGTACGTGATCGAGAAGCTTGTTCTCGTGTTCCTTCTCATGCTCGAAGAACTTGTCGAGGCCGTGCGCCTTGAAGATACGCTCTGACTCGTCGGAAAAGAGAACGGCGTCGCCGTCGAACGCGACCCGCAGCTGCGTTTCGGACACCTCCGTCAGCTTGTCCGACGTGAACATGGTGGCCGCCGCGATGCCTGGGGGACCGCAGGTGGGTTCATGCTCAGCACAGGGGGACTGACTAATGCAGAACCAGAGACCAGTGCTAGCACAGTCTTATCTTTTTAGTTTAGTTATTATTTTAATTTGATTCTCCATTTTTCTTTGAAAACCAGTTCAGCTTTAATAGTCAGTGTGGTTTTATTTGTTTCTGTGGAGTGCTATTAGTCATTTCTGTGGTTGAAATACTGCATAGAAGAGACCCAAAACATGCTGCCATCTAGAGGTGGTCTACTGCATTGCATTTCCTCGAATGATTTTCGTCAAGGAAGAAAGACGAACAGATCTTTACTTTGCCAATATTAGCCATTGAGAAATGTCAATCGTTTTCATCGAGTATAATTCTTTTAAATTTTATTTTCATATTTTATTTCATTAATGATAATAACCCTGTAACAGACTGGTTTAGAATGCAGTGATACTTTTCCTTAAGGGTCCCTTAAAGTTACCTGATACCCACTGGATGCTACTGGGTCTGCCCCAGCAGGGCATTATAGGACAGTCAGGGTTTCTGGAACCGTGGACTGGGCTCACTGGGCTCACCTTCCTCCAGTGCCTCTCGGACCTTCTCCGAGTCTGCAGACAGGTAGAGGTTGGTGTGGAAAGCCTTCAGGTACCCGATCGGACTGCTGCCACCGGTCATGCAGAAGCGCTCGATGAACAGATCTGTGGAAACATGCCTGTGATCATCCAGTTGGTCCACCCTGGTGACCACAACAACTAAAAGTCATTTTAGGGAACACCTCCCTGTCACGCAAAAACAGGCTTCTTCAGCTATTTAGGGCAGAGCTGGCAGATCTTGAATTTCGAAAGACGTTTAGTGTTTAATTTATGTAAATGAGAAAAACCATCCATTTTTTATGACTGTATATTCAGGCGTGAGGCAGGGGACACCGGCGGATGCATAGATCCCTGCTGAAAGCTGATTGGCTCCCAGAGTGCCCCCTTCTCTGTCGCTCACCGATTGAAAACATATGACTGCCTAATGATAAGGTTGGTCCTACTGTATCAATTATGACCTCTTTTATGCCCCCCCCCCACCTCAAAATAATCCTAGAATCACTAATCAGGATGTCAGCCTGGGAACGCCTTGGTATTCCCCTGGAGGAGGTGGCTGGTGAGAGGGAGGTCTGGGCATCCCTGCTTAGACTGCTGCCCCTGTGACCCAACCCAGGATAAGCAGCAGAAGATGGATGGATGGATGTTATGTCCCCAGTGGTCTCCCAGAAGGCTGCTGGTAGCTCAGTGTGCTCCTGTTTGAAGGCGGCTCCCTCCGCAGGCCACTCCAGCCTCCTGCAGAGTCTCGCATGCCAGAGGAGCACGGGACTGACGCACATGAGGTCAGTGGTGATGTGCGGGGGTCAGAGAAGCCACCCGGGAGGAAAGCGAAGCTCAGCTAGACCCCATGTGCCTTTCTGACCGCGGTTCGCTCAGTGGGAACCGAGCTGGGGAGACACAAATGGGGCCATATAGTGCCCCTATAGGCCAGAAATGGAGTTACTACTAAGTCCCTGAATTATTTGATCAAGCTGCTTACTGCATGGCATTATAAAGTTTAAAAAAGTACAAAAAGCCAACACAGGGTGTACAGAGGGTGTACTTAGGACATACAGAGAACATAGCTAGGGCATACAGAGGGCGTACCCAGGGCATACAGAGGGATTACCCAGGGCATTCAGAGGGCGCACCCAGGGAAGACAGGGAGTATACCCTGGACATACCCAGGGCATACAGAGGGCTTACCCAGGGCATTCAGAGGGTGTACCCAGGGCAGACAGGGAGTGTACCCTGGACATACCCAGGGCATTCAGAGGGCGTACCCTGGGCAGACAGGGAGTGTACCCTGGACATACCCAGGGCATACAGAGGGATTACCCAGGGCATTCAGAGGGCGTACCTCATTTTCAAGGTACGCCTTGAAAATAATCATACCCAGGGCATACCCTGGACATACCCAGGGATTACCCAGGGCATTTAGAGGGCGTACCCAGGACAGACAGGTAGTGTACCCTGGACATACCCAGGGATTACCCAGGGCATTCAGAGGGCGTACCCAGGGCAGACAGAGAGTGTACCCTGGACATACCTAGGGCATACAAATCTAGCTCTGTACAGGGTGTTTCTTCCCTTGAAAATGGATGGCTTTCCTCATGTGTAACAATTGCGCACTAATCCTCTTTTGGTGATTCAAGAGCTGGAAGTTTAGCCTGAATTGCTTTGAAATGACTTTACATTGAGCACTTATTTATGCTACTGGCTTAGCGAATGCATTTTGTCCCACAGGGGTTGATGTTGTGCTGGAGGCACCTGCTCAGATCAGCTGTCTGCTCAAGCCACGGGAACAGAACTAGGGAAGAAAAACACGGCCGGCGGCCTCATTCACTGACCGCACACTTGGACGTCTGCGGACCAGTGGATGCTAAGCCTGAACCGTCCAGATGGGCTCCATAGTCCCTCAGGGGTCAATGGAGCGGTTAAGAACTCGCCCAACCCGTCGGCTTGTGGAGGACTTCAAGCCTCCAAATGAGAATCAGTGTGGAAGTTCTCAGGCCATGCTACTGTTGCGTGCTCCAGCCATCGAGACCCCTTTGTTATATTCCCCCTCCCCCTGTCCATAAATGGAACAACCCCCCCCTATCTTTTCATCTTCACAGCAGTGGCCTTTTCGTGCAGAGGTGCGATGGGCCTGAGGTCGTCGGGGCTGCTCCACAGAGGCTGTGGGGTGTGCCTTTCAGCTACTCCCACACAGAACAAAGCTATGGCCACCAGGGAAGTTGGGATGCCAGAGCGATCACAGGAAGCCGCAGCAAGCTAGACACGGGGTCACAGGTCGCAGCGTTTGTGTGGGAAGGACAGGCCCAGTTGTTCTGGAAGCCCCAGAATCAACGTGTGTAGCTCATAGCGAAGTTTTCCATCATCATGACGACGTTTGTGAATGTGTCCATGGCA
Organism: Isichthys henryi; assembly: GCA_026776945.1. Taxonomy (NCBI): domain Eukaryota; kingdom Metazoa; phylum Chordata; class Actinopteri; order Osteoglossiformes; family Mormyridae; genus Isichthys; species Isichthys henryi. The sequence continues at coordinate 13,169,747 of JAODJX010000049.1, read as the reverse complement.
ACACTGAGTATGCAAGTAAACAAGTAATCCAGGTCCCCAACAGGTGATTTATAAAACAGGTATCTTATTAGCACGTCAATTAATATTATAGCTTCATCATGCAATAAGATACTGAGGATTGTAGAGTACTCATTAATGCTGTTTCCATTATGATGCTTATTTCTGATGTGATAAAATTAAGTAAAATGTATGTTGCTCATTTCCAAAGCTCATTAATGCAATTTTACCCTAAACAGTAATGTTGCAAAATCTGATCATAACTAAACGGTAACTAAAAGGTAATCGTAGTAAAAAACCAGGATCCAGATTATTCATGGTTTGTGCCGTAACAGCAAGGTGACAGAACAGGCTAGCAATGGGCAGTTTGGGACACTGCGAGAGAACGTGCTGAACTCACTGTGGTGGTTGATGGTGTTGATGAGCCTCACCCCCACGTGGGCGTGGTTATAAGTCACCAGGACGATGTCGAAGAGCTCCTCGCTGTCGGGGTAGAGATCTCTGAGCCGCGTGTTCACTGCCTCCAGGGCCTGGGGGGAGCAGGGCAGAGTGGGGGTGTGCAGTGCTGAAGTTCTTACTCTCCATAAAAAAATCCAACAACGCACTCTGACTTGTGGACAACGTCCTGCACTAATATTAACAAAGAACAATGAAAAACATTCACATATTATTATACTGTGTATTGAGAGAAGACAATGAAATCCTCGTGCTATGGAATGTTGGATGTGTTGGATGGACGACACTGTTGTTCACCAAAACTGCAGTGCAACATCAGACAATGCAGTGCAAGGACCTAAAACTACAATAAGCTAGTATAATACAATAAAGTGGCACTAGCTAGACTCTCACTGCTTTTCCTGTCACCTTTGGACTCTTTTTCTAATAGCGTTTATTTAATAATCTGCTTCCTTCTATTTTTCACAAACGTATGGTATCGTGTGTACACCTGTTTGCACTTGCACACTCCCACTTGAGTTACCGTCTTACATACCACATCTTTTTTTTATCTTTTTTTGTCTTTATACTTGTAATTTTTATCGTTGGTATTTCTCAGCTCTGTTTGATGTTTAATCTTGCATGGTGAGAACCACGCCTTAGTATAATACCTTTCCTTCGGATGAATTAGGTTTTTATCTTGTCATATCTTAACAGTGCAATGGTAGTGCAATCGTCCAAGGAAAGTGCATGAAACTAATGTAATACTGTGCCATCTGAGGTTGCACAATATCCACGGTCAGGTCAGGTCAGAAATACTACCACGGCGTCATAATTCATAATTCTCTGTACATTTGGCTGAATTGCTGGTGAAGCACTCCTGTATTTGCTGAAAATCTCTTACACTGTATCATACACATTAATCTTCTAAACCACTGTTCTTCCACTGCAAGTTGTTTACAGTCAGACCCACTGCACAGCCCAAGTGAAAAGTTGCATGATCTGTACAGCATATTTATTTGTTTGTTTGTTTATTAATTATCGTCTTGTGTGTTTATGTCATCCACAAATCGATTACCTGCTTGTCTTCTGCAAAGTAGCGGGTGACCGGATCTTGGAAGTGACAGGCGCAAGGCAGGGAATAACCCAGGATGGGGCGCCGATCCATCGCAGGTTTTACGTTGCGTTATGCGGAAAGCCATGTTTAAAGTCTCAGACAAACGCTATTTTGTTTCACTGTATGTCTGACAGTAAAGTTTGACTTAACTCAACTACAGTACGTGACCTAGCAGTTGATGCTGCCCACTGTTTTGAGGTCAGTGTGCTCGTATGCAGCTACGCGCATAAACATCGGTTACCTTGATGAAGGGGAAGGCGGGCCCGGGTGCAAAGGGCTCCACCTCGTGCTCCACTTGATACTTAAGGTACTCCTCCACCCCTTTCTCCCGAAACACCATGTCCTCCTTCTCCGTCCTGAAGAGCACCCGTGATGACACAGCGATGGTGACAGCATTTTCTGGCTTAGGCTGGGGGGGGGGGGTGTGCAAGGGGGTCAGTGAGGAACCAACCGAAAGCCCCAACACATCTCTCCTGTGCCTGAGCCGTGCCAAACAGTGCTGGGTCAGCAGATGACCGATGTCAGCGATGATAGGTGAGAAATTGCATGTCACCCTGTCAACACGTATTGAGCTCACTACAGGACTGTGTGTAACTGAAAAGAAAATTGCAGCAGATCAGCACTATCAAATATCTCATAGGCTTACTCCCCAGCCAATCAGAGTTTACTCCCCAGCCAATCAGAGTTTACTCAGTCATTAGCCACGCCCATACTATCCAGCCAATCAGAGTTCATTCTGTCATTAGCACCACCCTTGTTACCAGTAAGGTCTCAATCAAGATTCTTCGGGCAACTTTTCAAAACTTGCTTAATCCATGGGATATGTTGTGAAGAAAATTTCTATGAACTTCATGAGTTTTGGAAATTTATTGAAAGCTCTTCGTTGTACTACATGCAGACCGAGTGAGTTTTAGTTCCTGATACTGTAACATATAATGAGGAAGCCTGACTTTAGTTGGATGTCTCATCTCAAACACAACAAAAAAGGAGTTTTGAAAATTTGTTCTTCAACTATTTAATCACAGTGGCTCGCAGGGCACCTCTGTCAAGTCACATGACTCATTACTGAATGTCAAAAATAGCCTTAAGTATTTAGTGTATCTTATATAAAATTTCCTAGGGACGGTGAGCACAGAAGATTTATTTCTTCATGGTTCTCGGAGAACCCCAAGAGCAGGACACCTCCAGAGACCACTTTCCCAGATGCTCAATGGTGTCCTGAGTGCCACCGGTGTAAAACGAGACCGGCAGTGACCAGGGCAGAAGGGGGTAAAAGGGTAAGCTGGACATTCCAAATGGGGCAACTGACAGCTTGTAAGTCATCCAGAGCGGGGCGGCCCTGGGGGGGCTAATTATAGATGTGCTGCCACACAAAGCAAGGCTGCGGGGGTGGGGTGGACATGCATGGGACCAAACAGACACACTCACAACCGCTACCTTTAATATCACCATCATCAGCAGCCGAGCCGCTCACTATTATCCCATAATCGGATGGTGACGCCTGGCCTCGCACCCGCTCCACCATCAGGCAGCTGCACATACCTAATCTTATCTTTCACCATTTTCCTGGGGTTGTTAGTACACGTTCTGAGTAATATTTTTACATTTTTCATGTTTATTCAACCATTTCATAGGATTATATAAACCAGGAATTCTCAAGCTCTTCTATCCCCAGACCCAATCAGAAAAAAAAATACATAAATATATGTGTTTGTGTATATAAGCATTTTTTTTTATTCAAGGAGGAGCTTTGAGTTGCAAGCAAGCAAAAAAAATGTTGCAAGCAAGCGGCCAGTTTATGCGCTGTGCTTTCCATGCATTATTTTTCCCCACTGTGGCCTGGTGGGTGTCTGACTATGGACGGGCACTGGTGTCAGTCCACAGCTCATAGTTTCAGAAATGTTCATCTAAACCATGCATGCTAATTGTTTTTAGCTCCACAGAAACATTTTCCTACATTATGTCATGACCAAACTGATGTTATTACTGTAAAATGCAGTCCTAGAACAGGTGGTATCCCACATTATAATTGAATTTTTTATAATTGATTTTTTTCTTTGCAAAATACACACACACACATCACACGCATATATATATTATCAGCGTCAATTAAAAAACTCATATATAATGTAATGCATTTTCAGCTTGTTCAGCCGTTATATGCAAACATTTTCCACAGGGTTACAGGTCACAGGTTTTCACTACAGTATGCACTAACATAAAGAATTAATGTCCACTCTGCATGCATTTACTCCACACTGGTCATGTGACACGCTTATCAAACATGGCATGGATGTTTCCGGATGCTCCCTAGTGATACTTACAAAGAAGATGCCTCCCTCCACCTTCCTGGTTCGCCGCACCACACCCTTCATGAATGGACAGGTGAGATCAGAATGGGGCCGTCACTTACTGAATGTTCACGCCTGACTTGGACAACTGACAATTTTCAATTGTGAAGAACCATGGAGAATGTGTTAGCTGGTGGGGCTTGATGTCATCTTAGGTCAAGGTCAATACTTAGATATAATCTACATACCAACTGAACTAAACACCCATGGAGCAAGAAACTGATACATCTAGTAGAATATTTTTAAGGTAAGCATTCGGATATTTCACACTCTTTTAGGAGACAGAGAAGATAAATCACGTACTAGATTCCTGACAAGATATTTGATCAGTAGATAGACAATCTGAATTACAGCCTTACATTGTCATTGCACTTTCATATCTACCAACATGAGCTTAACCACAGAATCATAACGGGTTTTCAAGAGACCATGACTGAAACTGCCCGCCACCCAGGTCATCGAAATACAGTAAAACCTTAGATTGCGAGTAGCCTGGTTTGTGAGTGTTTTGAAAGACGAGCAAATTTTTAAAATAAATTTTAACTTCATAAACGAGCGATGTTTTGCAATACAAGTATTATGTATATGCTTTGTCTACAGAGCGTCACGTGATCACAAATGAGCCGACAGCTCTTCTCTCTCTCTCTCTTGCTGCGGGATTATGTCTAATCGTTTCCCATGCTCGGTCTCAGTCAGCGTGCCTCACTCATATAGTCAAAATTTCATAGAAAAGCACCACCCAAATAAGGGTGTATCAGTGCGAGCGATGAATGTGTTTAACGACAATGCAATGTCCACATTTCCGCAAAATCGAAAAGGAGGCAAAAGCAGCTGTCATTGTATAGGTTCCTTGTTAAAGTCGCACAAAAAGAAAAACACTATAGTTAGTTATAGTGAAAGTCATCCAACAAAATAACCCTCCTCTTCTCCTCTCTCTCGTCTCCCTCACACCATCCACGATTCTTTTCAAAGGTAAAGTAGAGGTTAATTTGTTTTACGTATTTTTACTTTATATTTTGTATTAATCATTTTTATATGAATATTTTTGGGTTGTGGAATGAATCATCTTTGATATACGAGTGCTTTAGATTACAAGCACATTTCCAGAACGAATTATGCTCACAATCCAAGGTTTTACTGTAATAATATCTTCTCCAATTTCAGATGCAAGTACTCATTTAATGAAGTTCATCTGGTTAAGTTTCATGTAGGTCTAATACATTCAAAAATATACATAAATTATTACAAATGTCATACAAATACATTATCCAGAAAGAGTGTGTTTAGCCTATAGGCCACAGATAGAGTACAGGAGAACCTATGCTCAAATGAGAGACAGGTTATACATGCCAGCGTTCTGTTAGAGAGAAGGTCAGGTGGAACAACATAAATCTTAGGGTTGGTTATTTGTGCGTCCATTTATAACTGCCAGTCCTGACTTAGCAGTTATCGAAACACGTAAGCAGATCATTGAACCGGGATAACTGCTAATGAAGTCAGACAAATTTATTCATTTATGCTGCAAAAGTTATGGGGGAATTGTTGCACTGTAATCTGATCCTGGGCAGGATATTGCTTGTTTATGAGAAATAGCAGTACAAAATTAGAATTGAAATCAAAGGAGAAAACACACAGACAACTGTTATGCAGCCAAGAGATGGTTTCCCATGTATATCTGGAATACAGTGGACAGTGAAGAGGTTGTAGCTATTTATGGAGCTGGAAGGTGCCAGTGCAGTGGGAAAAGCACAGGATGGACTTCCATCCTACAGAGCACACAGTGATTGTGTCATGAAACAAACCGTTTCGCTCCATGCAGAATCAAGTTAACTGCTTGTTTCAAATATCCACTTAAGGATTCAACTGTAGCCCTGACCTGCAGTAACAGACAGAAGAATCACTGCAAAGTTAGGCATGTCGCAAGCATATTAGAGGTGTGATTTGTGAGAAACTGAGAGAACTGTGAGGAAAAAAAACGAATTATATACATATAACTAAGATAACTAATATATACTATATTATATACATCATTAGTTTCTAAATATATATTTGTTTGTTTGCTTGATTATGGCTGCTGACAATGTATTGGATTTTGAAAACAGCTCTTGGATCATATTATCCACCAAGACAAACATGAGTGAAAAACGTGCATTTTCTGGCAGGCTTTGATTGAGTGTTATCCCTCTCGCCTTCACCGCTCTAAGCTGCACCTGATGCATCTCAAATGGCATTATCTCCCCACTTATAGCCCTGTGTTTACTGAGCTGCCCGGCTCTGGCCCTGGGGCTGCTGTCGTTGGTGTTTCCTGGACAATAACAACAACAGCCCTCCAGTCAGAATTCAGAATGCAGATCGATAAGCACCTCAGACAGCCAATCGCTGTCCAGTGCCGACCTAGGTCACCAAATTTTTTACATTAATCACCACAAAGCCTATAAGGACCCCGTCACAATCTCCACTGGACAATGTAGGTTAAAAAATAAAATAAGTGCTATGGAACATGAATCATAGTCATAGGTATTTCTGTTTGATGTAATAGCTATACAAACGGCTTGATGTCAATGGTACGAGGATTATGCTCCACAACGCGTGTTCAGAATGTAAACAATCATTTTGCAATCTCCCTCAGCTCCCTCCATATTCCTCCTTACCTGTTGACCACATGGGACAACCACCGGGACTGTTGGCTTTGAGAAGTGAACACAGAATGCAGTAACAGACGGGGTTTTGCGTCAAACTCACCGAGTTCTTGGTAGAAGCGTTCTGGTGGTATAACCCCCTTGGCTCTTCCCATGAGCTCGCGCTGTCCCCATTTGTGGTGGCGTTGACAGCCGTGCATGGTCCGGCCTCCTGAGCAGTGGCAGCATTCACTGAGTCGAGGCTCATGGTCTCTCTGTTTACTCATTCACCGTCTTTCAGATGCCTCCTACCGTGTCTTGGTGAGCCCTGCTTGTTGTCCACTCTTGCTCTCTAAGCCCTCAGTTTCACGAAACTCAAGGCCCCAGAATTCCCACGGAAGGTCTTCTAGTGTCCTCCTTGATTACAAAGCAGGGAAAGGTTTTCTTTTTTTATGAAACCAGGATGTAAGGGGACAAACTCTGCCTGCGTCCTGACGTCTGTGGCTGCCTGGTCTTGTCCTTCCAGGCTGCTATCTGCTTGCTCCCTGTATCACATGGTGGCAATGCCGTCACACTCTCTCTCTCTCTCTCTCTCCCCCACTCTCCGTGCTGCAATGAGACACTTGCACACGCACTCAATGCAGTGGCAACCTGCCTAGTTTTTAACTCCATGCTGGGAAGCCTCCAGGCAGGCATGTGGTGTAGTGCGCATTTACAGGCATTTGCCAACAACCATCAAGCAATCATAGACATGCTCTCCAGACAGCACTCATCTTGATCACACTGACCAGTCATAGCCCATCATTCATACGAATCGGCTGTCACATGGGGCTTCATTGTGCTGTAGTTAATCAGAAACGTTCCCCTCGTCATTGTGCTTTACACTGACGTGTCACTATAAAAGGTCGGAGGCACTTCCGATTTACTGCATGACTTACAAACTGGCTCCTCTAATAAGGTGGAATAAACTATTTGAATGTCATTCGACAGCAGACTGTCAGTGGTTGTAGAATCTTCAGTTTTCCTGGATAATGCTTTGGTAATCATCGAGTTCTGTTATCACTTTACAACCATTTACACAAAATATATCATCCGTCCATCTTCTAACCACATTTTCTGGTCAGAAATGCAGGTGGGGGTGGAGCCTATTCCAGCCAGCACGGGGAATGAGGCTGGGGTGCCAGTCCATCTGCACATATGCAGAAACACACTCATATACTATGGGAAATTTAGACGCCAATTACCTTAAGTGTACGTCTTTGAGTTACAGTAGGAAACCCTTAAGACACAAGGTGGACTTTATTGTCCAATAAAGCTACCCACTGAGAGAAAATATATTCTGAAAAACATTGAGAATAATAGTTTCAAACTTTGTATTGATGCAGAGGGTGGAAGATATCTGGCTGTAGATGACTGATAATTTTGCATCATGGTTTGTCACGCCAGCGATGCTATGACCAGTTGCTAAGCAGCACTCAGTCTCCCTCCTCAAAGACTGCAGCCCATTGGTCCGCCTCGATGATGGCAGATCCGCTGCACAAAGTGCTCCTGTCACCATCTTGTGGCCCAGCCTAGAAATTACAAGAGAGCTTTGTGAAAATCAGCAGGGGAACTATCTGTAGTTTGTCTGCTTCTTGGGTGGGCTGTCGAGAAATGCTGCAAGGCTAGGGCTACACACCAGGCTAGTTCTGGCCTGAGTTATCGAAAGTATTATGGGATACATCTTATGCCACGAGTTATGAGGTATGGACAGGAGGATGAACTACAGTCAGCAGAAATAGTTGTGGTCAGAACCAGAGGTATTTACAGTCAGAATTTACAGTGGAGGTTAGTAGTTCTCAGAAACATCAGGTGACCAACATTCAGCAGCATAAGGAAAAGTTATCAGCATAGTCTGTTTTCATAGGTATCTACTCCATATACCGTATGCTTAAGAGTGACAAAAGCGATCAGCACCATATCCTCTGGGCAGAAGCATTAGTGCTGCTCAGAAGATGGACTTACGGTGAGCAGTGTCTTTTTCAAAAGATGCCATACCATCTAGTAAGCAGTATGACCCCTATTTAAAAGGAATCAACAACACTAAAATAACGTTTCATGAACCACTTGCTGTATTTTTTGACCCCACTAGATGGTGCTCTGTTCAATAAAAGCCCGGGGGGGGGGGGGGGGGGGGGAAACCCCCAAAAAGGGAAAAACCAAAAGGGCCCCCCAAAAACCACAAAAACAAAAAAACCCCAACCAAAAAAAACACACACCCCGACCACCAG
>JAODJX010000049.1:13121420-13140680 GCA_026776945.1 Isichthys henryi | reverse complement strand
AGTTTTGCCCTGATTTGGACTCTTTTGCCTGTTCCCTGGACACCTACCCGCACGATCGCCGTTCCATTCCCCGCGATTGTGACATTCACATTATAACTACATGCATCTTTATGAATTGGGAGTGAGGGTTCGTAATTTTAATGACATTTTTGTGCAGCAATTTTAGCAAGCGACATGCATGCACAGCTCCATCTTGTTACAGCCAAGTTACACATGTACGTATACTGGGGCAGACGTCTGCGCAGGCATATATGCAGTTATGTTTGTTTAGCTTCTCCAGTGATAAAAATGCTCAAATAAATCATCCTCCATTTATTTTCTTGTTGCCTTAATGAGGTTATTGACAGTAGATAATTACTGCCAAATGGCTCAGCTTTACCTATAAGTGCAATTAAAATGAACAATTAAACTGAAATGTTTGCTGGCTTGATTAATTAATTTTAGCAACAAGGTGGAAATCAGTCAAAATCAACAGAAATTAAGAAAATAACTTTTTCCAACATGGTATACTTCCTCCTTCGGAATAACAACGGAAAAATCATATCCTACCAATATTGCATATAGAGATTTTCTGCCTTTTAAAAACTGCTTTTATAATGTTTAGAAAGAAAGCTTTTAGCCCAAGCAGAATAAAAATGAAGGCCATCTTCTGCAGTTTTACTGCTGACTCCTGTCCAGACTTGTTGTGCTCACTCCTGTTAAATGCAGCTCCCATTCTGCACAGTACCTGGGCTAGTTGAGAGGAAATCAACTGGGTGGCAGGGATTGAAAAATAAGGTGTCTGTGTAGATAATAGTTTGAAGGCACGTTTGGTAGCTGGGGCTTTGGGATTTTAGGTGTTTAGTTTTCATCATTCTTTCAATTTACTACCTGGAAAGAGATTTCAGCCCATTTTGTGCTCTTCAATGAAATCATCTCATTTCTTTTTAAAGATTATGCATTAATATATATACAAATAATTATTGGTTTGGTTATTATTTTAATTGTATTCTTCACATTCCAGATTTCTGCCTGTTTTTGTTCGTTTTACAGTGGTTTATTGTTTTTGTTTTTTTTTTGTGGATATTTAGTATTAACATTTCAGTGGCCCAACAAAATATCATGGCTTTATCATTCTGATCTTAGTGGTGTCCTTTAAGCATTTTTCACAAGACAGTTTTCGGGGAGTGTCGCGTAATTGGGCTGCTTGTTTCTGATGGACCTAAAGATACACTTCTAACATAAAACAATTACTGACAGAAACACCGTGAAATGGAGCCTAGTGTGAGAAATAAAATGATGGTGTAGTCACAAGTTAAAAATGAAATCCTTTGCCTCAAGTCAGGACAGTTATAGGAGGAAAAGTCAACTGTCGTCCAAATTCATGGCACTTTACAGTATAAACATATGTGTATCCCATGTGTAGAACGTCCAGCAATTGACTTCAGTTTGGCGCAGGACAATAACAGTACACCAAAATCAAAAACAAATATAGATATAATACAACAGTACAGACAAATACACTATACAGGAATACAATATAGGCAAATACAGGCACAAAAAAACAGGTACAGGAATGATTTCCAAGCAAGGTATAATAAAACAAATGCGAATATTACAAATTGTACAGAACGCAGCTCGGCCAATAATATTTTCTTAGTGAGTTAAACTAATGTGCATTATAATGGAATTTTAGCTATTATAATTATAATTAGACTTACAGCTATTGCGTAATACTCATTGGGCCTTCTTTCAAAATCATTTATTGCAAATGTACCATTTCCCTTAAAGCCATTTCTCATAATGTTCTGTTGTCATGTGTCTTAGGCAGTCAAGGAATTTGTAAAGCTATTTATCTGGCTATTAAGTGTATATTTGCTGGGAACATATGCAAATTAACAGGAGTACAATAAAGAAATTCTGATACTATGTCGGATGGCTAGAAGAACACTGCTTCAGTTCCCAAACCTTTTCTCACCATCATTTTCTTTAACTGCATAAGACTTTTACACAGTACTGTATATTATATTACATAAAATACAATTTTGATCGTTTTAGACTATCATTATCTCAGCTACAACAGTTTATATTGAAATATAATGCAGTGCTACCTTTCATATTATATATATTGAACCATTTTTCTTAAAAAAAGAATAAAACATTGGTCAGTAATCCAAGCAGTGCACAGTCTATCAGTCATATCAAACTGTCTCAAGTTTCTGAAAAGTACATATAGGAAGGCTGAGTAGATGATGTGAGATTTGAGCATTCTCTAAAAGCACAAATTTGCCCTTCAGAAACTGAAACAGAATAACTTCAATTCTGCATTGCCAACATTGTCAACAAATAAGCTCCCACAGCAACAAACAATAGCAGCAAACAAGCCAGAAAACAAAGAAACAAACAAAAAACAAGCAGACAGACAGACAGACAGACAGACAGACAGACAGACAGACAGATAGATAGATAGATAGATAGATAGATAGATAGATAGATAGATAGATAGATAGATAGATACGTTACAGTGCTTAATGTGCTTTCATTTTTAGAAACTTAATCTTTTTTGTAAATCGTCCTTAATCCAGCTCAGAGTAAATTCCCTCTTGTGGCATAAAGTCTATTAAGTTTATTTCAGCCATCATGCTTGTGTGACTTCAAGATCCAGCTTGTCTGATATAACTTTAACACTTTAAAATCGCCAGAAACCTTGTGGGGAAACATCTGGGGAAAAAAACTGAATAACAGCCTCCAGCTTCTTAGGGATTCACAAAGCTCCATCTTTCTCTCACTGATGCCGTGAAGCTGAGAAAGATGTAAGACAGGAGGCAATTTTTCATATGCTTAAGTTCCTAGCCTGACTGGAGGACTTATCTTTGTGTGTCTAAACATCTGTTGTTTGTTATTGCAGATGACCGGAAACATTAATCTCCTCACCTCTGGTGAACATACCTGGCTGCCATCTAACCAACATAATAAACAAGTTGGCAGTCCATCTGCTTTGCGCATGCCTTTCATGTGATTTTAATATGCGGAGTACTAAAATCGTGCCAGACAAAATATCAATTTGAAAAGGACAACTTGAAGTAAATTGCTTCTAGTCATTTTTAAAAGCTTTGATGTGACATTTCATAGGTGACATTGCCATCCTCTTCATAGTAATTCCTCCTTTAGTTTAAAATTAAATAAAGGTGTGTGGGGGGGTGAATCTAATTAAATGTTTTAATGAGGCACATTATGTGGCTTAAATGTTAATGAGCATTAATTGTTGGCATGCTGCTTACCTGTGTGCTTTTCTGGTGTGATCTCATCAACGTGAACTGCTGATCTGCACGGGGGTCAGGCTGGCTGGGGAAAGTAATCATACCTGCACAGACTGCTGGGAAAATGACAAACAGCCTAAGGAACAACATGCAGCTTTTGGAGAAGATTGCATTTAGGTTTTTCAAAGTCCAATAGGTGGAAATTCGGGGGAATTTTTCACAGCACACTTTGAAATTCAATGAATCTACAGTGTCACTGAGGCACTCATCTAGATAAGAGTTTAAATGGACTGTAATTCAAAAGAATGTGGTATAAATTCATAATATTAATTTCTGGTGATATTATTGCAATCCTTGTATGAGACCTTGTATTTTTTATTCTTGAAAAACTCTGTTTGGGGCTTTCCAGATTCGGAGGTTGTGTCCAGTCAGATTTCATGTTCAGCAGGGTGATTTCACCGCTGGGCCCCTGAGCAAGCACCTTAATCCCAGTTGCTCCAGGGGCTGGCAGACCCCGCGTTCCCAATCGTATGTCGCTTTGAATGAATGTATCTGCTCAATAAATTCATTTAAAATAGCTGGTATCCAATGTAGACATACAGTCTTCACGGAAAGTTTTGAGATGCTTGATTAATTAAGTAAAAAAATTTTAATTTATCGGTTTTATTTAAAAAAAACCATTACTTTATTCATTTTGTATACAAAAAAAATCACATTATAAACAATCAGAAGGTTTCAGTGAAACGGTCATTTCAAGTAGTGATAAATTTAAACCCAAGTTATAGTTGTAAAAGAAACGTTACGTTTATGAGTTAAAAAGCTCCTTGACAAGCAGTCTCATTGGGCCCTTTTTAATTTGCACCACCTTCGCAGTAACAAAGCACCAAACATTTGTGTTTGGTATCACTTTGGGAACAAATGACTATAATGAAACAAATGAAAAGTGAATCAATCAAAAAAACAAATGACACTTAAAAAAAAAGAAAATGTTTTTGCAGAAGATATCGACTTTTGCTATAAAACCAATAAAGTTGCAACATTATTACTGAATTAAGCAGCCCAAGAATTTCTGTGAGCGCAATATATAAAAATCGATACAGAAATTTGTGTTCGAAGATTTTAGGAAACTTATTAGGATGAGACTATTTGACTAAAAATACAATCACCTTGTCTGTTTTTCTTCTCATAGCTACAGTAGCTGCCTATCCTGATCAGTGCGGCTGGGGGGGGGGGGCAGTATAAAGCTGGGATGTGCCCTGGATAGGATGCGAGTTGATCACAGGACTCACACTGGCAGTCATACTCTATGGGCAATTTAGGGACACCTACAGTATCAGGATAACGGCATGGTTTTGAACTGCAGGAGGGAACCGGAGCACTGAGGAGAATGTGCAAAGCCCACACAGGCAGCCAAGGCGGCCGCCCCCCCCCCGGGCGGGGGGGGGGGGGCGCCCCCCGGCCGCCGCCCCCCCCCCGCCCCGGCGGGGGGGGCCGGCCCTTGCGGAGCTTCAGAGATTTCCTGTCCTGTCTGTCCATGTGACACATCTCTTAGCTAAAAAAAGTTAGCACCGATGCTAATGCTAATGTCATCGGCTTAGAAGGCTTACTGTCACTTACATTTTCACCTATTACAGATAACACATGATGGAACTTTACTGGGGGGGGGGGGTTGCCACTCCCAGCATAACAGTTCCTCCTCAAACAAATAAATAACAAGAAGGTGTACAGCACTCATCTCATTTTTTATGTCATTTTTCATTTAATTTTCATTCATTTAATTTCTTTTGGGTGCTGCAGGTGAGGAAGGCACATGCTTGCACACACCGAATGTGTGTAACTTGATACACAGCTCACTCTTTCAGTAGAGCAATTATAGATAAGATTCCAGGCAGGATAGCGCAGTGATTGGCATGATCAGGAGGCTGCTTGCCTGCCTTGACGGCAGTGCTTCAGTCTGACAGAGTAGATGTTCTACATAATCCAGGCTATTGATCCAATCACTGCTATCGACCCTCTCGCAGCGACACAGCCTGGAGCTCCTGACTAGAATCACAGCTCCCTCATCTTAGCTGTGATCAGGAGACTTGTATGATCAGTTATACTTCCGATTGGTACATTTATGAACCAAGTATCACTATTCTTAATGTTAGCATTTTTTTTCTTTTTATGATTGTCTTACTGGGGGCAGCAATGTGGCGAATGGTTAATACTGTTGCCTCACATATCTGAATACTAGGGTTGGAGTCTTTCTTCCAGATTCCAGATTAAATTGTCCATAGGAGTGGATGCTGAGAGTGCCTTGCGATGATTTGGGGCCCCATCCTGGGTTATTCCCTGCCCTGCACCCGTTGCTTCTGGGATAGGCCCTGGACCCTCACGACCCTGCATAGGACTACACGGGGTGGACAGCGGGTGGATGGCTTCCTTTAGCAAAATGCATGCATCAGAACAGCTTTCAAGTAAAAATGTTGGACATTAAATATAAGTTCCAATACTACCAGAGATTTGTTCATCGTCATTTCTGTAATTGTGGGCCCCCCAGCTACAGGGTCTGGGTGTCCCCCCTCTGTGGGGGGAGATCTTAAGCCACACTGTGCTGCACGTTGTCTGCAGAAAGGGCCTTCCGTGCTCGGTCTTGCCCATGCAATCCACCCCAGTGTAGGTTTCATGGGTCTTCGCTCAGCATGGAAGGAACGGCACGCAGATTAATTGCTTTCTGTAATGAATTAGGGCCATCAGGGCTAGATGATTACAGCGCTCGCCTCGTCGTTGAAGAATATCCGGTGAATTTCCACAGGGCCCCATCTGAGCCGACCACCACATTAATATATAAATATCATATTTCTGCCTTTCCCCCTCATTTTCACTCCGTCGAAAATGGATAATTAAGCCCATAATAGGTTTCACTCTCAGTGCCTAAAACCATAGGTACTGGGGAGGGGGGGAGGTATTAAGGGTGCAGACCACTCTACCCCATGTGTATTTTCAGACACCCACATCCAAGTTGACAGACGTCACCGAGTTTCAAAACACTCTGGGAAAGGGACCGCAAGTCACCCACTTCAATTTTTTATTTTATTTTTATTTGCCAGATACTTTTGCCGCAAGTGACATGTGCGTCACGCAAATAGCACGTTACAAACACGCGTGCTGTCAAGGTGTCAATGCAGCACAAGAGCGGCTAGAAATGAACGGCCAGGGACGAGTGCCGGTGTTGCAGCGGGATCTTCGCCATCGATGCCAAAGAGAGTGTGGACCTAATAAGACTCAATGAGCAGAAAAGTGCAACATTAAGAACATCAAAGGAACATTGAGCAGGATCAGGCTAGTAGAGGAATTACTGCATCCATGGAATGTTTCTGAATACGCGCACTTGACCGTACTTGTGATCTCATGCACCCATTTTACGTCATCTTCCATTGCCGAACACCAGTTCCAATAGTAAAGAACAGAAGTACAGAGATGATAAAAGCCCCCAGATGTGGTTGTCACCCCTCCTGCAATATCAAGGATGCACGGTTGCGTCCTCGTCAAACGAGAACAATCCCATAGTTCACTGGGCAAGTTAGCAAGACCGTTCTTGCCAAGACCACAAATATGACCTTTGTGTTCTTGGTATTGAGAAACACACACAGCCTGTATTTGCCCGGATGATGGTAGACGCCACTGTCGAGTGATAAGGAGATGAACCGTCCCACCCAACCTGGTGGAGGACGATTCGCAGTGATTGTTGGGTTTCCGGTTACAGACAGCTACAGTGATGCAGTGGGGATGCGATGATGGACCAAACAAATGACTATTCTCAGCTGTATTTCCCAGCCGCATCTTCCCTCCTCTTCATTCAGATCAGGCCAATCATGATCAGAGAACACTGAAAACGCTGACTGTGTGTGGGTGGGGGGTGGAGGGGGGATTGTCCTGAGAGGGTCAGCTGACCCTCAAGAGCTGGAGTCAAGGGTAATAGTGGAAAAATCGGAGGTCCAAGTCCTTTTTTCTGAAATTTGCCAAATCACGGTCCAGCAAACCGTTCCCAAAATAAACAAAATTACGTATAAGAAAGCCTGGGTCCTTTATTCCAAGATCACATGGTTCAGTGAGCAATCTCACTGAGTATGTGTTTCAGGATCCTCACAGGCCTGCATCCGTCGCCCATTTGTCTGTCTTCAGGCTGTTGACCCTGGAAAAGGTGACAGAGGGGTCTAGATCCCATCCAGTGCATAAGAGGCCATGAGGCTGGGGTATTTCAGTCTATCGCAGGACACACAGAGTTCAGAGACACCAGTTCACCTAATTGTACATCTTTGTATTACGAGAAACCCAAGAGACACAGATAGAACAAGCAAAGTGCAGGCACCGGAGCGGGGGTGGGATTTGACCCCCAGATGCAGAGGTGTGAGATAACAGTGATGCCACCCTGCTCCTCGCTGCTCCTTCCTGTCATGCCGGTTCTCACTCCCTCCCTGTCTGTTTCACTCGCCCCCTCCTCCCTCGGTCTCTCCCTAGCCATTACCTCACTCCCTAACCCTCTAACCTGCCGCTCGCCCCCAGCCCAAAGCTGCCCGCTCTCCTTCGTGCTTTTCATGCCACACCCCCCGCTCTCTTCCTCCACCACTCACTGACGGCTCTTTCATCAATTCTGCCAATCATCCAATGGAATCTGCATACCCCCCCACCCCTACCCGCCGCCGATTTCTCCCACTTCTTTATATACCTGTCACATACGCTAATGCGATCCGCTACCCCGACTGCTGCAGACCTGACCCAGTTTCCATGGCAACAGCATGCGCCTCCAGCAGCAGCACGACTCCTGTCCGTCAAAGCCAGAGGCCCTCCCCCTTGTCGCCGGCCCCTCCAATGCCTGAGCTCCTGGAGGTCTGCGGTGCTCTGCTCCTTAAATCCCAGGACCATGGAGGTAACTGAGAGCATCCAGGAAATAAAGATTCAAGGGAACAACCAGTTCCTGGTGCAGCAAGCTGGATTCCCATCAGTCAGTGCGGCTGTCATCAGCATGTCTACTTCAATGTCTGGGAAAAGAAACTCCTACGCCCTTCCAATTGTGTCTCCGGGTCTTATCACTGTCATCCCTACACTGTCTTACCCTCTCCTTCTTTTCAGGAATCCTCACTGCAGGCTTCGGAATCAGGCACGAGATATGGATGGGCAGAGAGCCACATTTTATCGTCTATTCCCACACCATCTGCTTCGCATTCCTCTCCACACTTGTTGTCTCTTGAGCACCCTCAACCACTGGCTTAGAAGCCAAGTCCTCTAAGGCAGAGGTTCTGCAGGATACAGGGGGACAGTGAGCAGCTCAATGGGCAAAGTCTCTGTCCCTGTGATCAGAAGGTTGCTGGTTTGAGCCCCGGTCTCAGCAGCGCAGTCACATGTCCATGAGCCATTGAGCAAGGCCCTTACGCATCAAGGGCACTGCATGTCAGCTGACCTTCTGCTATGACCCACCTAAGTGATGGAGAGCAAGAAAGAGTCAAAGTAAGCATTCCAATGCACCTTTCCTCGCGCAAATAAAGCATGTTCATTTTGGAGAGGGTTAGGCTCTTTTCCAAGAACAAACTCTATGTTTCCATTCTGTGTCTGTTTTTACAAGCCTTGGTCACATCTGAAGAAAATGGAAATGGTTAGGATGAATAAATCTGTCCCAAAGGCACCACAAAAGGGCGGAAAGTCAGATAGATTCCAAGTGCCTCTGCGTAACAGAGGCCCTAAAATATTAGAACATAATTGGATTGGTCTGGGTTGGGGGGGCTTCAATACAATATTATGGGGTCCAAAATATCAAGTGCCCCCCCCCGCCACTGATCGCCCCTATGCCGGCATCCCATGTTTAATTCTTGGATAATGTAAACTAAGGGAGCAGCGTGTCTTGTTAAAAGTTGTGGAAAGGACAGTACATCGTGGATCTAGTTTAACTCTTCCAGGCAGTGCTGATCGGGCCCAGGTGGCCC
This sequence comes from Isichthys henryi, assembly GCA_026776945.1. Taxonomy (NCBI): domain Eukaryota; kingdom Metazoa; phylum Chordata; class Actinopteri; order Osteoglossiformes; family Mormyridae; genus Isichthys; species Isichthys henryi. The sequence goes on along the minus strand of JAODJX010000049.1, from coordinate 13,131,478 downwards.
ACGTCCTGTAATGTACACCACACTCCATCATTGTTTTTACGCCACACAGAACTTGATCAACCAAGAACAGCCAATTCAGCTTGAGGCCTTTTCATTACATCCTCAGGTAACGCTGTTTAGGAAAACTTACGCTTTATCTCAGTTTGGTGCTCCAGGTCTCAAAAAGGACATTGGTCCCACATTAGCAGGACAGTGATAAATGTTGGAAGCAACTTAATTTTGATTGGCCCCTATACATGTGGGAATAAGGTAGTGGACGTAAGATTCATGTCTTTTAGGAGAAGAGCTATTGGACAACAGATTAAAAGCGGCATAAAATGGGTTGTATTGACCTACTGGAAATGTTCCGTGCAACTTCTCCCTTTTCCACAAAGAGTGGGCTGGAAGTGGTGTCTGTAGATGGCAGGTGGCTATTTTGGTGATGGTTGTGTGGGGGGGGGGAGGGGGTCAGCATGCTGGGGGGGACTTACAGCTGGTCTGAAAGCAAGGAGATTCTGCTTAACGTGGGGGTCCCAACACCGCCGAGGGGGAAGGTGCAGACAAGCCAGAGATCTCCACTTCAAAGGCGGCCCGAACCAGAGTGCAGATTAAAGCCCAGCGTGAATCAAAGACCCTTGAGCGGCCCGAATCGCACAGGTGCCGGCGTGTGCCGATCGAGGGTCTTCGTTTTCTGCAGGAGCGAGTGACACAGGCTAAGTGTGTGGGCGTCCCGGCCGAGGCGGGTTCACACGCGTCGCACGGGGATTATCACTATCAGCGTACAAAGTGTGATGGCGCAAGGTGTTGATGTAGCTGGTTTCATTCCAGATCCCCCCCCCGGCCAGCCTTGTCATTGATGTCTCAGTCAAGGGCAGACTCAACATGTGGAAACAGCCAGTGAACATTTCTTAATACATCAGCAGAACGATGCTGACTGTGACTCACTTTGCCATGTTATACACCTCTGGAAACAAAAATTTGATGTATATAATACAAATTCCTGGTGTCAGCCTTTGTGATTGTATGTCTGTATGTCTTCGTGTCCGCGGTTCTGGCTGCCACGGGACACTGGTGTGGTGTTGTCAGGGCAACACTGTGGAAACGACTCCACTTCACAGATGACAGGGCCCATCCAGAAACGGGCGCTCACCCCCCCCCCATCCAGCTCGATAATTCCCAACTATCGATCGTCTGGCTGGGGTGGGGTGGGGTGAGGTGGTATGGGGGGGGGGACTCCGTTGTCAGGGAGGCTCATTTACCGAAACAGCCAGGGCTATTTATAGCCAGGGGGTGGAAAACTGCCCCCCAGGACGGCAAAGCAACAGACCCTCTCTGGGACGATCCCATCAGGCTCACAGACTGGCACACTTTCTCACGTAGCATCAAAATTCTCAGTTTGGGTGCAAGCAAGCAAGAGTGTCACTAGAGATTTATGAAAGAGGGGTAGGCCTTTACTGGGGGGTCTGGTTTAATGAAAAATGAATGAGAACACACTATATGAACTCATGTACATTTATTTGAGGGGCTAAAGTTTCCCTAAAACAGCCCAGTTGATACTGCTGCAAACACAATGTCTGTGTGATGGAAACCTACACACACACATACAGACAGAGACACACAGACACACACATACAGACACAGACACACACAAACAGACACACACAAACAGACACAGACACACAGACACACACATACAGACACAGACACACAGACACACACATACAGACACAGACACACAGACACACACATACAGACAGAGACAAACAGACACACACATACAGACACACAGACACACACATACAGACACAGACAAACAGACACACACATACAGACACAGACAAACAGACACACACATACAGACACAGACACACACAGACACACACACACAAACAGACACACACACACATGATTCAGTCATCCACAATCAGGTGCATGTAAGCTGCACCCCTGCCTTGTGGATGTTAAATGTGCTTGTGAGCAGCCAATAAGGACAAGGTCCAGTCTGTCACTTCAGCGCATACGCACCCGCTTACGCAACCTGACTATTATCTACTGGTGGAACGCACCCCCCATCCCGTTACCCAGGTAACGTGGCCCAGTGAGGATGTGTCCAGTGTTTGATACCCACCCCACCCCCCTCCTCCCCTCACCACGGGGCCCCGGTGAGCAGGCATGTCCTTCGAAGGGGCGTGGCTTAACACAACACTCGAGCGGCCTTGATGGGGCATCACTGCCGGAGTGACACCAAGGGGCCCTCAGGTCACCTCGCTTGGGGCGTGTGTTGTGTCACTCGCATGGGCTGGGGGCAGCACCCCCCCCGCCCCGGCCCCTCCAGTGGCTCTGCAATATGGCCCAGCTCGAAGTGGTCAGGGGTTGCCATGGCAACACAGCGGAGGTCTCTCAGTGGTGAAACGAGGCAGGCTGTGCGCCTCCACCCCACTGGCGGTGGACACACACGCACACATGCGCGCACGCGCACACACACGCGGACACACGCACGCATGCGCGCACACTCACAGACACGCACACACAGGTTAGTCACTGCTCGCCCCCCCACGACGACACACTACCAGCAAGGGCTCATTGAGATTTGAGCAAACATTTAAACTTATTTAAATCGTTGATACATCTTTTAAATTCCATTTAAGGAAGTTACTTTTCAGTACAGTTCTTCGCCTTTACGGTGTTTTTTGAGAAACACTTTGAGTCGTTGTGGTGGAAAAACTCTAAAAAAAAATTGCAGATGTCTACATTTCAAAATAAAACACCCATCTTGGCTGTACTAACCTGTACTCGCATTTAGGCATTTCTTAAATTTCTAAATTATTCATTAAATACTTTCAGCACCCCAGACAAACACATACTGGATCCTATATAAGACTTTAATGATAATATTTATTAATATATGAATGCTTGCTCTCAGTCAGAATAACACACCCCAGTATATATGGCTGTACATATTTTGTGTTTGGAGTCATGTGGTCAGTCAGTTCAGCTCCAATTTCATCTGACATAAAATTCATCCCTGTTGGATTAATGGCAGTATCACCTCAGCAGTGTGCAACGCCGGCTGTGTGTCTCCACTCAGCGTATTCACAACACCAGCGGACTGTTTTCCATCCAGTGTCAGTACTGTTGATGCCATGCTGCCCTTTAACCTGCAGAAGGCATTAGGTAAGGAACGAGGCATGAATGTGGACATGCCTTGGATTGACAGACACCATAAACTGTAAAAAAAAAAAAAAATATCTACAAGCAGTGTGTATCTTTTTAAAATTAGATGCGCACTCCACTAAGGTAAAATGACTTGCATCTGACCAAGGGGTGTTGTTAGACCTATTTTAGGAGGGGCTTAAGCATCCCTAAAATGATTTTAGCCTCTCCCCCAAATAAATGTACAGTAATTAGTTTAAATAATATAGGCCATTTCCATTAGGCCCCCCTAAAAAAGACTTAGACCACCCTGTCATAAATCTCCAGTGAAGCTCCTGATCTGACCAAAATGAATGCTCTAGATGTTAGCTAAATCATTGTTGTAATTGGCTTTGCAAACTACCACGTTTTCCCCTGGTTTTGGTGGCTGGGATTAAAACCTCCTGTCACTCAGGACAGCAATCAGGTGCTGATGACAGAAGCCTGCAAGTGCAAACACACGCGAGCTTGTCAGCCCTCATATTGCCACCTTGACGAGGTTGTAAAACAATAGCAGCCGAGGTTTCAGGGAAGATTGCCGTTATATGTGCCTTTACTACCATCTGCTGTTCAGAGGAGGAATTACAGTCATTATTGCTGTTGCGGCTGCACGTGATTGTCTTAATTAACACGAAACAAAGTGTGCGAAATATATTAGCGGAGACAATTTACTAAGTATGATAAATAAATATTTATTGGACCGATTTCTGCACATGAAAAAGACTCATAATTTCGTTTTTGTCAGTACGACATTCTTTAAGGTAGGATTTGTGGTTTTGTTAAGGGGCAGAAGACTCGCTATTGCAGTCACCAAACCTGAGCACTAGAGGGAGACAGATAAAAGGGTTCTGTGTTGTTCCGGATTTTGGTTGATATTGTCTTTTGATGTAATGTATGCGAGTTACGTCAGAGAGACTGAAACGGGAAGTTTGGTAAAATATCACTCAGCATAGTGTGGATGTACAGCCAACAAACAGGACAAAAAATCCATCAGGCAATGAATGACAGAAAGATAAGAGGAGGAGGAGCCAATTTCAACAAAGGCAGGTGCATAAAAGACGTGTTAGAAAAAAGAACACAGCAGATTTTCTTAATGAATCTTTCTAACAGGAAGTCAGACTTTACAACACCCCTCAGACTTGGATTTTCCCAGTTCATCAGGGCAGATGAGCAAAGCATGCTGCCAGCCAATAGCCGAACGATATGCAAATTAGACAGCAAAAAGGCAGAAAACACTGCTGGCTCCAGTGCCAAGAAGCCATGGACAAATATACTGCCTCGAGGAGCCAGTGTGCCAGTGAGTCAGAGAGGGGAAGGTGATAGCACAGAGATCCAGCAGCACTGCAAGGGTGAGCAGTGAGTCCACACTCACCTGGGACACGCAGGAACGCCACTCCCCACCTGGGACAAGTTTGTTCTTGTATGCGTGTGTGTTCACACACATGTCTGTGTGTGTGTGTGCTGTGTGCCTGGCGTGCACAGACATACATGCACGACCAAACAGACACACACACACATAGACATGACAAACATGGGAGCCCCCAGCCTTTCAGAATGTGTCCTGTCGGACTCCCTCCTCAGCTCCTCAGTGCCAGCAGCTGTTACCCCCCCCCCCCCCAAGCTCGGGGGGGGGGGGCTAAAGACCAGAGGGGATTCTTTTGCTGGTGGGTGGGTAGAGGACACAGCCAGGGGCATGTGATCTAACAGAGGGAGAGCCATCGTAGCCATTCACAGCTGCGGGGGTAGGGGGTGGTCACTAGGTCACTGTACATACTCACCGCTTTCCTGCAGAACTTTCCAGAGTTTGTTGTAACGAACTTAAGGCTTCTGCCCAAGAATGAGGCTGCAGGCCCGATAGTCGATTTGATCCGTTAAGGATATTAATGGGCATGCTCACTTCTGCCTGGAAATCTAGCTGCTCAGCGAAGGTGGTAAATGATCTCTCAGGGATCTACAGGATCTGGAATAATCTGGGAATTCTGTATTTCCTCCTGTTACCCCTCGCAATGATCTAACCTTTGGGCTCTGTATTGTGGCATCCAGTCAGGCCTCGTGTGTCTGTGTGTGTGCATGTGTATGTGTGCGTGCGTCTGTGTGTGTGTGTGTGTGTGTGTGTGTGTGTGTGTGTGTGTGTGTGCGAGCGGGTTTACCTATCCTTAAGGTGACACAATGTCCCCATAACGTGATAAGTATCTGTTTTTCTTCCCTTATGGAGACTGGTTTCCTGGTCCCCATAAGGGAAAACTCTATTTTATAAAAATCAATGACTGCTATGAAAAAACTAAAAATGCAAAAACTCTTGTATTTTGCTTGGTTACTTATGGTTATGGTTAGGGCAGGGTGGGGGTTAATTGTCATGTTAGCATTAGCATTTTTCCCATAGAAGTGAATGAGCGATCTCCATAAGGATAGGTATACCCTACATGTGTGTGTGTGTGTGTGTGTGTCTGTGTGTGTGTGTGTGTCTGTGTGTGTGTGTGTGTCTGTGTGGGTTTGCATAGATCACATTTGGGGACCAAAATGCAGTAAAACCTGAAATTTCCCTACTTTTGGGGACACTTCTTCAGGTCCCCATTTGGATAACCTCAATTTTATAAGAATCTGTGAATGCAGTCAAGTAAAAATGCCGAAAGTCTTGTATTTTGATTGGTTGTTTATGGTTAAGTTTAGGGCTGGGTAGAGATTAAGGGTGTCCTGATTGGGATTAGGGTTTTGCCCATAGAAATGAATCTATTTCCCCATTTAGATAGGTACACCAACTTGTGTGTGTGTGTGTGTGTATGTGTGTGTGTCTGCGTGTGTGTGCGTGTGTTTGTGTGTGTGTATGTGTATGTGTGTTTGTGTGTGTTATTTTGATGCACGGGGACCATTTTTTATGGTTGCCACAAGGGGAAATTCAATTTTATAAAAATCTGTGTCAAAGATATGAATACAAACATATACATGTTGACGTACCAACCATCTAAATGAGGACTTTCCATTCATTTCTATGGGCAAAACCCTAATCCAATCATGACACCCTTAACCCCTAACCCAGCCCTAAACTTAACCATAAGCAACCAATCAAAATACAAGACTTCCGGCATTTTTACTTGACTGCATTCACAGATTCTTATAAAATTGAGGTTATCCAAAATGGGAACCTGGTAAATGTCCTCAAAAGCAAGGAAATTTCAGGTTTTACTGCACTTTGGGGGCATTTTGGAAACCCACATACACACACACACACATACATACACACACACACACACACACACATACCCCAGGCCATTTAAAGTGGGCCAACGTCAACAGCAGCTTGCAAATGAGCCCACTCCCTCCCCCCTTTCATGTCACCCCAGCCTCCGCTTTCCATTTCAGTGTGACTGTCCTTTTGTCACAGCAACAGATGGGCAGGGCGTGGGGGGCCAAAGGTCAGCACCCCTTTCATGGGTTGGCCCAATGACGACTGGGAAGTTCACGCCATGCGGAGACTCAACACCTCAGTCTTGTGTTTTGCGACCGGCCTTTCAGGCCCGCAGCTCCTCATTTGTTGTTTCTCTGTCCCAGGGGGTCCATCCTGGCCCCTCACTTGGGTTCATCTCTTTCCTAACTAGACAAATTTATCCATCTTTTTATCCAGTTTACCAAATGTATCCAGTAATTATTGATCAGTGTTTATTGTTCAGTTGCTCTTTGTCTGACGCTCTGAAGAAACACAATTTCGTTTCCTGCGTGTGCAATGACAATAAAGTGATTTTACTTGACTTTATCGCTCACTGCGTTGTGACTGCAGCTCTCCACAGGAGCGATACACTTCAGCATTCCTCAGTGTCCCGACAGTGGAGTTCCCTGCCAGAGCCTGCAGGGATAACGAATCCGGTCGGTTCTGCTGAAACGGGGCACGGGAGCGACGGCAAACGTCATCGCTTACGCCGGGGGTGTCGTTGGCTGAAACGTGCCCTGCTTTTTCTCTCGGCCGCGAGCAACAGCACCCCCGCAAGGTCATGCACTAAAATAGAGGCTCTCTCATTCATCAGCCTAATCATAGGGCTTCAGCAGGGCCATTATGGACTAAACAGGCAGAAGCCTCAGGCGCAAATGGCAGCTGAGCAATCCTATCCCAACAGTCCCAGGTGGAGGAGGCGGGGCTTCATATCCCAGACACCAAACATATGTCACTATGCGCCGACAGGTCCTCTGTCAACAAATGGGACTGTGTAATCCCAGCAAAGGCCTGGTTTACGAGCTGCAGGATTGGCAGCTCAATTAATCTTTTATGGTCGTCCAATTCTTACCCTGTCACCTCCTGTGGTGCACCCCCCCCCCCCCCCAAAGCATCATACCACAGCCACACGATTTCACCAAAAAGTCAGGCCGAAGGCCAGAAAGTTGTAAATAAAGACACAGAGCAAACCGTCCTGCCTTATGCTTCTACAATTCACGTGCAGAAGTGTAGATCATGGAAGACTCAGACTGGTACTAATTCAGCATTTTCTCCTAAATATTTATAGAGGCGATATGCTTAAAACGATGCTGACCGTTTTCCTGCTTCGTCAGCCATTTTGAGCAGAAGCCACCGTACGCTATTCTAGAGAAGCAGAAGCTTTTCTGGTCTGAAAGCCGCACTGGGGTCATGTGACTCTGTGCAGTCGTGTCCCAGCAGCCCCTGAGCCCAGCATCGATGGCACTGACCCCCTCTGACATAAACCGCGGAGCTGCAGGCCGCTGTCTCAAGTGTCGGAAGTGAAAGGCCGTTCGATCGCGGCTGACCACAGTTTGCTTATGTCAAATTTTTTGTTTTTTTGGGGTCAATCTAAAAAAAGTCCCAGACCTCCGTCTCTCAGATACCACACTCATGTAGATTTCTCTAAAGTGCGCGTGTATTGGCGACTAACTGGGGCGTTAAAAATGTGGCCACGTGCCCCCCAGCAAGGTCCGGTCTGGCTCCCAGGAGACGTCAGGTCCATATGGAGATCTGGATCCAGGAACAGCTGTCGTTGTCTCGTCAAGTCCCCGGCCCGGCCAAGACGGGGAGGCAGCAGGCTATCGCACGCATGGACTGAGCTCACGCCCGGGAAACTGCTCCCAACAGTATAGCTGCATCTCCTCTTCTCACCATCCAATAAATGTCTCACAAACAGTGCCCACAAACTCAAGCAATAGAACGAAAATTCCATCAGAACCTGGAACTGTCTAAAAATCATGACACGGCGAGGTAAAATCCCACAGCCCTCAGCATCTAACTGTCAATTTGGGTTCATTTTAAATGGCCTGTTTCCAGAACTGACAGCAGCCACGACTGAAGCAAACAGCTTAACATCGGCAAAGCTGTGTTACAAACCATTGTATGATAATGGAACAACAGGATTACTGTTTGTAATAAATGTCCGGTTGGTGTCTCTGCGACCTCATTTTAAACAGCTTCACCTCTTTCTTTCCTAGTCTTTGGACTGACGTGAATACTTTCCTGCGGCAGATTAAATCCATTAGAATAACAACGTCCCATACTGTCTGTGTCACTATTCTACATTTAAAAAGCTCCAAATTTAACTTTCAAAATGTCACATGCTGGAAGGCGTCACCGGACTCGCTCCGCGTGCTTCACGCGAGGCAGAGCTATGGTTATCTCTGAAGACATTCTCCTGGCAGCTTAAACAGTCTCCCCCATTAAAACTGAGCTCCATTCCCAGCGAGGGCCTTCAAGACTCACTTTGTACTCAGATTTCTGCAGAAAACGGGAGCCCACAGGTCGAGCAGATGTTTTTTAATGATAGTGAATCCCATCCCCGTTTCTTAGACCCTCCCCCATCCCTGGAGACGGTGACACCTTCCTTCTCATTCTTTCTTTTCTAATCCTGCTCTTTAGAAGGTCGTGTGACTAACCGGATTTGCATCCTCTATACATAATCATTTCTTCACCCTCACGAAAGCTTCCACAAATTATTATTTATTAAAAAAAAAAGTCACAGTAAACCTTGAGGCTGAATTTCTGCAGATGACACAAAAGGGGAGATGGCAGACACACGGGCGGGAAAAAAATGCCAAAGATTGCCAGTTGCCCATGCACTTCCTTCTGTCACTAGGGTATTCGAGCGATGCAGAGGAGGCCACCGGAGCGGCATAGACAGTGGCTCTGTGCCGGCAGAAGCATCTTCAGAGCAGTAAAGGCCATTTACATCAACAGCTTCCTTAACAAACCCAAAGAGGCCACACTTACCTATATTGTATATTCATCATTTAAAGAGCTACATGCATTATTGTGGGAAAATTTGAAATTTATTTGGTGATATACTAGAGTTTAAAGTTCAGGTTCTGCTTTGACCACAAACTAGAACACGCAAGGACCCTAACATATGACCTCCTGTCTTCATTAGCAAGGTGAACGAAAAAGATGCTTAGCTTCTCTGTTTATGAGCGGATTAAGCATCCTACTCTCCTGCCATCCCATAATTTCTGTGCGTCTATATCTCATTAATTTTCTCCATGGGTCCTTCTTGGGGGGTGATAATGCTTTGCATTCGCTGTCCTTTGTGCAGTACGACAGGCCTTATTAGACACCCAGCAGACCTGGGAGACCTCGATTCCCACGGCACACGCTGGCGCGCAGCCCCCCCACACGGCACAGCGGGGCTGGGGCATGTCCTGCAGAGGCCTGCCATCAAAGCCGGGGGGGTCCCTCATAAAGCACCGTGTACTGAATGTTTCATTATAAGACGAGCAACTGACTTTGCAAACTCCCCACCGCTGCCCCCCACCCCCAGCCTTATTCCCACAGCCTGAAAATAACCTCTCCTGCCCACACACACACAGACACACACACAGGCACACACACACACACACACAGAGACACACTCACAGTCACAGACAGACACACAGACACACACAGACACACACACAGACACGCA
>JAODJX010000049.1:13005637-13025842 GCA_026776945.1 Isichthys henryi | reverse complement strand
GGAGTTACTAAATTGCCCGTAGGTGTGCATGTGTGAGTGACTGGTGTGTGACTGTGCCCTGCGATGGGCTGGCCCCCATCCTGGGTTGTTCCTCGTACCCATTGCTTCCGGGATAGGCTCCGGACTCCCCGCGACCCAGTAGGATAAGCGGTTTGGAAAATGGGTGGATGGATGGGTCCCCTTCCATAGATTTAAAAACTAGCAATTATGCTACCTTGCGAAATGCCTGGACATTAGCAAACATGTTCAAATTCGTTATTTTGCAACATGGTTACATGCCTGCTGATACACACACACACACACACACACATCATTGATATATAATATATGTGTTTGTGTGTATGAATTCAAAGCTTTAGGCAAATATAAATACGTAGTGTTTGCCAAAACCTTTATTTTGATCAGATTTCGATCTGTCTGATTTACTTGGCAATATTCATTCAAGGACATGTATCACAATGTTATCACACATAACGCACAGTGTAATCACACATAATGCACAGTGTAATCACACATAACGCACAGTGTTATCATGAACTGGTCGCTCGCAGATACAACTGAATCAGATGCGAAAAAACGTTACTTTACAAATTCAGGTTAATCATCCCCCCAGTGCTACCCCAGCAGGGTAGGGACACCACGACACACAGCACGCAGGCTTGTTCCTGCTGTCTAAACAAGGCAATAGACCCAGCGGGGCACCGTTCAAAATTGGGATGAAAGTAAGCTGTGTTTTTGGCGGGGGCGGGGTGGAGTTTAGGAACCGCCAAAAGTCCACCTTGTCTCAACGCTCTGCCACATTGACAACAAGGATGAACTTTGGAGCTATCAGCAGAGGATCACACCGCCTGGTCACTCTCATTGTTTTGGCTCATTTACAGTGCAGACTTTACATTTGCCGGTGCGCACCTGACGGCACCAGGAGGTGTTACTCCGTGCTAAACACTCCAGCCTCTGATTGAATAATACACTCTGGCCACAGTTTTAGCTCAAGCTAGACTAAGATCAGGGAATGTCTGATGTCGTGTCTGATGATAGGGACAGACTGAATGCATAAATGAAGCGGTCTGGTCTCATCTGTGGTGGCCCTGCAACACGACTAAAGTAAAGCTACCATAGACTGCAATGACTTGTCATCCTCAACAACTTTGCGTTCTTAAAAAAGCATATCTTGAGTTCTGATGTCATGGTGGTTCAGCGGTTTGCACTGTTGACTCACACCTCTGGGGACAGCGTTCAAGGTTCCGTCACGGTTCCGTGTGTGTGGAGTTTGCGTGTTCCCCCCTGTCATCGTGAGGTTTTTTCTGGGTACTCTGGTTTCTTCCCAGAGTCCACAAAACACGGCGAGGTTAATTGGAGTTACTAAATTGCCTATAGGTGTGTGAGTGTGAATGGTGTGTGAGTGTGAATGGTGTGTGAGTGTGAATGGTGTGTGAGTGTGCCCTGCGATGGGTTGGCGCCCATCCATGGATGGATGTTTTGAGGTGACCCACTATGAAAGATCCCTTTGTGGTTATAAGAAAGGAGCCCAGAGGTTAATTACTGAATAAATGAAAGATAATAATAAGAAAAAAGACAGCACTGCTGCAGCTTCAGACTAGCCAGCCTGTCCTGGGGCAAAGCTTGGACTAGGAGTGATATTCAGGAAAAAGACTTAAAAACACTGAGCTCTGGCTACCCAGAACCTCAAAATCAATCCATTGCAATCAACGTGATGAAGTACAACATCAGTGTGATGAAGGACTGGCATTGAAACGTTTGTACTGAACCCATGATGAAACTAAGATTAAAAGCAGGCATGCCATCGCAGTTTGGACCCGATATTCAATATATGGAACAACGAATTAGAAATCTGTGGGGGGGCCTGTTATACCTGGGGTGGTATAATCGTCCCGTGGGTTTCCTGTCCTAACGAGCACTTCTTGTGTTTGTATGGTCTTCCTGTGATTGCTTAGGGTCCCAGTGTTTGCATGGGCTTCCTGTATTTGCGCGGGGTCCCTGTGTTTGCGTGTGGTTTTTGTGTTTGCATGGGCTTCCTGTGTTTGCATGGGCTTCCTGTGTTTGCATGGGCTTCCTGTATTTGCGTGGGGTCCCTGTGTTTACGTGTGGTCTTTGTGTTTGCATGGGCTTCCTGTGTTTGTATGGGCTTCCTGTGTTTGCATGGGCTTCCTGTGTTTGTATGGGCTTCCTGTGTTTGCATGGGCTTCCTGTGTTTACATGGGCTTCCTGTGTTTGCATGGGCTTCCTGTGTTTGCGTGGGGTCCCTGTGTTTGCGTGTGGTCTTTGTGTTTGTATGGGCTTCCTGTGTTTGCATGGGCTTCCTGTATTTACGTGGGGTCCCTGTGTTTGCGTGTGGTCTTTGTGTTTGCATGGGCTTCCTGTGTTTGTATGGGCTTCCTGTGTTTGCATGGGCTTCCTGTATTTGCGTGGGGTCCCTGTGTTTGCATGTGGTCTTTGTGTTTGCGTGGGTGCCCTGTGTTTGCGTGGCCTTCCTATATTTGCATAGGCTTCCTGTGTTTGCATGGGCTTCCTCTGGGGTTCATTCCGCAGCCCAAGACCTGTGATCAATTGACATACCTTCCAGAGTGTCCATCCTTGTGCCCTGTGCTTCCTGGGAGGGATGTCAGCTTACAGCATAGAAATGGATGAAACAAACATGCATTCAAACACCAAACACACACGCATACACGCACACAGGTTTGTAATTATATCTTTGTGGGGACTCTCCATTCATTTCTATGGGGAAAACTCTAATCCCAACATGACGACCTTAACCCCTAACCAGCCGTAACCTTAACCATAAGTAACCAAACAAAATATGAGACTTTTGGGATTTTTAATTTTTTGATTACCTTCACAGATCTTTGTGGGGACCAGAAAAATGGTCCCCACAATGTCAAAATACAGGTGTTTATTACATTTTGGGGAAAATTTGGTCTCCACAAAGTAATATAAACATAATGCACAGACACACACACAGACACACACACACACATACTGAATGTGAATTTAATGCATCCGTCTCGTTGACCACTCCTGATGTTCACCAGAATGCCTGACGTCTAAGCAGAGACTGGAATGTCCAATGAGTGCGTTTGACTTTGATCTTTGTCATCTGGTCACATGTATGGAAGATTTAAACCCAAGGAATCCTGGAGCAAAGCCACCTATGAACCTCAGTGAGAATGAATTCAAGTCCACAACTCAAAAAATGAAGGTAAGTTAAATGTCCTGGTACCACTTCATGATTCCTCTTATATTACATTATATAAATCAGGCCTCTGAACTAACCAATTATACACTTAATATTACTGATAGAAAAAAGTTGACATGTACAGTACTGTGTAAAAGTCTTAGGCAGTCAACAAATGTTTAAATGATCTTCACGTTGGTGCAAAACTATGATAGCACACCTGTCAAAGTGTGGCAGCTTAACTATTTTGAAACCTTCAAGATAGCCCCGTATTTAGAACAACGGTCTTACACACCAACATATTTTTCAAGTACATATTCAGCCTGCTTGGCTGATCAAGTGGTCATTGAGTAATGTAACTAATTACGTTAATTAACCAATTGAGCTTGTGATGAAATGTAAGAAATATATGGCTGAGTTGCCCCTGGAGAGAGGTTAGGGAACCGAAGCGGTGTCCATCTAGCCACCCAACTAGGTATCAGTTTACAGAGACATTTTCTATTTTGTGTTACTGTTAATTTGTATGTAATGCTGTAATGTTGCTGAGCAGATTTGCACTTATTGCTCAGATAAATAGCTGTAAACATTCTCTTTTTGGCTGCCTAAGACTTTTGCACAGTACTGCATGTACCAGGCAGGAAGAACAATCACGGCGCCAAATTCATCTACACATGCTCTCCATGTGAGTCTTCATCACACTGCTCGCTATATATAGCCACAACAATGTTCTCTTGACGCGCAGTTCGGGGCTTAATCGCGGCCCTATTTTTGGCAGCAGGTCGTGGGGGGACAGAAATAACCTGGATGGTTTGGATAAACGCCACCTCCCCCCCCCTCCCCGCCTAAGGGGGTCATACTGTAAGGGTGGGCACGGCACTATCGATGGGAATGGCAGGCCAGTGCAGATCAGGCTTCTAAGGGACAAGCAGACGTGTTTAGCACTTGATAGGGCGGAAATAGAGGTGGAGAGTTGCGATTGGCTGGGAGGGTCATGTGAGCGGTTGGAGGCCACGTTGAATTGCTGGGACATCAGTTGGGACACAAAAGCCTGAATACACTTATGGCACGTTCTGTTATGTTTTCTTCTCTCTAATTCCCACTGCTGTCATACGAATTCACACATAAATCAGCTTTTCCCAAGACAAGGTCTCCTTCATATTATGAGCACTGGGATTTTGTTTTATCAAAATGGGTCAAATCAGTTTGGTAACAGAAGTGAAGAGCCCGGCAGAGAGAGTCGACAGGATTGTGGGAAGGAATCATGTCCTGTTGTAAATGGTTAAAACCAGGTTTATAACCGGTGGAGCTGCTATTTGGCAGGAAGCTAGAAACCAAATTGCCAGCATTGTCATACACTGATAAGACGCATAGCCCGAAGCTTTAGCTACAAGGGCTAATAAAGCATTAAGTTGCTTAGGGAGCTGCTGACAAGGCATGATGGGAAATTGAAATGATCTATTCAGCAATATCAACTATCATTTTTTAATCATAACTCGTGCCTAATTATGTCTGAGCTGACATGTGCTGTCAGGTGTCTGATGACATCACTTTAGCATCTACTATCAACCGGGTCTTTCTTTACAGTTATATTCCTGAATTTCCCTCTGGGGTTAATGAAGTACATCTTAATCTTAATCATGTACTGTGTTTTGAATCAAGTCAATTTGTAAGGTATATATGGACATTCAAAATTACCCAGGGATGTAGACTGGGGGTTTTAATTTAGTGTTATGATTTACTTTTTAGACCAAAGACCTTCCAGCTTGAGGATTCTATCATCCAGCATTATATTAACCAGGAGAGTATACAGGGGCGGGGTCACAGGAGTAGTGGGCCTAGCTGAAAGCTGATTGGGCCCCAGGGTACCTCCTCTGCTGTCACTCACTGATTCGAAACATATCATTGGTTAACAATAGGGTTGGTACCTCTATATGAATTACAAAAACCTCAATTCGCCTGTCATATAAATATTTATTTCATTGTATCTGCCCATAAAGCTTTCTTGGTAAGGCAAGACAGTGGTTCAACACCATGCCAAATTCTGACTGATCAAAATTTAAAAGGAGGGGGGAAAAAACCTAGTGTTACCTAGTTACATAGTGTTATTTCAAAATCATGGTGTTTTTTTTAACATGAACATAGGTCATGTTATGCCATGGTCAGGTTGATGAATCCTCGTGATACTATATGATTGTACTGTACATAGTCCTGATTGTTGACTTCTTGTTCTCGTATCTTATCTGCTGTTGGCACACGTTCCCGAATATTGTTGACACCGTGGAGAGCTGTATGGATTGGTATTGGTGGCGTGCAGATAACCCAGCGCTGGTGTCACTTCCACAGCAGGTCAGTCTATCTGTTTGGACACGCCACTGACTCCACGTGGCTAACCTACGAACCTCACCTGACATGAGGCATTTACCAGCACAGTGAGCCATGTGGGAGTGGGCAGCTCCCAATTACAGGCCACTGCCATGAAGTAACACTTACGCGACTACCCCCCACCCTCTCAAAAAAAAAAAAAATAGATCTCAATGTCATGTCAACATCTCAACTAGCAACTTTGTGTATACATTTTTATATTTTGTACTTTTTTGACCTCATATAGTAGCACCTTATGGCAACGCCAATAAAGCTTTCTACTACTTTTAAATAAAGAAAATGGTACAACAAACATAGCTGCACTGTAGTTTTTAAAACAATACAATTTCTGGTTGATTATGAGCCCAAGCTTAAAATGAATTTTAAGCCCAATGAAGGGTATAATGCTAACAACACTGTATTAGCTCCTACAGCTGCGAAGAAGATATTATTTAACAATTTTCTTTATAAAATCTAATCCTGGACAGAGAACAAGGCAGCGTCCACCCTGAATGGGCATCCATCCATCCATCCATCCATCCATCCATTTTCTATACCTACTTCTACGCAGGGTTGCGGGGGGTTGGAGCCTATCCTGTATAATAATAATAATAATACTTATTATTATTTTATGATTATTATTTTTGTGTGGTTGTTACTATATGAATGACAACAACAATAATAATTCATAATTGAGGCGTTTTCTTGTTCCCTAAATTACATTGTCTGTATATTTTCCATATGAGCTGAGCTGTGGATTGGTATCCTGTTGTTGGGATATGCGCCAAACTGACGACACTCTGTGCTTGATAAGTATTTACGGAAAATGAATGGAGAACATCTATTAAAAAGTAGACTGGGGGAAGTTTACAAGGAAATCTATGACGAGAGGGTTAGTAAGTATGACGTGCGGGAAGGGGCGTGGCCGGGGCAGCCGCTACATCAGTAATGAAGCGCGGCTGCTCGCCCAGTGTCGCCAGTAGCGTGTGAACCCGCCTTTCCAAGCAAGTTTGAGCGCTGAAAGCCTACAGCAGCCCGTCTGTTCAGCCCTTTTTACACATTTTTTGCAGCAGTATGGTGAGAAGAGAAGGAGATGATACATATTCCGCCACTAATTTGTTACACAAAAAAGGCATTTGGACGAATGGGATCAAATGTGCCAGTAAGGTAAGTCTACGTATCACTTGGTATGTGGTATTAAAAGGTCAGCGAATTGTGGGAAAGCAAATTATGGAAAAATGTAAATAGAGTCACTGAATTAATTGTAACTTGGATGGAGGTAATAACGAGCTGTTCGTTACTGTGTAGCATGTGAGCCGTATGACTGTCCGGACCGAACGCCGGAGTCCGTTTCATGCAGTCTGAGGGGGAAAAAACCGCGTTTCCTCCGAGTCAGGATTGACTTTTAAAAAAAATCCATAAAGCCGTACAAGATGTTTATGTTTTAAAATGTTTTGTGGTATAAAGAGAAGCTTAACAGGAGTCGGTTTTCCTTAGGCAGCCGGGGGCTACGAGTCACTGTGAGTGAATGAGCTTCGCTTGGGTTAGTCAGTCACCAACCCGTTAAAATGTAGTCAAGTCACCTAAACACTCGTTATTGTTGGCATTGTAACTAATACTTGTTATTAATCTTTTACTAATTCTCATGTATTTTCTTTTATGCCTTTATTTTTCCCCCCCACGCCTGAGTTCACTTGTTGCCGGTTTAAAATACTATACGGCAGCTTCATTGATTTTTCATTGTAAGATTTATATTCAGTATAATAAATGAAAATATGTGCTACGCTGAACATACCACCTACGAAAAAAAAAAAACAATGTGTCGGTGCTTAGTTTGTGTTCTTCCCGGAGCGAAATTTTTGTGGTTTCCGGCTTGCTGTAGTAAAACGACCACGTAGCGATCGGGTGGTAGATAAGTTCACGTCCTTGAACTGCTACGGTTCCTACGAATGAAACCCAACGTGTATGCCTTGGAAATCAACTGTAATGTTTTTAATGAGAACTTCTGTAGCTGTGGTGGAAACCCCATGAAAGTTTTTGATTTAAGGGTTTTTTTTTAACAGCTAAAACAAAAACCTTAAAAAAAAAAAAAACAACATTGAAGAATCACACATTCAACAAAACAGTAGTTCTTCTGATCCGTAGTATGACTTGTAGCATTCAAACTATTAGATCTACTGATGAGTGATGTAGACATTGCAGCTGTCTGGAAACGAGCTCAGACCCGATCCGATTCATGGGGTATTTTGTTCAGTTTGACTCCCATCCAGGCCGTCTGTATATTTCGTTGTTCTGTATTAATGTCCGTGGGCCATCTGTCTCCATAAAGTCATGAGCTATTGTCCAGGTCTCCAACCGTGATAATGATGTTACTTCAATCATCTAGAGGGCACCTTAACTCTCCGGCACACATGCTTACATTTGGAGTCCACCCATTATATTTGCTGTGGGGGTGGGTGAACAGATTTTATCGACCGGATGGTGATATGCAAGTCCGAGAGATCAGAATGTTGTTGGCTTGTTCGGTCCTGTGGGTGTGTCTCGGGTCCTCATGGCCCTGATGCGATATTAAACACTACGGTGACAAATGGTCAGCTGGAGGAGGTGTTCTGGGAGGAGCGTGCTGCACTCTGGAAGCATACGGAAAAACTTGGTGGTATTTTGTTGTCATTTATGGCATCAGGTTGCTTTCAGACGTCCAATTCGCAACACAGCTGAGTCCTGAAAAGTTGGGCCATCCACTTAGTTTCATAAGATCCCCCCCCCCAAGAGAGCCCAATCCAGGAACACATCCAAATGTCCCAAGGTTAAATGCGTGAGATGCTGCCAGGCCAACTTTGCACTGTCTTGGATCCACACTGTACAAGTACCATGACCTTTGAATAAAGTTTTTTTTTTTTTTTTTATAAATCTTTCTCCTCCCCTCAGTGGTGTACACTCATACTTGTTTCCATACTTCAGACCTCAATTAACTCTTCTTAATTTGTACCCCCCCCCCCCCAGGGAGAAGAGAAGAGGGGATTGTCAGTGTGCAATAAGCTTTGCTATGCAGCCGGAGGTGCTCCGTACCAGATCACAGGATGTGTGCTGGGATTCTTCCTGCAAATTTACCTCCTCGATGTGGCACAGGTGAGCTCTCCGCCAGCACCAGCCCATCTACTCCACACACCTTTTTTCACATACGGTCAAAGCATGGCCATTGGTCCTGCTTATAGAAAACGGCCCGAGGGGTGGAAGGAGTAGTGTCACTTTCTACGTGTGTGTGTCTCAGCGCAGGCAGGTTCCTTCTGAAACCAAGTTTGGCATCATTCCAGTAGTTGTTGCCATGCCTCACTTTACTGAGGATAAAGTGTTCTATTACAATGGCTTTGGGACTCACACAAGGTTCAGGCTCCGATTAAGCATCAACTGCTTGCTGAATAGAAACAGGACAGGTTCAGCGTTCCCCTGGTGGCAAAAGGAGAAAGTTCTCTCTGTTGAACGCTGAGGGGAATAATCCAAGAGGTCATTGACCTCACCCAATACAACCAATACATACACAAATTTGTTTTGGAGGGTAAAAAGAGACCTTTCTGTGATTGTTGGAGACGGGTAACTCAGTCTTAATAGTTGTGCGATTTAAGTGTTTCCGCAGATTTGAAAGCTACAGGGATATTGCTTTAAATATTTATGAAGCGGTGAACCATTAACCACAAATCGAACTTTCTCAGGCCAGTTTTTTTTGTTAGTTTATTAGAGAATTAGTTGTATTTTGGCTTTACACAATTTATTCCATCACAAATGTATCTGTAAATGTGAAGTCTGTATAGTTTTTAAGATTATCATTTAGGCACCCTTTAAAGGACAGCTATCTATTTCTAAAGTACCTGTAGTGTATCTGTTTACCCATAACACAGTTGTGGTACAACCTACCAGGCTCCTGAGCCATTCTAGCCGTTACTGTTTTGAAATTGGCTGCAGAGGCGTCTTTCCTCAAGTAACTGGCTTTTCCTGGCATGGTTACGCTGTCGTATGCCCTTCAGCTTAATGGTAATGACTAGCTAGTTTGCCTGTGAAAGGCCTGACCTTCAGTTCAGTTACTGTGCGCTTTGAAGCATTTGTCCCAGATTGCCTGCGATGCCATAGGCTGACTATTGGAATTGATTTGAATGCCGCCCCCCCCCCACCAAAAAAAGAAAAGCAATTACATGAATTGTGTGCCTAAGCTAGAATATCAGGTCAGCTATATTTTGTTCATGGTGACTTTTAAAGCTGCTGGTAGACGACATGGTTTGACCTTTTTCCACTACGATTTTTATGCCTTTGAAGCAGCAGTTTACAGTGGGTACCTTACCTTACACAGCATTGTCCTTTGAGTAATGAGTCTGGGTCTAAGGCCCCCGCACCTGGGAGTGAGTGAGAGGTGGTTGGTGTCCTGTGCCTCGAACCTGCTCAGTATAACGAAGAATCTCACGCACCCCACCCCTCCTCCCCCTGTCTTTCCTACAGCTGGATCCTTTCTACGCCTCAATAATCCTGTTTGTGGGTCGAGCTTGGGATGCTGTGACGGACCCCCTGATCGGTTTTCTGGTCAGCCGGAGTCCCTGGACCCGCTTCGGCAGGATGCTGCCCTGGTACGTGTCCTGTGTCTGACTCCGCCTCCCTGGTTCTGTGCTTCTGGTACTTTGAGTACATGGTACGTCATGTGACAGCTTTTTGTCATGTGACCTGGTCTAGTTCTGTGCATGCCCATGTCATGGAGTGGGTGTGTTTCCGATCCAGGATTACTTTGTAATTGATTAACCGGAGCCCAGTCACCTTAATGTCGCAAGCCTGCAGCCTGAAACACCGAGCCAAATTTCAGTCCTTGGAAGCCATTGGTGAGTCAGTGTCAGCTTGGTTGAACATGGTCTCTCCCCACTGATGCCGTTTTGGCCAGTTTAGTATGTTGAATCGCCGTCTGAGCTAGTCAGCTTATCTGAGCGAGCTCTGTGATTGGGCTGGTTATTAAGTCATCTCCAGCCTTGCCGGCGCACTCCATCGCAAATGATCATAATGGACGTTTCCTTGGTGTATGCCCAGCGTATACCCTGTGCCCTGAGCTGTCTGGCTTTTACTGTGCCCTTCAGATAGGCAGTCAGTGCGCAGAAGAGAGCAGCAGAACTGATCTGCTGAAATTGTCCTGTCCAGAAAAAAAAATTAGCTCCTAATAAGTACCTGTGAAGACATGTTGGTCAATAGCCAGAGAGGAAGATTTATTCCGGGGTTTGTGAATTCTGCAACCTCAGCATTGGGGGGTTTTCCTGGGATGCCATCTTTGACCGAGAGGCATGCCAGCACTCTGAAAAGCTATTTTTGTGTTGGGATTGCTGTTAGGAGACTGGGGGGCTGAAGAGGATTGGCTGTTAAGCTGCTTCCTTCAGTGAATTTCAGGATTGGCTTCTTACTCGGGTTCATTACTGTGTTCTCATTGTCTAAGGGTCTGTATGTCTTCCTGTTTCTCAGTCAAAGGATAGTAGTGGTTGCATTTACCTGAGGAAATTTTGCTGCACGCTATGACGTGAAGCTATTTCGCAGGAAGAACAAAAATTTGCATAGTATCTGTTCGGTATTAATCCCACCATTTGTATGGTAGGATGGACAGAAGCGTTGTCTTTTGCTGAAGTGTTGCACTTACCCACTGGACACCCACTGGATCTATCCACAGAGAGCCTGTAATAGCTAAGCAGTTAGCCTGCAGGAACATATTGTTCTCATAAGGTCTTTGGACGAAATCTGATGGGATGACTTCAGCATTGAAATGGCACACGAGACTAAAGCAGCCTCTGTGTTTTAGAAGGGAAGCCTGCCTTGTGCAAAGTGATGCCGGTCAGCGTCGTCTGTAATCAAGCGTGCATCGCTGGGAGGTCGGCTTTGGGGTAGTGGGGGGGATGATGGACATTATTCTTAACATTATTTGATCTGATTAGTCTCTTGAGGCAGAACACAGAGCCTGTCTAATGTGGGTGTGGGTGGAAGGGGGGGTAACTGGAAGTCGCTGTCTTCCAAAGAACAAGATGTTGGGAACCTCCCAGCTCTGGGGAATGGTGACGGAAGTGTGTGTCGTCGAGTCCGTATCCAATGAAATGTCGTAATGAGCATCCTGCACCAAACCCCGATTCCCTCCTGATTTTTAGATACGCTGCAGAGAAGCGCTTGTTCCCTGAAGCAGTCCTGACTTGGTTTTAGCATCTCTTCCCCATTGTGTTTTCCCCTGTACATTTATTCTAAGTTTGATTTAAGGGTTAGTGCTTGACTTGATTGTGCCTGCTAGTGCTGTCACTCGGAATACAGTGTGTGACTCAGAATAACTATTACACGGGGATTTATAAATCAAGTGGTGTCATCACGCATTAAGACTAATTATAAAATGGGAAGATGGCACCTACGGGAAGGGAAGTGTTGAGCCTCGGAATACTAAACACAGGGTATTTCCAACAAGAATCAGGTGGAGTTACATTCTTCTGTTCTCATTTATTAGGAATAAAAATCAACTTAAAAAAAAAAACGTGGTATGGAGTGATTGAAATAAAGTTTAAGATGTAAGGGACCGGGAAGCCAAGGCACCAGTTTTTCCCTGTGGGCATGGGAAGAGGAAGTCGTGTTAAGCATGTGTGCTGGGGGAAGGGCTTCACCGTGATTGGTCCAGCCCACAACACACCACTCACTTTCGCCCAATAACAACTGCCTCGTCCACCCAAAACGTAAGAATGCATGAGGAATCTGGGAGGTTACTACAGTTCAAGCTTTTTCGTCGTGGTCTGACTGCTAGGCTCTCTGTCAATTGGCTGATATATTAGTGGGGTAATGTGAATCAGCCCTGTGTAACAGCCCCCCACCCCCGAACCCTACCCCCCCAGGCCTGACAGACACAAGAACCAACTGCCAGGCTGTTCGAAAAAAAAAATCAAAATAAATAATAAATGTTTTGTGTAGTCGTATGAATTTGACACTGTGCTTATCTGTTACATATGACTCCTCGGTCAACTTTTGAATTGGCTTGTTGTAAGAATTAAGAATTCCGTTCTATTCGTAATAACTAGAGTGAAATGACTAATAGTTTTTCCTCAATGCCACACGTGTGACAGTGTTCGGTAGATGGCTACGTTAAGTGTGCGTGTGTTGCGTTTCTCATTTGTGTTTTCTATAGGAAGCCAGTGGGAACCAGTGATTACACACTTCGGTGATGGCAATTTATTTTTTGAGCACTGGTAAAATCGGTATTTCCTATGGAAGAACTTTATTTTTTGTCTAATCTGGGCACAGACAGGAAGTCCCAGATCTCCCATGGATAGCAGTTTTCTGTTTAAACTTCCGTTGTGTTAATTAAAATTGACTGCAAGTTGTAAAATATTTTTAAACAAACGCGACTGCTCAGAGGTAGCGTAACCGAATGCTGGGCAAATCTGGACAGAAACATACTGCAGTAAACAAGCTTGGGTTTCGTTGGAACTTTAAATGCAGCTTATAGAATAAGAGCCGGTTAGTTATGGTTATTCTGATCAACCATAACTGCCAGTTCGTTAAACACACGTCACCCTGCTGGTCGAAAACTGGTCCGGACAGCTGTGTGTGGCACATCCGCCAGCCGACTGTGTGTAACAGTTTCACAATCCTGAGAGGCTTTAATTACACCAGATGTACCTTTTAGCGCAGTGATAATTGCGCTTTGAAAGTATGTTTTTTGTTACAGAAATCCGTTAAGTCACGCTGTCTCTCCCAGCAGTGGAAGTAGGCGGTTGAGCAATGTTTGAATGGTGCAATGTCACTGTAAACTGATCGTAAGGTGGGGTTGGTTAAATAAAATGAATGGGATACAGTTACTCTAATTACTTGGTGCTGTGCTTTGATTCTGAGTAGTGTTTTCACGCAGCCTGTTAGAGGATAGATGTGGGAAGATTTTCCCCATGTTTGGATGAGTTTTGTCACGTCGCGGTGGATGACTTCACCCTCCAGGGAGCTTGCTTGCTTTTTTTTTTTTTTTGGTCATGGAGCACTAGAAACGTAGCACACCAGTGTGTGATCTAAAACTAGGCTCCTACCGTACTTGGTAACCGCTTACCAGTGTAGTTTTGTAAGGGATGTGTGTAACTGCGGTTGTACCCTGGGGTGGAGGTTAGTCCAGCGTAGGACTCTGACGCACTTGACAATACGTACTCAAATTTTGTTGCGTGATGCACTGGAATCACGCCTTTGAGTCGTGGAAGAAAACTGTAACAGCTGGATTACCACATGACAAGAAAAATGTACCAGTGTCTGATCCATCCCACTACTAGGCAACCTGCGCTCTCATCTGTCTGCCAGTAATTTAAACATGTGCTTTCATCAAGGGTCATGCAACACCGGATGGTGTTTTGGTCACACACCCAGAGTAGATTAGCACAGTGTAGAGACCGCTGTGCCGACAAGTGACGTGAACAGTTGTGTCATGTCTGTACTTACCCCCTGTCCAGTCTGTTTCCATTACAAGGGAGTGTGGCCTCTGAGGAAGTTGGCAGTGGGGGTTGCTTCAGTGTTTCCATGGCGCTCACGTTTCTTGTGCGTGAAGACATTTCTGGCCTTTGTTACGGGGACGTGCTCTTGGGAAAGCCAGCGGGGATAAGCGGGAAATGTTCCGGTCAGGGCAGAAGAGGGACAAGGCTGATGAGGTTGATATTTGGTACACTTTTGCATTGTAAATGCTAGGGGTGTAATGATCATCTGCAACATGTTACAAAGGAAGTGACTTTGGGAGTACGATGGTTGTTAGACTGAAGTTATTTTGTGGAAGGATCTGTTCACATATAATATGTGGAATAGTGCAGGTTTGTGGTTCAACCTTACACCAGAAGATTATACATTCAAATTGCAGGTACTGCACCTGTGCTTTTCCCAGATTCTTTTGTTTATACACTGTTGAATTTATGGGTATTTACAAGCCTTGCGTTGATAAGCTGGTTTGGCTACATCTGACAAAAAACAGTTTAGTTTTGAGTGTTATAACACAAGTTCCTCCTGTGTCTCTGGTCCTTCGGGTGCATATTTAGCAGTTGAATAATTTTAGTTTTGTCAGATTCTAAAACTTCTATAGCTCAACAAGTAAAGTAGTGTGCTACCAACACAAAGGTTGTGGGTTCATATCTTAGGGGGTGTGCACAAATTGTAGCCCTTCCCTCTACTGTAAACTTTAATCGGGTAAATGTGTAATGCATTGTGACACTGATTTTGCTTCAACTTTGACCAACTTTTTGTTTTATTTTTGTATGTTTTGTTTGTTTTTTTTTACACACCTTGTCATTGCATTAACTTCTTGTTAACTTCAGGCTTATTCATTCAGTTGTCTCATTCATCTTCCCCAGGATCGTATTGTCCACTCCTCTGGCGGTGATGTCCTACTTCTTGATCTGGTACGTCCCCCCTTTCGAGAAAGGCAAGGTCGCGTGGTACCTGGTTTTCTACTGCCTCTTCCAAACTCTACAAACGGTAAGTGTCAAACATCTGCCCGCCTGGCCCAATTCCCCCATGCAGACATTTCGCGTCAATGTATTGTGTTACTTGGCCTGTGTAGGGGCCGGATAGTCTGAATTGATGACTGAGGTCCTGTTTCACCCATCACAGTGCTTCCATGTTCCCTACTCCGCCCTTACGATGTTCATCAGCTCCGAGCAGAAAGAGAGGGACTCTGCCACTGCATACCGTAAGTTTGCAGTGGAACTGAGCGATGGCGAGAGGTGACAGCCCCTACTCGCGTTGCAAGCCCCTTATCTCAGCACTATCGCCATACTTCCAGGCATTCCTAGATAAATTGGGTTGTCTCGAGTCATTATCTGATTACGGGTCCCCCTCGCTGATTCGTGTTCCCTTGTATCTCACAGGAATGACTGTAGAAGTCATGGGAACACTGGTGGGCACAGCGATCCAGGGCCAGATAGTGGGAGGAGCCAGTGCTCCTTGCATCCCAGTGACGACTGACAGTGTCCAGGAGTTGAACTCCACCGGCCTGCAAGTTGGCTTGGATGTCAACGTCTCTCATATATCTCTGGACCAGACGGTACGAGCTCTTTAAGTTAAGCTGCTTTGGAGCAAAGTTCTCCAGTTTGATGGTTTTGTGTAAATGCTTTTAATTATTCCACAATCTGTCAACTTACCTTACTTTAGTACTTTTTGCATGTCAGCGCGTTACTGTTTTGCATACTAATTACGATATTACTCTTTTGAATCGCAAGGCCAACTACAGGCATGCCTCTCTTTTTGCTATAGTAAAATAACATTTGCTCCGTATTTGTTTCCACCCTCGGCAGAAAACAGCCTACATGATCGGCTCTGCTGTCATCTGTGGCATCTACGTCCTCTGTGCAGTAATTTTGTTCTTTGGCGTGAGAGAACACAAAGGTAAGAGGTATCCTTCCTTCCTTTCTGTTCTTTGAGCTACGTGTCCATCCTGCTTACGCATGATGAATACAGACATCATGCCCCTCAGCATTCTGGGAATGGTGGCAGCCCTCCCATTCCAAGCAAGAGCAAATGTGGGCCTGATTTGGCCCACCATGAGACTGCTGGTGTGCGTGGAGCAGAAGGTCTCGTGTCTTTTGGCTAAGGATGGTGTGTTTCTGAAGCACAAGCCTACCAGCAATCACGATATGCCACACTGGGCAGGCTGGCATTACCGCATGCTGGGGGTGAGCAGCCACATTTTCCAGTAGCTATGTACACTGAATTCTGGTCTTTTCTTCCCCTTCTCAGAACTGGGCCGATCGAAGTCGGACCGTTCCATGTCGTTCCTCCAAGGGCTGCGCCTGGTCATGAGTCATGGGCCGTACACTAAGCTTGTCATGGGTTTCCTCTTTACCTCCCTGGCATTTATGGTACGTTCTGCCTTGGCTTTTAAACTTGGTGTTACAATATGACTGAAATAAGCAGACATCCTCCAACGGCTGCCAACGTGATGCAGCTTCTTTTGCAATCTTGTCGGCTAACTTTTTGCTTTTGTTTGCTCCCTGAACAGCTCCTTGAAGGAAACTTTGCACTGTTTTGCAGCTATACACTGGGCTTCAGAAATGACTTTCAGAACATTCTCCTTGTTATTATGGTAAGACGGCACACTGACATTTTTGTGAGACCAACTGAAGGTAACAGTAGGTTCAGTGCTGCCAAAAAAGGATTATTCTAATTCTCAGTTTTTATGGAGCAAAGCCTCTTAATGTATGAGACTCCCAAATCATTCATGATGCTCCATTTTATAATATTATCTACATTACATTATCCACTGGCTACTTTCTGAGCTGGAGGGCGTATGGCTGCCCCTTTTTATTGGAGGCAGGCTAGAGAAAGTGAGGTCGAAGCTGATTGCTTGGTGGGCAGCGATGGAACCTGACCCTCAGCTGGCCTGGCAGAGTCTTGTCCTCAGTTACTTACAAAGCCGGGGGGTGAGAGTGGCTCAGTGGGTTAGGATGCAGTACCTGTGATTGGAAGGTTGCTAGTTGAAATCCCAAGGGTGGCAGAGTGATGTCACCATTGGACCATCGAGCCAGGTCCTTAACCCACAACAGCTCCAGGGACTGGCTGACCCTGCCTTCTCGATTGCATGTTGCTTTGGATAAAAGTGGCAGCAAAGTAAATCAAGATGTAAATGAATCCATCGGCCTAAAGACACAGCATGGTGTTTGGAAATTAGAGATCTCATGCATTCGTCTCCAAATGTCGTCGTGGTTATCTTCTTAGCTCCTCCTCCGCTAATTTGAGTCAAAAAACCTGTCTGCATCTGTAGTGTCTGTGCACCTTGCGATGGGTCAGCGATGCCTGGAGATGTCTGAGTTCCCCTCTTCCCTCATCCTTCCTTCCTTTCTGGTCAAAGGCTTAATAAATTGGAAATTATATTTATGCAGTCATCAGCAATGTCAGGGTTATTCATAAGACTTTAAATCTCCTAGAAATTTTATTTGGGCGTGGAGGGATATCTGTTCCATTGTTTCAGTAAGATATCCTGTGTTAACGAAACTTAACACTGGGGTCCTAAAACTGGTTTAGTTGCCTGCAACCAGGGTCATTATTGTTAACAAATACTGAAATAAAACATTTTCATAAACTGAAATAAATTTATTTTTCAGTTCTAATTCTAAGAACAACTAAATGAAAACTGTTAATTTTGCTTCCAAAATTAACTGAAATACACAATACTTTCCTTTACAGTTTTAAAATATTTAGTTTATCTTTAGTGACCAGTAATACCTGGGACACGTTTTGTCCTTTTTCAGGACATTTACGCATATTGTGCACTTTGTGTTAATGTGGGCTTCTCTAAAGACCACGTCCATAAAACAGCTGTTCAGCTTTTCACTCTCCCTAGAAATATCAATTCTAAACCTGAAACAAATAAATATATAAAAACTAAATGGAAATGTACCACTAGGGAAAAACGAACGATTTCAAATAAATTTAAAAATCGATTAATCCTCGATCTCTTCCAGCTCTCTGCTACGCTGATGATCCCATTCTGGCATTGGTTCTTGACGAAGTTCGGAAAGAAGACGGCAGTGTTCCTAGGCACCGCGGTGAGCACCATGTCTTTGCCAGAATTTTCCACTACGCTTTGAGCGTGAATTATATGACACATGCCCTGAAGTGTTAACTAGACAATCGTGAATTTATAGCCTGTTTACACTGTCAGTGTGCTGACTGAGGCCTTTTTTTTGGCATCAGTGGTAGCCTCAGCCTGTGAAGATTAGACTTAGTGCCATTCTAATTCGCATTCCATAGTCAGGATTTTACAAGCAGAGGGGAATTCTAAGTAAAGTCTTCCCTGTATTTTGTTTTGCGCCCATCTAGTCAGTCATCCCTTTCATGATCCTGCTGGTCTTGGTGAGGAGCAGCCTCATTGTGACATACGTGTTGACCTTCGCTGCTGGTGCCAGTGTGGCCGCTGCGTTCCTCTTGCCATGGTGAGTCAGAGCCTGGACTGGGCCGCTATTAAAGTCCATCTGTGGGGGTTTTTCCAGTTGTGCCCCACCCAGACCACACGAGTCCCTCCCTCTGCCCACAGGTCCATGCTCCCTGATGTGATCGACGACTTCCAGGTGAAGAACCCGGGCTCTCGCGGCCACGAGGCCATCTTCTACTCCTTCTACGTCTTCTTTACCAAGTTCGCCTCTGGCATCTCCCTGGGCATTTCCACTCTGAGCCTTAAGTAAGAGACTAAAGCTTTTTCAGTTTGGCAGAATGCTGCGCGTCTGGGCCGTAGTGGGAAACGACTCATTCGGATACTTTGGCGTAAACTGGAATATCTGTAGCTTTTACAGTTACTCTCTCTTTGGCCATTTTGATGACCATGATCTGTAGAAGTCGTAGCTCCCTCCTGAAGGGATTCCTTATCCCTCTGTCCTTCAGATTCGCAGGGTATGTGACCAGAGGCTGTTCCCAGCCAGACGCCGTGCACTTAACCCTGAAGTTGCTGGTATCGGCCGCACCCATCACACTAATCCTTCTGGGCCTCCTCATATTCTTGGTGTACCCCATCAACGAGAAGATCCGGCAAGGCAACCGCAAGCTGCTACAGGAGCTCAGGTGAGGGGTCTTGCTCCCACCCCAGCCCTGCCGATTTGGTTGGATCTTGTCGCTCGGGTTAGGGTCTCTCTCAAGGTGTCCAGCATTAATGCCTTGGGAAGCTGCTGACTTAAAGGCTAAGCTTGTGTCCCAGATCCTGCACATTCACATCCCAGAAAGCTCATTCCTGTGGGTTTACCTTAATTGCTACATTAAATGTTTACAGCACACCGATGAGACTATCGGAAGACCGAAGCGATTTTGTATACGTGTTCAGTGTAATGATGCCGAATGAAGCACAGTCTGGTAACTTCAACCGAAGCTACTACTTGTTGGTGACTGACCTACATGCTTGCTGTGGATTTGCAGGGACAGCCAACCGGACTCAGAGGATTCTACTGAGCTGGGAACTGTGTAGGATGCAGGCCGCACCTCCAGCGGAGTACTGCAGGAAGGGTGGGGCTTTGTCATGGGTGTTGAGCACCAAGTGCTCAACCACATCAAAGGCACTGTGTGGTTCACCAACCCCCCACCCCCGCCAGAGACCTTTGGGGGTCAAGGTCACTCAGGCTTCTCGCTACATGGACCAGCAGGCATTGAGATATTGAGCCCTTACAGACAAAATGCCAATGTTACAAAATAAGTTTCTGGGGGTTTTTTTGTTTACATTTCTTTTAGTGTATTTTGGAAATGGCCAGTTTCCACCAACTGTTACGTGCCTAAGTTCTCAGGCAGAAGTACTGGATGAACCTTGCGCTTCTGAGTAGGTCAGCCACGATGAACGAAAGTGCACGCGCCCAGCATCAGTGCTTCTTCGAGAGCCAAATACCTTTTGGGAAACTGGAAACTTAAAAATATATGCAAAAAATGTGGAGTCATTCAAGCTGATCTATTTATTTTTTTTTTCTCCCTTCATTTGTATTTTTATGCTCAACTTTGAGTTGTGGGAAACACCTGGAAAAGACGTTTAGCAGTGGGTGGCATTCCGGATGTCCCACTCCGCTGTATTACATACAGTGACATTTGGCAGTGGGTGGTATTCCGGATGTCCCACTCCGCTGTATTACATACAGTGACGTTTGGCAGTGTGTGGCATTCCGGATGTCCCACTCCGC
>JAODJX010000049.1:12979626-12990202 GCA_026776945.1 Isichthys henryi | reverse complement strand
GATGGTTTGTGTTTGGTCTGTCACCCCTTCGCCGTTTATATTTTCCGCTGGGTACCAAAATGCTGCCACAAAAAGGTTTAACAGTGTCTGGGGTGTCTACTATGGTAATTTCGTCAGGCGCCCACATGCTTACAGCAGCAGATTTGCAGCGCCTTCGCGAGACCGCTTTTCTCTCCGATGAGAAATCTCGTCAGGTTGTAATATCGCGAGATCTCGTTACATCCCTAGTAGAGGTGTTTTCATGTACAGAATTTCTTGTATGTTTGCCAACAGAGGGAGGCGCCAAAGGAAACCCCAAAAACTCTGATGAAGAGGAGATAACTCCTACTCGCCTGGACATGAGGGTGGGGAAGATCTTGAGTGTGGAGCAGGTAAAGCAGAGTGGGCACTGGTCTTAGGGCTACGAGTATCGCTTGTGAAAACTTCAGGCTGCGTGTGAGGAGCTGCAGTCCAGGCGCAGATGTGAGACCACAAAAATCAAAATATTATTGTGCTGATATTTTTTTCCATGTTTGAGTTTGTTCATGACATACATAAATAAATAATGTAATGTGCCAGACGCAGATAATATGCAATTAGTTGTAACAGCGGGTGAATGACCTAAATGTTACCACAGGAACATCCATCCATCCATCCATCCATCCATCCATCCATCCATCCATCCATCCCTCTACCTTCCACATATCCTGGTTGAGTTGTAGAACTGAAAGATTTATATATAAACCAGAATTTGTGTTGGCTGTCTTTTAAACTTGTAAGACTTTTATTTGTTATAAATGAACTTATAACAAGTTTCATGAATAGTCTTCAACTTCATTTGTATAAATTGTCAAATAATATTTGTAGTCGAACTATGAATATGATGGGTTAAATAATTACTGATTGGCCACTTAAATGCATACAACTGAAAGGTTTGAATTAGTTATTTGTAAGATTTACTTTTCATTTGGCCTATGGTTCTCAGATCTTAATGATGGATGCTTTGAAAGGTGCTGACATTTCGCCGGGGGTCCGCCTCTGTCTGTCCCTGCCTCCCGGGGGGGGGGGGGAGGGGGGCTTGGTTCTGAACTGTGTCCCCAGTTTTGCATGTTGTTGCACCAGCACAACACAAGAAAGTGCCGTTTGGTTACAGTGGCACCACCTCTGGTGACCCACCGAGACCAGACCCCCGACTGGGGTGGATTTCACAATGACGGCCATAAGAGGCATTGCCTAAGAAAAGGGCCCGATTTCTGACAGTCTGCTCTTTGCCTTCTCTCTCACCATGTCGCTTGACTTAATGTTCCAGATTTTCCTCATATGGGGCATCATATACATTTTTTTTCAAAGGTTCTTTGTGGAAATTTTTGTTTTACATAACTGGGTGTTTTTATGGGGTAAGCCCAGTCCCTAGGACCCTGGTTCCATAGACGCTGTACCTCCCACAGCTCCTCACTGCTCTCTCCCCACCTTCAGCACCCTGATGCCACCTCCCTGTACCTGGAGAAGGTGGACATAGGTGAGGCAGAGCCCCGGACGGTGGTGAGTGGCCTGGTGGACTATGTCAGCCAGGAGGACCTTCAGGACCGACTGGTGGTGCTGCTGTGTAACCTGAAGCCGCAGAAGATGCGTGGCATCGAGTCCCAGGCCATGCTGCTCTGTGCTTCCATGTGAGTCCCACCTCCTCCTGCGGGAGACCCTTCTTCCTGCCTCAGCATCCTTTTCCTGGATCCCACCCTGAAGCAGTGCTGCTCGAAGCCTATTTGGTGGTGTAGGCGAGCTTCACAGCACTGCCACTAAGGCTTGACAGCCAGATGATTCGACATTTCAAACTTAGCCAGAGCTCAAAAGAAACTCGAACTTATTTTGGTACCTCAGCTCTTATTTCCTGCCCTGTTGCCATCTGCTTTTCACATTTTTTATATGTTTGTATTGTTGTTTAGTTAAACACTTATTTGCAGTACTGTTGCAGAATGTCATTAGCCGTCCTGCCATTAGGCGTTTCAGTCGTGGTGAATGATATGGCATATGAGAATCCTTTCCTTTCGGTGTGTCTCCACGCTGTTGCTCAGTGCCTGGCTTCTTGCCGTTTTGCAATCTGGGTTTTGGCTCGGTTTGGTTTCTGAAGAGACCTGATTGCTCTCTTCGGTGGGGCCGGGGGCAGCGACGGCAATCCGAGGAAGGTGGAGCCACTGGACCCTCCCGCAGGCTCGGCGCCTGGAGACCGCGTCTTCGTGGAGGGGTTCGAGGCCGGCATGCCGGACGACGAGCTGAAGCCAAAGAAGAAGGTGTTCGAGAAGCTGCAGGTGCGTGAAGCTCCACGTCGGAGAACAGACCCCACTAATAAGGAGATGTTCTTCAGACTGGAAAACAGCCGTCAGCTTCATCTGTACCTCCAGCCAGTTATGTGTGGGAGAATTCACTCACTCGCAGTCAAAGCTCTAAGGTAGTTTGCTGACTGGATCAAATAACAGTGTGTCTGTAATATGAGATGAAGCACAGAGTCTTACCAGCCAACTGAGGTGCCTCTCGACCAATCGCATTCATACATACCGTACTGTAACCAATCAGACAAGAGAGAAGTTGCACGATCACTAGATGTCCACTGCATGTATGAGATGTTTACAGGTACAAGTGACCTTGTTAGCTAGTACAGTCTGGTGGGGTGGGGGGGGGTGGTGTCCGGACTTTCAGACTTGGAGATTCAGTCCAAATCCCAGCCAGATTTGAGGCTGGGGAACCTTACATTAAAATACTTTGTCTATAGCACAGCACTCAGTCCACTCAGACTCTTCTCACATTCATACGGGGATTTTGGCCCTGGAAGTCCTCGCTAACCTTTGATCTCTTTACAATGAATAGCCACCAACCTGATTATAATGAATAATTAAGCACATTTCAGATCATTATGAATCTTAATCTCGAAATCTGATAAGTATAACTCCTCAAATTATAACCGATTGATCTGACATCATCAGTATAAAAGTTGATTCTATGCATCTGTATTTTCTTGTTGTGTAAATCCGTGGTTTATGGCTGTGTAGGTTGTGGGTTTGAATCCTGTGTCCGGCAGAATAACTATATTACAAAGCTCTTAACACCAGCTGCTCCAGCCATGCAGGTTTGTTTATCAAGTGTTTTTGACTTTTTAAATCCTGCTCCTTCTCAAGGTGGACCTCAAGATCTCCAGTGCTTGTGTGGCCCAGTGGAAAGAGAGGGACCTGATGGCCAAACTGGGACCAGTCACCTGCAAAACACTCAAAGGAGGCAACATCAGCTAGATACAACTATGCTCCATCATCTCCATGACGGTTTGGGTAGCACAGGGAAAACAGGGATTTTCCATCCCTTAATGTTAACAGATAATTGCCAAATTAACTGTGACGGATCCACGCTCCTGTTTCCTTTGCCTCAGCCTTGAGTTCATCCTCTAAAATAAATGCCAGAATTTTTTGATGATTAAAGCACTTGATCCTAATGCCTGATACTTATCACTTTAGCTTCAACTTCCATTTTTATTTGAATTTTTCGCTGCCACTGTATCTGTGATATTTGGGCATCGTAATCCCACGTGTAAAGACGATGCAGTGCTCTGTCACAGGCCTGGGACATTTCCCAAACGTCTCTGCTGAAACTGTTTGCGTCGCTTCTATGAAGGACAAGTCTGCCTCTACATCAGTTGTAGTCACATACCTCACGCTCATCTCACGTGAAGGGTCTGGCGTCTGCACAAACCACTGCTTATTCTGGTTATGAAATGTCCTTGTTTCGGGATGTTCTCCAAGTGCGCACTTTGAGTTGAGCTGCTAGCGTCTATGAGAGGACGAATCTGTGTCTTTTTGCGTGGGCGTTGGATTGTCTAGCATCGTGTCCACCGAATTGTAATTATTGACATCAGCGCTAGACATTGTACTATTACAATAAACAGCTGTCTCTCTGGGGGTGGAGTTTCTGCTCTCCTTGCATCCGACACCTTGTGTGCAAACAGCTCTGGGATACTAAATGTGTTGCACAGAGATTTCAAAGTCACCAAGCATTTTGATGAGTGTGTATCGTCTGTAATCAGACCCATTCAGGGTCATTAGGGATCTGGAGCCTATGGGCATTAGGCGGAGGACAACCCAAGATGGGGCACCAACCAATCAATCAATCATAGGGCACCAACCAACCAATCAATCATAGGGCACCAACCAATCATAGGGCACACTCACACCTATGGGCAATTTGATAATTCCAGTTAACTTCAACTTGTTTTTGGGCTGGGGGGAGGTGGAGTCAGAGAAATCCCCACAGTGAAACAGGAAGAACGTGCAAACTCCACACATGGAACCCAAGCAGAGACTTGAACCCCAGTCCCTGAGGTGTGAGGCAGCAGAGCTAACAACTGCACCACCATGCAACCCGCTCAGCTAGAGAAACACAAAGACAGACATACTGACCATTTCTTTTCATGCACAATCTACCTGGTAACAGTGTTTAAGCTGGAACCCTCTGTATCCAGCTCTCATTCTCAAATTTAATGTTCATTGAAAATAAATGACACCTTGCGGGATCTAATGTTTTATTTATAATGCTCTTTTTAAACAAAGCAACTGTACATTATTATTATTAAGTGTAATTATAACCATAATATCATTATTACTTGAATATCAGAGACAGAAGGTATCATGACCGCATCCAGTGGAAGATCACCTTTTTCCGCTTAAGTGATTCTCATAAGGGTACGAGCTCATAGTTGTGCAAGGCTGCATCAAGTCCAAAAAAAAAAAAAACCAAAAAGTAGTGGTTACAGTAGAAAAAAATTGATTTTTGTCTTTAGCAAAGGATGCAGTATGTCTGGTTGCTGTTTCCATCTTACTGGAGGAGCCTGGTGCACTGGGCCTTGTATTGTGATAATTGGCTTCTCATCCACGTAATGGATTAACCCGAAGGCACTGTCTAGTCACCACCAGGCTCAGTTAAAGGTCACTTGGTGTGGGATAGAGCCAGGAGTGAAGTTCAACCCCAGGTGGTCACCCGCTGTTATCTGAAGGACTGGTGGGCACTGACCGCATTAAACAACAGGAAGTCCAGTTCAAATACGGACCTTAACAAAGCTCTGATGTGCCACATTATGTGGGCTGTCATATTCTCTCAGCGAGTACAGCTGTGTCACACTGGGTGGGGCGATTTTCTTTGGCATCATTGGGGCAGCCTGTGTTTCAATGTTCAAAAATCTAAACTAAACTGCAGTTTTTGGAAATGAGCGTAAGCAATAAAAAAAAAAAAAAAACATACAAAAATTGACCTGAAAACATCAGTAGATTGATTGAACAAGAGACATACGAATCTTTAAGAAAGTAGTCAAACTAAAAAGAGAAGAAAATTTTGAAAACTTTTTAAATTTATATGCCTGTATACATCCAGTTTGATGCCAACATTTTTTTTGAGTAACAGTGCATTAAGGCAATACAAAGTCTTGGAAGTTGTACTAAGAAGCAGCTGATTCATTCAATTCTCTCTTTTTACTGAAAACCCTCTGTAATCATTACCTTGCAGAATGCAACAGATCTGATACAGCTTATTTAGTTAACAAAGTGCTTTTCTGATTGACAGCTCTACCATATTGTTACGCAAGTATCCCTTTTTGTTAAGCACACCTACTTAACACAAAAAAATAGCAAAAAATGTAACAGGTCTGAACTGACAAAGATTGTAAAATCAAAAATGGGAAAAATGGAGTTGCATACAAAAGAAAACACTTTTGCAACCAAAAATACCCATAATACAAATGGAAAATTATGCAATAAGTAGTCATTCAGCTACACTCCAAAAAGGAATACTGCATTAATTGTAATGATATCTTTAATTTTGTGATGCTTTTAATATATTTTCTTCTCATATCCAGCCTCTGGAATGTATCATGTACGTCGTTCTGGACAGAAGAGTCTGCTAAATGTGTAAATGTAAATTTTGGGCCATTTTCAAAACTTGGCAGTAGTGGTTACTATCCATCATGACCACTAGGTGGTAACATAGGGTTACAGTCATAAAGACCACGGAATTAAAAAGAAAAAAAAATATTCAGAGTAACATACTCAAGGGGTTTCTACTTGCGCTTTTGTAGAACAGAAACAATTTAAAAAGACAAATGTTTCAAAATAAAGCTATAAAATCAAGGAAAATTAATATAAACACCATTTTTGCATAAATATACAGGCCACTTAAGGCTAAGGCTTTGATTAAGACTTCCTCCCAATGAGCATTTCCTACTGACTCCTCTTTAGAGTCTCTTGACGACTTCAGTTTTCTCAGTACTTATCCAAATGTCTTGCTGGCTAGTCTCCAAAAAGACGTGCAGTTGTTTACAAGCTTGGTGCTACTCCAACCGCACTTTCATCTTCTTGACTACCTGCGGAGAAGGGAGAAGATAAGAGAGCCAAGTCTAGATCTGGCATCCATTAGCACAGACTAAAGCAAAATCATCACAACTGGATGCAACTTCCTCAATGAGAGAGCTGATGATAGGCTACAGGGTAATATAAATAACCATAAATAACTAAATTATAATTATAACTAAATAAATTTTGCCAAACAAGGACAAGTTTCTTAAGTTTCTTGAGTTGGAACCTAGCTGAAGTATATGTTGGGTGCATGAAAAACCTCAAAATTCTGTGGCTCAAATCACAAAAGTTTTTTGTGCACTATTTTGCTTCTCTTTGGCAATATGCAAATCATTTTCAAGAAATTTTACATTATGAAATGCAATAAATAAAAACAGTGCGGCCTTACTCTAATTGCCATCCGTTTGCTGTGCTTGCTGACCTGCAGGTTGCACTCCTCCTGTATGTCCGTTGGCATTCTCCACATTTGCACTCTGGCTCGTCGATTTTTCCCGCTGGTTCGGTACATACTCTGGTTTTCTGGCAACAGGTGGTGGTACCTTGCTTGGCTTCTTGGCCTGAGTCTGAGCGCATGGGTTGGAAGCCACTGAACTTGAACTTGAGTCCGTGATCTGCATAAGCTCTGCTGCCAGGCTCTGCTTGAGGCTGGATTGAAGCTGAGGGGAAGTGGGGGTCTCGATGATGACTTTCTTTGTGCTCCTGGAGAAGATGAAGCTGGCAGTGGAGGCAGGAGATTTGTGAATGTCACCCCCTTCTGGTGACCGTGGAGAGAGTGCTCCAGACTCCACACCGCCAGATGATTGCAGGCTGGGCCTGGCCGGGAGCCCTTCCTTTGGTCTCATGGCCGCTGTCTTCATTCGGATAGCTTCCTGCAGCCGCATGGAAGATGATGTGCCTACAGGTGGAGGTGAT
Organism: Isichthys henryi; assembly: GCA_026776945.1. Taxonomy (NCBI): domain Eukaryota; kingdom Metazoa; phylum Chordata; class Actinopteri; order Osteoglossiformes; family Mormyridae; genus Isichthys; species Isichthys henryi. Next base: position 12,982,928 of record JAODJX010000049.1, on the reverse strand, counting down.
TTCATGGACAATGATTTCCGAATAGGCTTCTGAGGAACATTGTGGCTACATGTCTGGGTTTGGCTTTGGTCCTGGTTGGAGCTGTTACTCTCAGTTGGTTTAATGCTCTCTGCAGGGGTTGTCGTCTGATCATCATTGACATTGACAGATCGTAGGCGGACCATTTGGAGGAGCGAGGGTGTGACTAGTGGAATGTTGGCATCCTCCTTGGGTACAGGAGTACTCTTGCTCCGAGACAGCTGGTCTTTACCCTTGCCATCTCGGTTTGTGGTACTTGTTCTTTTAAAGCTCAAATTGGCTTGCTTTTCTCCCAGTAGTATGCAAGCATGGGGAACGTGAGAAAATGCAGGTGAATCAGTCTGGATAACGGTAGCTGGTGGTAGTGGTGGAGCTTCCTGTGGGGGAGGAGGTATACCCTCAGGTAGAGGAGGTGGCAGCTGTGGAACCTGAGACTCTGAATATTGACTTACAGTAGAAGTTGGCCTCATCTCCAAAGGTGTCGTTGAACAGTGGATTTGGATCTCTGTTGTGATAGGGTTGACGAAAGTAGCAGATGAGCCTGTGCTTTCTTGTGTCACATCACCTCCAGTATGGGTTACAACCTGGGTTCTGAATTCCTCGTCTGCTGTCCCCATGTGTGTAGAGGGTGCAAAATCTTCAGGTGGCTCTTCCTCTACTGCTCTCTCCTCTGTGGCCCCCAGCATTCTCTGAATCTTAGCTACTGGGAAATTTACCAGTCCATCAAGCAGGGTTTCCTGAAAAACTGGTGGTGGAGGTGGGGGAAAGTCTAGCTCATCTTGCCCTTCAAAGATTGGTGTGGAATTCTCCTCCATGGGTGGAGGAGGTGGAGGAGGCCAGGATGAATCTATTGTGGGAGCCTCTTGCAGGTCTTCCTGGAAAACGGAGGGCACTGCGATGGGGGGGCTTTTTTTCGATGGCGGAGGGGGAGGCTGATGAGTGGGTGGTGGGGAAGGAGGTGGAGAAATACCAACCTGTTTGGGACCTTCCACTAGAAGAGTCTGCATGGTTGACTTCAAACCTACAACAGGATCTTTTACCTTAGCATCTTCCTTCTGGGTAGTAAATATTTCTTCAGGGGAACTAAGGATTTTTACTTCTGGGGGGACCATTTTCATCTGAGCCAGCAGATTTTCCTCAGCTTTAAGGTTCTCTTTTTTATATGCTATTAAACTACTCCTCTTCATGACCGGGGGTGGCATTTTCTTTACCATATCATCTTGTTCCTTCTTCTGGTTTATTTGGTGAAGTTGCAGAACTTCACCATCTAAACTTTGGTCTTTGGCAGGTTCTGTCAGGTCCTGTTTCTGAACACGTTCTGCAGTTTGCTTCACTGGACCTTCCTCGATTTTCACAGCTGGGGGTTCCCCAAAACTTTTTGCAGAAAACTCAGAGTTCTGCACTGATGCTTGCTCCCTTTGGCTTTCCATTACCACCTCTTTCTTCTTTGAAGTTAGATCCTCATCTTGTTGCTGCCCCACTGCTGTCCCTTGACTTTGATCACGCAGGAGGACCGTTGCCTGCTGCTTTTGAAGCATGGAAAACCTGTTGGCCACGCCTCTTGAGCTACAAAGCAAATCAAAGGTGTGTCTGTTGTGCATCCATGTCTCAGGAGGTGGAGGACAAGGTGCCTTGACTTTTGGTGGTGGAGGAATGTCAAACACTTCCTTGAGAGGTCTGGTTCCAAGTGTGGGACTGACCTTGGCGCTGTCTACAGAAACAGGGTGTGAGGCCTTGGGAATCTGGGGGGGCAGGCCATTGGTGGGGGCTTCCTGGTGAACAGGCTCGGACATAGCCGACGACAGGGAAGTTAGCGAAGATGAGATCGAGGCAACGGGCGATGCTCGGGAGCCTATCCGCTCTGGCTTAGCAGGCTTGGCCTTCATCTTTCCTGGGGAAGGTGGACAGATTTCTTTAGTGGAGAGTGTGGGGGTGCCACTCTGGCTGGAATAACCGCTGGAAGGAGACAAAGTCCTATCAAATTTATTATCCTGGAAGGGTTTCTGCGGAGAGGATTCACCAGAGCTCAGCACACTATCTAGGGTGACTGTTTGGTCTGGGGTTATTATGCTTGAGGAGACAGAAGATCTGGAGTCGTCCAGAGAAGAGTCTGCAGAGTTCGTAGGACTCTCAGCACTGCCAGTCAAGTTCGGTGAGAGAGCCTCCTCTAGAATGTTGTTGTGCTTTACTCCGTTGACCCGAGAAATCTTCCCAACACTGACTTCCGAGTATGTAACCTCTGGGAGACATGGCTTGATATTTTTGGAATGCAGGGAGTATGTTCGTGTGGGTGGGGCCGGCGGCATCCTTGTCTTCATCACGGACATACTGCGGACACAAGAGTGGTCGCTCCGCTGGCTTTCACCTTCATCCTTTTCTTGCATGGCATGGGAGTTCAACTCGATTTGCGGTTTGGTTCCTGTACTTGCTGAACTGACCCAGCTGGTGGCACTGCCAAGGCTCAACTGGTCCGGGGCCAGCTGCCTGCTCTGCTCATTTTCCTTCATGGTGCCATTAGGCACCAGAGTGTGGCTGGCACTGCCCTTGGAAGAAATGGTTGAGGAATTGGACACGATGGTCTCTGAGGACTGCGAGTGGCTCCAGTTGGAGTCGGCAGATGAGGGTCCGTGATGGACCTGAGAGCACGAGGAGGCCGGGCTCCCCGATGCCACGCTGCTCTTACTCACTGTGCGAACGCTGCTCCGGCTGCGGCAACGGCTTATCTCAATCACATCCACCGCAACGGGCAGGATGGCATTAGGAATGATCTTAGACAAGTAGGTAGCTTGGGGTGATATGGACATGACCGGGCCTTGGGGCTCCTGTAGAAACCCAGTGGTGGTCAACCCAGGGACAGCCAATGATTTAGGCCTCAGCGAGGGTGACAGGCGATGGCCGAACTGCCGTCCAAGGGCCAGGTCATCCCTGTAGACTTCCTGGATGTGTTGCTTGAGGAGTCGCTCTTCTTTAGCGGAATGCAGAACCTCGAGGTCCAGGAGGTGGACTCGTGCTCCTTCATGATTCACCGCTGGGACGTCCCCATCAACGGTTGGTATGACCACGACATCAGGAGGAGCTTCTCTTCCATTGGTGAGCTGTCTGTCCATGTTCTGACGAAACAGCGTACTTCTCTCCAACCCTTCGAAGTGGGAAAAAATGGGATGAAATACAAAAGAATTAACATTCATTGATATCCTTCAGGGGCAACATGGTGGTGCAGTGGTTAGCACTGTTGCCTCACACCTCTGGGACCCGGGTTCGAATCCCCGCCTGAGTCACATGTG
>JAODJX010000049.1:12958778-12971123 GCA_026776945.1 Isichthys henryi | reverse complement strand
ACTTACCAACTAAACAATCAGGAATTAAACAGCAAATGGCTCCCTGAAAGACTTTAACCAGCAACATATTTCCATTATAAATTCTTCCAATATTACATGGGTGGAGTTTCGGGGGTAGGGCCCCCCCCCCCCCAATTGCCTCAGTCAAAATTACAATTAATTGGCAAGACCGGTATGTTCTATGTTCTATGCTGGCACTGTGCACCTCTGCAGGAATATAAGTGGTTTGTTGGTACCCTGTAGCTAGATAAAATAATAGGTTGTGTGTGTATCAGATACGTGCATTAACACATAAAGATGCATCTTTTCTTTTGCTCCCCCAAACATCAAACCCCTGCAGTCCAAAGGCATGCGATTAGGGTTGCTAAATTGCCCACAGTGTGCCACAGTGAGTCCCCTGTTAGAAGCTGGTATGGTACGAGATGGACAGATAGCTGGTCGGATGGCTGCTTGGATGTTTACCATTGCACACCTAAAAATAATAAAAACAGATTATGAGCCACTGCTAAACTTACTGAAAAGGCCAATAAAATGATGTGTCAATTTCCTCTCTGTTTCATGTTTATTGGGGCAGTAATCCAGGCAATAAAGGGTAATAACTCCTCTTTATTTAAGTAGCTTATGGATTTAATATGGTTCCGGTAATAGACCATAAAAAAGTTTGAATGTTTCAGTTATTTCCTGGCCTCATAAGACTCCACATGTTTTATGTTAGTCATCTGCAGCACAGGCACCTGCTGTATAGAGAACCACAATTATTACAGCTGCATATGGGTGGTGATTAGCAGGGGCTTCTGGGAACTCAGAACGCTGTGTTTGTGCCTGTTGACGCAGTCCTCTTCATGAATAAACTGCTTGTTTGACTGTTTTCCTTAGGACAGATACTGCAGGGATGCACACCGTCTGTGATACGCTACAAAAGCTACTCTAAGCAGTGGCCACTAGGTGCCGCCAGAAAATGCTAGATTTACAAACGAGCTCACAGTGACATTGTACTGAAACGGCCTAAGGTAGAAAACCAAAAAAAAGCAAAAGTAATTTTTAATATTCTGTTGGAATATAAAAAGGGTAATAACAAGAACTTTATTCCATTTATATTCTTCTCCTGAGTTCTTAAACACAGATCAAAATGCACGTGTTACTACAGACAACCACATAAGCAGCAAAGCGGCTTCCAAAGGCTGTAGGTCATTAATGTAGATTGTAATGAAAAAAAGATTTTAACTTAATGTTTTAAATTACAAGAAATGTTTTTTTTTAGGAAAAACTAAGCAAGAAGAATGGGATTTAAAATGGTGATTGAACCGCTATTCTCCTGGGACAGAAAAGCAATTTCTCAGTTTAAAAGGACACATTCTGGATGGGTGACATAACTATAACACACTGTGAGACACACTGGACTCCAATGAATCCATGTGTATGTGTGTGTTTGTGTGCGCATGCCTGCACGAAGGTTGCATGTGCTCTCCAAACTGCAGGTTCCATCTGGTTTTCTCACATGGTTTTCCAATGGATGGATGGAAAATATATCGCCCTGCGATGGGCTGGCCCCCCATCCTGGGTTGTTCCCTGCCTCGTGCCCATTGCTTCCGGGATAGGCACCGGACCCCCCGCGACCCAGTAAGGATAAGCGGTTTGGAAAATGGATGGATGGATGGATGGTCCCTGGACAAAAGGTTTGTTGAATGGGTTTGTCTAAATTACCCATGCGTGCGTAACACTGTGATGGTGAGCTCTGAGATCCAGGCCTGGTCACAACCCTACATAGTACAAGCACTACTGGAAAAGTGGCAACACTTTTTTTGTGCTGCAACCTCTTATTAAGCTTCTGCTGTATGTATATATAGAAGTTGATCTTCATTTTGCCTCATCTGTGATTTAGAGCAGTAGTTCCCAATCCGGTCTTCAGGGACCCACACTCTATGTTTTTGCTCCCTCCGAGCTCCCCACCAGTCAGTCCACATTTTTGCTCCCTCCCGGCTCTCGGCATAGACTGTCTGTGGGTCTTCAAGGACCAGACAGAAAAACACTGGTTTAGAGGCTGAGAGAATTCAAATCACTCTCCACCCCACAGCAACACCCACTATTGGCAGGACACTCACAGCAACTGGAACGAAGCAAAAAGTCCCCCACCCCCGAGGGTGTTGTGAAACATAATGAAACTTTCAGCCCTAAAGTGAGCAGAAGCAGGTGGCGGACAGCACATACAACAGGGCTGTCTACTGCAGCCCCCGTCCCTACACAGCTGGCATGAGCCTAACCATGGGATTCATTGAAGATTCCCGACTGGAAAAAAATATTAAGCTCAGTGGTACAATGGACAGCATGTTGGACTTCAACACTTTGGGGGAGGTCATGTAAAGGTTGTGAGGCGTCATGTGGCTCAGTGAGCTAAGGTGTTATAGCTATTGTCAGAAAAAGGCCCCTAACCTTCGACTGCCCCAGGGACTGGCTGACCCGGCTTTCTCGAAAGCGTGTGTTCGTTTGGATAAACGCGATCAGGAAGAAAAAAGGCAGAACATGAAAAAAAGTAACAGAAGTCAGAATCAGGCAGATAGACTGACTCACTCATCAGCCCTGATATCACCTATAAGTAATTAGAAGTTTTAGAAAAGAAACATACAAGGACACAATAGATGGGCCCTCAACTTACCCCGGGTATGTTACAGAAATGGTCACCATAGCAACAGGATGTGCATCCCAGTCACCTAATACATGCAGGACTGCATTAATACCCAAGTGTACCGCTAGCGGCGCTAAGTAATGTCTGGATGGGCTGTGAGCGGAACAGTTAGAGAGGTTAGCAGCAGGCCTAAGAGCCTGAATCACAAAGCAGGATTTCCTGCTTAGCTGGATAACTTGTTGGATTTAAGGTAGTCTGAGCTAAAAGTAAGTGAGCGAAGATGAAGTCAATTCAACCTGAGATACCTTAAATCTGACAACTAATCTGGCTATATAAAAAATCCTGCTTTTTGAAACAGTTCCCAGGATGTCAAACCAGGTTTGAGTTGCCTTGGATGAGAACACTTGGCAGATGTTTCGATAAAACTCAGTCAGGGATAGTCAAACTGAATCGCTCGCCGATATAAGTTAGGTGGGTCTTGTGCTGGGATATCTGCCGTATGGACACGTTAAGCCCGAGACCCGGTAATGCTGCTGAATATTCAGTGACACACATACAGGGTGCAGTTTGGCCAGAGCTGGGGGCTGGGATTGCCTGCTGTAAGTAAGGTCATGCTCACTCCCGGTGAGCCACAGCTGTGCTGATCTGCTCACACGGACACATCGCCGCCATCAGTGCTAAAGAAGTGTGCTGCTGAATCAGAATCGTCTATTTATGGCCAAGTACTTTTACGTACATGGAATTTACTTTGATTTGTCGTGCAAAACACTCAAGGATAATCAAGACATTCCATGTAATAAATTATGTAGTTGCAACATAAAAACTACATTAATAGACAAAATACGACAAAACAATGTGCATGGACGTGCTAAGGCAGCCTAATGGGGAGCCATCTTAGTTTCCACTGTGTGTCAAAACAGGATGGAGCAGTAACCGCTTCATTAATGCAGACTGAGCAGGAGTGCCACAAAAAGTCATGCACTATGTAGTGAGCCCAAAATACCCCCCCCCCCCACACACACACACACACACATTTAGGGCAGTTTTCTCTAAAATGAAAACAGGAAAAGAATTGGAGCTAATGAACCGTCATTGTGGCTGGGCCAAGCTTTGAGCTTGTTCCATGGAGAATAGGTGCGATTAGTTATGGTGCCATGTTGTTAATACCTCCAACACATGATGTTCATACTCAGACCACCAAAAGACCATGAATTAGACACCACTGGCACTAAGTGCTAAGTTCAAGGACAGTCTGCATTAGGACCAAGTTGAAACCCATGTCTGCACCATCTATTTCGGAATCTTGCAAGATGTGTTATAATATGGCCCAAAATTGACCTCCAGCTCTGTCCTTCTGAAAAGATGCTATTTTTAACACTTCTGTACTCTTCAACAAACCAGCACCACATGCCATGGCCTACCAAGGGGAACAAATGTTTGATTTTTGACTCCAGCAATACAGTACTAATGCGAGTGTTGTGACGCTCATTTAACATTTTAGCAAACATCTTGTTTACCCAAACCAGAGAGACGAGTTGGTTCCTGGTAAACGCAGGCTCAGAACCCTCAAGGCTAGCATAACAACAGGCTATTCATAGCGTGTCAGAGAGCCTACAGCGTTCAGCTAAGATTAGCCAGCTAAGTCCCTGCAATGGGGCAGCATTTTAGAGTTTGCCTTTAGCTCTATCAGTTACACCACCTCGTATGTACTTGGCATCTTGGGGTCTTATTTCTGAAGATGAGTACCAGTCCCAACTGGTGACAGCCAAAGGGAGGCCCATCCCTCACTGCTGGCTTATTCTGCTGTCCCGTAATAGTAGGGGCAGATATGTGCATTCTGCGCTTTTGATTAACTTTGGGGCACACAATGGGGTCTTTTTTAGATAGAGAGCACCCTCTAGTGGTGTCAGAAAATACAGCAGATGGTTCACGAAGCTTCATTTGGCCATATTTACTGCTAACCTTATTCCAGTTCCACATGGAAGTCATGGCTGCTGGTCACAGACAAACTCCCTCCTCTTCCCCAACATGTGGAGGTCATGAAGCAGGAGAGAGTCAACCTCTGATCACAGATCAGTTCCCCGATTGTTTCCTTTTTGCCACCAAAGACTAAGCCAACTAGTGAGTTCTTCACAGATTCCGTATTACTTTGCAGGTTGATAAGATCTGTTCACCATGGCAGGGAAACAAGAATCTTGTTTTGTTTATTGTGCCACTGGAAAATCGGTAATATGATTTGAGATATCGGCTAACAGCAAAATGGCAAATATACCTGCAATTAGCATTGCTGTATCTCCAGCTATCCATATTCATGCAGTCCGGACCCTCTCCCTGTTCCTTCCAAGACCATGCTGTGAAATTAAAAAGTGTTAATTAAAATGGCAGCAAGGCCAGTTAGGATGCATGCAGGCATAAGGTCACTGCCAGCCAAATGTTTCCTCCACGCTGGACAGCTAATGGCTAAAACATGAAGTGTACCCATTCTGCCAAATATCACTGCAAAACCCACACTCGGGGCTGATCTCATTTCTCGTTCAAAGGAACAATCTGGAGATGGACTTGAGCTTGGCTTTCCCTTGACTGGGGTGCCTTTTCATTTAGCACCCGGTGCTCAAGAGGGAATCGGGCCATACTTCAGCCGCTTGCTGGCCTCGCCCCCAGCCTACTCCCCGCCTGCGGCCCACTCTTTTTGAGAAGCAGAACACAACCTGCCATAATGTTTTCTTCATGCACCGAGACAAAAGACTCCAGAGAGGGTCCACAGTGAGCAGACATACAGGCAGCCACAACTATGACGTCAACGAGGAAAGGAGCAAGATAATATTTCAGACATATTAGAAATCAATTTAATCGTGCTCTTGCTACCCTGCCCTCTGTTTCTCTCTCTCTGTCGTTTCTATCCATCTAAAGAAACTTAAGGTAAAATGCTGCCAGTTACAGAGCACATCTCTCTTGTTCTGGCTTCTACACACTGTCTCCCATTAAAACATAGGAGAGATTTTAAGAATCCTTTATTTATTTATTTATAAGGCTTTTTACAATCAGATGGCCACTAATATCCGTGACCTTTCGACCCCATACTCACCAAACACTCAGGTCTTCAGATCTGGGTCTTCTTCTTATCCCAGGTCCAAGCCTAAGACCAGGACTGACAGAGCTTTTATGGCTGATGCTCCAAGGTTCCCTCCTGTAGCTCAACAAGTAGCGTTCGGTACTAATGATGTAAAGGTTATGGAATCACAGGGAGCCACAATTCTAACCTTCCTTCTACCCTGAGTTGCTGTGAATAAAGGAGCTGGATAAATGATGTTCTTGGGGATATCAGACCAGTCAGCAGTGTGGGCTCCTTTAAATCATGACTGAAAATGTTTTGTATAGACAGGCCTATTACTGACATTTGATTGTCCTTGTTTTATTATCTGGGAAGCCCTTGCAAGGTTCTATATAAATATGATACTAACTTACTTCCTGTGTTCCTACTCTTTGTCTTTGGCTTTGTCCTGTTATCTCCATGTCTCTCTGTCTCTCCTTCCCTCTCTCTCCATCTCTCCCTCTTTCATCCTCTCTCTGTCTGCCTCTCTCCTGCAATATCTCTCTCTCTCTCTCTCTCTCCCCTTCTCTCTCTCAGTGTGACCCCACCTATCTGTATACATTTCACTGCAAAACATCCCCTCCTGTAATGGGGGAGGCCTGAGTAGTTTGGCTTGGGCCTGTCTAATGTCTCCCTTCTTCTCACAAAATCACTCGCATAGAAAGGGTGTGGTTCCAGGCTTTGTACTGAGCACTCACATGTGGGCAATAAAACGGCATCGTCATGGCAATAGGAGAAATTCAGTACGAATGCCCTAAATGCAGATGCGGGTGACATACTTTCAGAGGTATTTCAAAATAAAAGCAGCGGGATCCTTTTGTCATTGGGCTGGATATGTAATCTCCCAAAATAAATCACACAAACATACACTTGCGTTTCTGCGGAGACCAAAAGCCTAGGAAATACATAATAATTTGCAGAATAAAAATGTATTAAGTTGCATCCAAGGCAGGAAAGGTAAGAGACCGCTGTTCATACAGAGGACTGAACACAGCGTGATGTGCAGTTTCCTGTCATGGAGAAAATGTGGGTCACCAGCTGGATGTCAGAGGACGATATTTACGTGTCTGAGGCAGTGAGGCAAATCAGGGGAGTAACTGGCGGTGGACGGGGGTGGAGAGATGGGGTTTGGATTTGTCAGTTTATAGAAGAATGTCTCATAAAATGCTAGGAAATGTTCTGCTACTAAATCTGCCTCTGGCACCTCTATCCGAGACAACGAGAGACTGGACAAGCTGAACAAACTTATTTGTACCCGCTCCCAGTTTGGACACAACCTGCTGACATTTTCTGGGGTAAAAACGGCGGAATCTACTGCCTGAGCGTTTCCACCTGGAACTCGTCTCGTTAGGTACAGGAGTCGGGGTTGAGCGGCACCCCGACTCTGGCACGTTTCTGCAACGTGGCTCCTGTGTCAGTTGTTTTGGTCTTTAAAATCCGTTTTGCACAAAGTCAAGCTAAATTCATTCCATTCTTCTGCCACTCACAGTAAAGGGCTCAGAATTAGACCTCTTGGATGTAACCAATCGCAGTGTGACCAGTGCATGGTGTGACATGAAATTCAGCAAAGTCAGTCTGCTTATTAAAAGGCTTATTAAAAGGAACATGGATGTAGCTACATGCTTGACCACATGAATTGGGTCCAATGGATCTGTTCAGCTGGAAAGGGCAGGAAAAAGTCACAGGTATAATGAAACGTGAATGTGACAGGATCCTTATGGATGCTTGGGCATCATGCTGTTATTTTTAACACATAGTATGTAAAACTCATGGAACATGTCTATGTGACCTGAAGGGATTTGCATGATTGAAAACCACATGAATGTACTGGGGAGTCTTTGTTTTGTCATACAGCAGGCCAGTAGGAAGAGTCAAAAAGGAAAATGTTACTATTTTCAGAACGTTTCCCTGCAGGAGATGCACCGCAAAACACTGCTGTAAGGTCATTAAGCTGTGACTAACAAGGAAAAACAAAGCTCTTTCCTTCCGTTCCCACGACTCTTCCACTGACACTTTCCACCACTACTTCGGTATTCATCTCTTTTGCTATCACACCTGGTAATTATGGGATGTTTCTGGAGAATGATGGGCATAATGAGTTTGCTAGGCTGGAGGACGATAAGGCAGCCTTCCCTAAGCACAGCATACGCTGATACCATAACAGCCAAACAGTGTGAGGTCTTCGGCAACAGATGGAGGTGCGATTTGCTCAAATCCATTCAGCGGCTGCTTTTGCTCCAGAAAATCAGCTAACTGCCGCTCACTGTTCTTAGAGGTGGTGAGGCATCAGTGAAAACCCTTTATCAAGGCCTGTTATCGAGCTGTGATGGAGCGTTTGACACATCAGGAGAAAACCAGGATTTCTCTGAGTAAGGAGTCTGACTTCAGCGGAAGGGGAAGTCTTCGATAAGCCTTTGACTCAAATGAACCGTTTTTCTGCCACAGTGTTTGGGGAACGTCTGGTGTGTGGTCAAAGATAAAAAGTTAAAAATCCACAAATCAGGGTGAAATAATGAATGCAGATGAAATATTTTCGTTGCTTGTGCCTTCCCTGGTGTGGGAGGGGAAGATACGGATTATCTCTTATCAGGCACAATGGAAGCAGTATTCACCGGCAAGCCCACTGGCAGGATTTAAATGAGACGTCATCACATAACCTGGCCTGCTATAAATAATCATGTAAAAAACCTCCAGCTTCACTTCCAGCCTTCAAATAATGCAAAGAAACGCCTAGATCTGCATCCTGAGGTCCTAGTCGCTTCCTCAATTAATTGCTGCTTCACCTTAATTGCCTGAGTCACGGCATTTAATTAAGGCACATAATCACCCAAGGCTATCTTGCTGTGGTGTAATAAATATGAACGTCATTCTGAGGGAACTGTGGGCAAATGGGGCATTTCAAACAGGAAAGAACCTGCTTTTGGTTCATCTCTGTTGAGTTTGCCATCCTCTCACCAGCACAGTGACACAGGGTAGCTATTAATAGGATGATCCACAGCAGTCCCAGGTGTGAGATCACTGCATCATCGCCCCCTCTGAGACAGACTCCTCCAAACTGACCCCGCCAGGTGACACTCCTGTTGTTTCACTGCTTGTTCGCTGCTTAGAATAACGATTCCTATTTCATTTCGATTAGAGTTATATTCATTCTCAGTGCTTTCTCTGGACATTTTTAGTTTTGCGATACAATTTCCATTCCCCCCATAATACCCTCATAATTCCCCCCAAAACACTCCCCTCCCCTCGAAAATATCATAAAATACACTACATGGACAAAAGTATTGGGACATCTGGCCATTACACCTACAGGAACTTTTATGACATTCCATTGTAAATCCATGGACAATAACATGGAGTTCATTCCCTCTTTGTGGCTGTAACAGCTGCCATTCTTCTGGGATGGTTTTCCACAAGATTTTGGAGTGTGTCTGTGGGATGCTTGCCCATTCATCCAGAAGAGCATTTCTGAGGTCAGGCACTGATGTTGGACATTATCTATCTCGTTCCTTAACAAGGAAACATGGAAGTTACTATCTTAGATCAATGAATGTTCTGCAGTTTGTTGTCCCTAAAGTACGAACTGAACTGGGCAAGAAAGCTTTTAGGTTTTCGGCACCTCATACCCAGAATGACTTGCAATCTAAGCTTCAACTTCACCCCCTTGTTCCATTGAAGGATGTTAAAGCCAAGGTGATGTCATTGCAATCTACATTGTCTGCATGCAAGTGTTTTAAGTGAGCAAATTTTAATGTGTTCATTAATATGTTGTTGTGTTGCGTTGCTGCCTTCTTGGCCAGGTCTCCCTTGTAAATGATCTCAACGTGACTAACCTGGTTAAATAAAGGCTAAAATAAATTTCTGGATCGCAATCTCCATTCTAGTTCATCCCAAACGTGTTTGATGGGGTTAAAGTCAGAGCTCTGTGCGGGTGGATGAAGCTCTGCCACACCAACCTCATCCATCCATGTCTTTGCCGGCCTTATTTTATGCACTGGGGCACAGTCATGCTGGAATCTGGTCCTCAGCGACCCACAGATGGTCCACGTTTCTGTAGAAAGCTGGGAGAGAGCAAAAACGTGGACCGCCTGAGGGTCTGTGAAGACCAGGTTGCGAAACACTGAATTGATGTTTTACCACATCTTCATATCTGCCAAATGTCATGACTATTTGTTTTCCCAAACATTTAGCACATTACGTTGTATTATGTACATTAACAAAGGTAGTACTGGACCAGTGCGCTCAGGAAGGACATCAGATGACAGTCCATACTGTCCTAACGGGACTGCAGCCTTTTATGCTGAAGGTGTGTGCTGGAGAGATTTCACTCCATACTGGGTGGAGCTAAAAACATGAAACAACAGGTGTAGAAGTCATGACCCAGCAGTGCCACACTCCTAAGCTAAGAGTTGCACACTTCCTGGTCATTGATTTTGTGAAGGAACACAAAACTTATGTCAGATAATACAGGGCGCAGTGGAATATCATGCCTAAAAATCCTGCACAAATATATGTTTCCCTGTATTTGTCTTTCATCATTTTGCTGTTTCTCAAGGAACTGGAAGACCACAAAACTCCAGGAACGGCTCCGTTCTACAGGTCCCGACTTGCCCTGGCCCACAGACTCCCTCATACAGAGTCACCCAGTGTTTGCGAAGGCTGTTATTTTGGTGTTTAACCAACCGAGCACAAGATGACAGTTAAGGCTTCCACATTTGGCCCAAGGAGTGCGCTGAAAGCATACCAGCACGGAAAACCGGAAAACAGAAGGCACAGGCGCCGATCTGAAAGCGAAGCTGGGAAAATCCAGGCAACATCAGATCCCACAGGCAAGAACCTGAGACAGAAATTCAACGTCCATGTGCAACTGACTCATCATGAATCAAGCCCAAAGCCCATTAGCTCCTAACAGAGAAGGTTTTGTCGGCCGCGTGCCTTTGCCAAGCATATCACAGCTCAGTGATAACGGTTCCAGTGATGTGATAAGAGCAATCAGGGCCTATCCAATAAGCCTTTTTTAGTGTTATTTTTTTTACTGCAATCTACTGATTAAAGGAATGGACTTTGGACCAGATTACTGCAAAGGGTAACTTGCTATTTACCTTACTATTATACGTATATTCACTCTTCAGTTAAAAATACCCAGCTCTAAATGGCCAACAAGCAAAATAGTAGGCTATGCTGAGCAGCTTAACTAAAGCTCTCTCCTAAGCAGTTAACTGTTACTCTCTAAAAATGTACTAAGTAAATATAAATGTACAAATATTAAGTACTGTATGTCAAAAAAAAACAGCACTTGGTTTAACACTCCCCAAAAATCCCATTTTGAAACTGCATCATCACACAAAAATGTCTTCCTCTCATTCACATCTGCATGAAATCTGGTCTGTGTGTGAAAAAAAAATATGTGAGTGTATGTGACAGAAAATACGAAGAAACACATCACTCTTCCTCACTCTTGAAACTGTCAGAGGTCCAAGGATTTCTTACAATACACACAGTGAAAACAGGCTGCTTTCCATTATCCAGTAAACATGAATCAAGTTCGACCCAGACAGGCCTCCGTTTGCCAATCTGACCTCCACAGGAGTAGCAACGGGTTCCCATACTGAACTTCAGGGTCGGTGGCTATAGGTTTGCATCCTGGATGGACACCTGGACTCTTAGGTTCCTGAACCTCCCTGTGACCCTGCACTGGATAATCAGTCTGTACAGGAGTGGATTAGTACATTAACCTAGCAGCCCCTTTGTGAGTCCACAGCAAGGAGATATGGGTGTGACTTTGAATGTTTGAGTTTGATAAGCAAAACAGGGTCATGATCTCCACTCTGCCAACAATGATGGCTGTATGTAAACATCCTGGGAGATTCTCTCCATCTTTAGGTGCTGCTGAAGGAGACTTTGGATTTCAGCTCCTCCCTTCTTGTCTCCATTGCTCACGTTCCCAGATGATGCTTCCCTGTGAGGCAGATCCTTTTATAGGGAGTATCTGGCAAGTAACCAGTATTCACGGACTTCCAGGGGCTAAACGACCAGGCAAATGACTTCCACTTCCAGTCTAGATTACGGGGAGAATTGGGGCTGTCTAAGGGAGATAACGATATTGCTGTTGGTGAATTTTTGTTAAATCTCGAATCAATACAACATCCATCCTCTCCTTTCCAGGGTCACTGACCCGGCGCCTCGCGAACACCCAGCTCCCGCATTCACCCGTCGAAATTTCATAAGTCCATAAAAGGTGGGTTGATCCCTGTCCACGCAGCCCCATCGTGCAAGGAAGCACTATTCAGCAGCTATATAGTGCAACGGATTGGCCAGATCATCTCGCCGTGAAGGACTTGTTCGACACTTGATGGAAACAGACAAGGGGATGGATGGATGGATGGATGGATGGATGGATGGATGGATAGATAAGGAATTGTTTATTCATTGATCTCAATTTAAAAATTGTAGTACAAAAAGCTTTTGTTAATCACAGAGTCACTGCAGTTGCCAATATATTGTAGTCGTTATATGTGACCCGTGCTGGCAAAATGAGTCGGAATGCGCACAGGCTGATTATGAGCTAGAGTCAAAAATGTCAAAGTTAATTTTCGTCGAAACTGAGATTTTCCCAAAAATGAGTCCATTAAGT
>JAODJX010000049.1:12948240-12958678 GCA_026776945.1 Isichthys henryi | reverse complement strand
TAACTCGGTCATTTTTTGTCCGATTCCAACAAACCATACATCATTTTGAAGGTTTTAAAAAGGAGAATCTAAAAATACTAATAACTCCATTTCGAAAACTTCCTCATTCCGACCCATTTTGCCAGCACGGTCACATATACTTATATATTTCTCTTGGTGAGGGTCACGTTTAAAATGGCTCTGAAACACACGGGTGCAGCCTGAAGGCGCTTCTTCCTGACATTAGGATTTCAGAGAATTAATTTCCTGGGAGGCAGCTGTACAACACCAGCCTAAGCCAGAGAGGCAGGATTTCATCCAGAGCCTCAAAGGTGAGAGATTTAAAGGTCGGCAAGAGAACACAGATCAGAAACATGTGGTGAGTGGGTGGGTGGGGGCTGATAACACAGGCGGCCTGCGTCCATCAGAAGCAGGTAAACAGAGAGACAGAGAGTGATGCATTCACATTTATAACACAAAGAGTGGGCTGTCCAGGAATGGGGAGGGGGACCACTGTAAAGACTTCTAAGAGCATTTAAAGCAACACGTGTCAGATATCCACCTGTGGAAACATTATTTTTTTTAAATATGGTTCGTTTATATGCTTCGGGGAGGAAGTTAATGCATCCGGATAAACCTGATGACTGGAATGTTCTGTTCCCAAAATGTGTGTAAAACCATGTCTACCTGCTGGCAGTGAGTGGGATTCCCCGGGGGGCACAGAACTACCATTGTGCTAGAGAAGAGAACACAAGACCCACGGCAGCAGTAAGAAACCCAGACTCACCTCAGAAAACCACTTACAGAGTCGCAGAGCCAGGTATTAATCAGGAAACGTATCAACTGATGCTAACGAAAATACGCCAGCTGTTTGATATCTGAACCTACAGGAAATCAGTCACATTCCATTACTCAAAGTGATGTTGCTGGGGCCCAACAGGAGTGATTCACCATATTTGTAGCATAATTATGTTATAATAATAAAACAATTCAGATGCCGGATAGTTTACCAGTTCTGCACTTTAAATGAGAAGTAAACACGGGCAGGCAGAATTAATAACAGGGATTATTAATGATCCAACCCTCCATACTATAGCCATTTATCCTGGTTTGGACTCCAGCACGAGTCTGCTGAGGGCTGCCAATCCAGCAGGACAGGATGCCAATAGGTCATCAGGCACATGTGAGCAATACCTTGCCCTGTAGTTGTAGAGAGATTTCACCACCTTGGACCCCCGCTGACAACAAAATGGGTGGTTAGGACCCATAGAAGATACTACTGTGTCAGTCCTCGGGAAAGGAGCTAGAATCAAGCCTATCATCAAAAAGGCCAGCTGCAAAAATGGTGATTTGGCTATTTATGTTTCTGAAAAACTGCGGCTCGTAGGAGTCAAATCTGCAGATTAGCAGTAAGAGTTCAGGACTGTATCAGACCCACAGGAGCAAACCAAACAGCTATAGCTAACAACCCTCTGCAAGTCGCAAGAACACCACAGTGCCAATGTTTTTCTTCACAATTAGTCCATCTACTTCCTGACCACTCATCCGGCACCAGAAATCCAGTACCAGAACCAACCAAGTACTTATCGAGTACTAACCAGGTGGAACAGCGCCCTGCTCGGTGGTGCATATGAGCAGTGACTCAGCAAAGCCTGACCTCCAGAGATGTTCATGCAAAACCACGGGAGGTTTTCTCTTCTCTCCACCTCAGATAATGCCTTTCAGCACGATTATCTCACATTCACAAGACATCCTATTCCCTGAAAAGCCTCCCCCCCCCCATAATAAGCCGGGAGGTGTCACACTGTGTACACCGTGTTCCTGCTCCTTGGGTGTGTCGGGACAGGCGAGCGATTACTCAACAATTCAGTGCGTCAAACTGGGGACCATCCCCCTCCCCCCGTGTTCACTTTTTGGTTGGTGCCTAGAAATTACGACAAAGGCCGTAAGCCTGCATTGTACTGTTGGGACGTGGATTCACCTCACTGCCAAGCAAATGCTAAGAAATCCCAGGAGAGATATGATCGTGCAGAGGGCACTGATGTTATCAG
The DNA here is from genome assembly GCA_026776945.1 of Isichthys henryi. Taxonomy (NCBI): domain Eukaryota; kingdom Metazoa; phylum Chordata; class Actinopteri; order Osteoglossiformes; family Mormyridae; genus Isichthys; species Isichthys henryi. The sequence goes on along the minus strand of JAODJX010000049.1, from coordinate 12,956,648 downwards.
ATGGGTTTTGTACAAAGCGATGTACAAGTTTGGGAAACATACATGCTGTGGAGGAGTCGACCAAGCATAAGTACAGCTAGGCTGAGCTTCCAATGTATGCAGAACTAGTGCAGGAGCTACACAACATCTTTTAAACAAGCAAGAATCTACGGAGACTGCTATGCAGTAACCAGAAAGTGTAACACTGAGAACATTCAGGGAACATACAGTGGTATTCAGCTAGAGGCGGTATTGAGGTGCTTTTGAATCCATAAGTTTGTTGGTTAAAGTCAAGGATCAGAGGCTGAGGTTGTGTCTATAGGCCTAGGATCCCGACAGCAGTTACCTGGGTCATCAGAACCCTTATGTACAGGTCCTTCTCAAAAAATTAGCATATTGTGATAAAGTTCATTATTTTCTGTAATGTACTGATAAACATTAGACTTTCATATATTTTAGATTCATTACACACAACTGAAGTAGTTCAAGCCTTTTATTGTTTTAATATTGATGATTTTGGCATACAGCTCATGAAAATCCCAAAATCTCAAAAAATTAGCATATTTCATTCGACCAATAAAAGAAAAGTGTTTGTAATACAAAAAAAGTCAACCTTCAACTAATTATGTTCAGTTATGCACTCAATACTTGGTTGCTAATTTTTTGAGAAGGACCTGTATGTGCATGGATGGTGGATTCAGCTCCATAAGAATAAGAAATCCAAAACTGATAAAGCAATAATGCGTGAAAGAATTTGAAAAGGGGAAAACCTTGGGACTGTATTCAGAAGGATGCTGATTAAGCTCCCTGGGCAGAAGCTGATGTTTTGTCTATAAGTCAAGGGTCCTGACAGTGTTTTCTTGCTGGGAAAGATTTAAAGCAGTAACCATTTAGGCTGCAAGCCCAGATTATTACAGGTACATCGGAATGGTGGAGGACGGCTTCGCCACTTCAGGACGGCGGCGGTCTTTCCCCGGGATCCCATCTGCTGAACATCCGTGTGGTCTACATGACTGAGAGCAGTCCGCTCGCTGGACATTCTTCTGCAGCTGGTAAAAATGTGCTAATCCTACAACGTCCAGGATTCACTGATCTGTCATGCTGCGGTCGCCAGCTCCAGGCGTCTTTTCCAAACACTCATCACTAACTAATCTGTTGGAATGTTTGTGGCTATTTTTGGCCGAAAAGCAGAGCTAATGGATTTACCGTGTTCATGGAGAAACTGCAAAGGCCTAAACGTGCCACACCAATTGCACACATCAGAAAACCAAACGGTAGAAGATGTATTTATACATTATTAACATCATTTCTGTTCTGTTGTCAAAGATTAAGACATCCCTCTTCTCCTCTTGATTAATATGTATTGTGTGCATATTGTGTATAAATCGAGTTTCAGTGCAACAAATGGCTTCTCTGTACACCTACTATGAAGACTGTGAGCCATTGTTCTTTTCGCTACCAGACAGAAGCATCCACTGGGGGTTATGTACCGGCTGGAGCGTCCCACCCCAACATAGATCAACTGTGCCCAGAACTAAAGAGTCTCTATGTGTCCTAGGCGACCTGCTTTAGTGCAAATGGACAGCGTGTAAGAGGTTAGCAAGAGTGAGTGTGAACTTGAGTCCCCTTAAGGTTCATGCATACTTCTGTTACATTACAAAATTAAAAATGAGTAGGCAAGGACACTTTCATTCATCACAAACATCCCCCATATCTATGTGGTCCCAAAGTGAGGGAAACACCCATAATGACCAATAGGGTCGATTCCAGCATAAGAGGGGCCATAATTCATACAAAGGGGACAACCTTATCATTTGCCAATGATGTGTTTCGAATTGGTGAGTGAAAGTGGAGGGAGCACTCTGGGGACCAATCAGCTTTCAGCTGGGAGCAGTGCCCCTGTGGCCCCGCCCCTCTATATACCCCTGATGACCAATGATCACAATGCTGCAGAGTCATTATACAAAACCATCTGGGCTGATCAGATTGACTTAATGCTCATCCATTTCACGCCTTGCTGCCCATGATGCTTTGATCCAGTGCTGGAACTTTCCAGACATTAATAACCGACGGGGCGATGCTCATTCCTGCTGAGTGCACATCCATTTTTCTCACGCTTCCTACATCACCGCCTGCCCGACAGTGAACTGCTTGCTCGCAAAATTCCGAAAACAGCCAGGGCTTGTGTGTGTGCTGAAACGCAGAAGAGGGACAGTGGTGGACTGCAGGGCTGCAGAAATGCACAGGTGGGGCTTTTACAGCTTAGTCTTATCAATCTCATTACACCCTCTCTATTCCTTGACCGTTCTTATCCCTAACCCCCCAAGAGAGGGGATTAGTTGAACATGTAGCATTTTCAATTCAGGGGGCATAAGAGGAGCCATAATTCATACAGAGGGGCCTATCTTATCATTAGCCAATCATATGTTTTTAATCAGTGAGTGACATTGGAGGGGGGCACTCAGGGGCACAATCTGCATTCAGCAGGAGCCAGTAGCCCCATGGCCCCGCCCCTGTACATACCCCTGCCCAGACCATACTCCTCACCGGGGACCGGAGTAATCCTTTACCGCTATAAATAACCACGAACATTCCTACAACTGAAGCCGCAGCGAAGGGCTGGCAGGAAGACAGCAGGCCCATCACACCGGATCGGAGTGGAGGGATTAGTGCCTTTTTACTGCAGGAGCGGAACATCCAGAAAGACGTGCCATTTGCGGTGAGAAAGACCACACACGTGTTTGGGTGAGAGGCTCATGGGTAGAAAGGACAACAACCTTCCTGGGGAGGGGGGGGGGGGGGTTTAGAGGAAATTTAAGAGGTACATTTGTGGCCCAGAAAATATGTTCAAATGCCAGGAAGGACGATGTTATACCATTTGACTCTATATCAACTGGAGGAAGAGTTCTTTACATGAACAAAACTGCACACACAGACCATAATAATGATATAGGCATCTTTCAAATGACCCAAAAAGAAATACAAGCAGGAAAAGGCAGAAGGTCCCCCAAATGCACTGGGGCCACCACCAGAGGCAGTTTTTTACAGAGGCAGTTTTAACATAACCTACAGTGTATAAACATGCTGCTAGTCTCATCCACAGCATCTTTTTACATCCATCCACTTTTCATAATCTTATAGGGGGCCTGAATGGGGGTGTCAGGATCTCACAGGGAACACAGTCTTATATGATTGGACGCTCCAGTTAGCCAATCTGCATGTCTTTGGACAAATGTGAGGAAATCCACGTGACATGGGGTTGGGGGGGGGGGGGCATGCAAACGGCATGCAAAGCCTTGGGAGTGTGAGTGTCATGCTCTGAGCTGCTCTCATCCTTTTGGAGACCTTCTTCAAAACAGTAATTTTAATATCATCGTAACTTATGTCTTGTTACACATAAAACTTAAAAGCAGGAATAAATCTCATAATGGTAATGGCCAGAGTGCCCCCTGCTTGATTCTTCCTGGGAGAAGGTCCAGGGTCCACACAAACCACCTATGGATGGATGGAAATCTAATAATAATAATAATCCAACAGCGCTGTTGCAAATAGACGGGTGGAATTAGAGCGGATTTGCGGGACGCTGACGCGTTTTCCCTGTGCAAGGCTGGAGTGCTGCTTTTTCCTGTTTAAAAGTTTAAAAACCGTAAGCGCAGAGGCTAATAGCATTCCGCAGACAGTCTGCGCAGACTGCTGGCACGTCTGCACAGTCAAGGTCAAGCTATACCAGCCTGACAAGTACACCTGTAAGACCGTGACTGGCGAAAAAAACCATACCCTGTAGCCATGAGACCTAAACACCATCACATTCATTTATTTATCTGGCATTTTTCTCCAAAGTGACATACAAGTGCGAATTAGAAAACTGGGTCAGTGAGAATCCCAGGAGCAAAATGGGGTTACGAGCAATTACTCTATGAGCCACGGATCTTGAACTCATAACCTTCTGGTCAAGAGCACAGTTACCTAAATCAGTGAGCTACACACAGCACAGGGCTTCATGTGAAACAATATATAACCAAAGTAGTTCCTTTGCTGATTCTTCTGTCCAAAGCAGCATATAACTCCTTTTCACGCATTTATGTATTTGGATATTTTACCTGGGCAATGCAGATTCGATATGTCACCCAAGGGTACAACAGCGAGTTCCACCAGAACTCAAGAAGGTACAGGCCACTGCGCTGCTAAAAAGACTCAAATCAGATGCCTAACATATCTGACCTGTGATCTGTCGCTTCTGTGTCTTAAATAGCATTACAGAGAAAGCAGAGTGCAAAATGAAATGATAATTTTCCTTGTCATTTGTACAGTTTTGTACATATTGTTAAATGCTACATGTCTTGTCCTGTCTTCTGTCGTGTTTGCAGTGCACAGGAAGCCACAATCCCAATCTTCTTGTGCAATAATAATATGGATCTGTACTTTGAGTACAGGTACATCGGAATGGTTCTTTTTGCGTATCTCATCTTGCTCTCCTTTGAGATACACACATATACAGGTGAGAGTGAAACTTCAGTCTAAGCACTGGGTCTGCTGGTGTGCATGTGCTTTTGGAGCAAACTGGGGTTAAAGAGCTCAAGCGTGGCATCAGTTCACCAGCCCCTGGATTTCGACCAATGAGCATCCGATCACAGGAAGAGTCCTAACCTACGGAGTCTAACATAAATGCAAATCAACAGATAACTTCATCATTAAATGGATAGAACAAAATTCAGCCTACTGTTCTAGACATAAAAAGTTCTACATGAAGGCAATTCACACCTTACAGGTCATGGGACGCACCCCTTCAGAGATGCACTGTGGAGGGACCATGCATTTACAAGGGAGGGGACGTAAACAGCAACCATGTTGTTCTACAGCACCCACATTGACCAGCTGATGGGCAGAAACAGCATTGGAGCCCTGTGACTGGCTGAACATACGAAGGGTGCTACTGCTGGAGTTGGGCAGTTCACACACACACTACCATTGACCTGGTGTGCCTCACATGCTCAGATTTACCTCCTGTATCCTGAGGATGGATGGATAAAGAAAATCATTCTAACCAGTATAAATGCACCAGTAAAAAAAAAAACATGAAAAATCATGGCCCGAATTGAACTGGCAGCAAATGTCATGTTGTATCTGAAGAGCTCAACATCAAAACAAAAACAACCAGGACCAAATCTGAGGACCAGTTTGACTAAAAGATCTCTCAAAATGAGTACCGTGTGAATAAAATAAAAAATGTGTTGCAACCCTGGTGTGACATCACCTGATCTGTATCTACAAGCTTCGCTACAGTCCCTCCCGAATGTCCTGCCTCCCTGCAGGCCGTTTACCAGAGGGCTGATCACGACTGTGCATGAAAAATAATTTCCATCCATTATTAGATTGCAGCTAAATGAGTTAATTCCTCCTTCCCATCAAAACATCATGATGTGACCGAATTGCCAAGAGCGAACACGGCATGCATGATGGCAGCGGCGGTGACTCAGGAATGCCCGCGATCCGGTGCCTCCTCGATTAATCTGCACAGTGAGGGGAGCCAGAGGCAATAAACGGGATTAACCACCGCTGCCGTGGGCCAGACGGACAAGACCCTCACCGGGAAGTCATTGAGAATGGGCAAGAGGAGGCCTGATAAACTAGGGTTTGAATTGAGGCCGATTTTGGGGAGTTCTGGTGAAAAGAATATATGTGCCTGGGGTGGGTCCCCTTAAAATGGCCATATTCTGTATCACCTCCCCCCATTTCACAACTTTAACCATTGAACCTCAACACATTTCCACCTTGCCCCCCTGATCTCTGACACACTTCAAACGTTGCCTTAAACCTGCACGCACCCTGTCCCACCTAAGGGTGCTCAGCTGCACCCTGCTGAAAAAGGGTGACCCATTGCCCTTGAGACAGCCTGACTTCCAGGTTAAAAAGCTCATCTGACACGCCTCACCACACACCGATCTCAGCCCGAATGCTTCATAACAACATCACCGCTCTCACAGGAGGCAGGGGAATGTAAACATCATTTCAGGTCTTTTTATGTTAGTAGGTGTGATGTGATGCATAACAGGGTTTGGAAGCATGTCACATTCATTACTTCATTATCTCTATAACTCTGCAGATAAAAACCCACACGATAAAGCAAAGAGTCCTTTACACTGAAAACATTCACTAAGAGAAAACTTTACTCTCCCTCAGTTTAAGGTGCATGACAGAGGAACACACCGAGGCATGAGGGTCACATGATCAGCCGATACCCGCGAGGGAACAATAAGTATTTATATGTGGGGCACAAAGGGGAGCCTCAAACCGAAAAGGCCGGACCAGAACTGATGAATTCGGCAAAGAAAGGGCGAGATAGTCAGTCCAGGACTGAGCACACATTTACAGGGTCGCCAACTCTCACGCATCTGGCGTGACACTCGATCTATCAGACTCTCACGCAAGAAATCTTCCAGCAAATCTATGTAATTCCAATATATACCTTAAATTAGCTACATCAAAAGCGTTGGGGTAGTTTGCAAACCCTACAGACTATTTACACGGTAGTAAAGCTGTCACATACATGTCAATGCGTGTGCATGAGTGTGCAGACTGTCTCGAACTGAAAATCCCTTCACCAGCCGACTGACCAAAGCAGGCCACCCTGCACATTTATCTATTTATGTTTGCATCGGGGTGGCCAGAGTTCAGCACCAGTCAGCACTGGAAGAGTTTGTGAGTCTTTGAAGTCTGGTGTTTATGATAAAACCACACCTTGGGATCAGAGAGCGACAGCCCTGTAATTTACCTGCTTGTCAATCGGGGGGCGCAAAGCTCGCGCCCGGAGGCCGTCTCTGCCGCGAGCACAGGTGACAACGCTCAACAAACATATAGACGCCAAACCTCAGCTTTATAAAAAGCCAGTCTGCTATAAAGAGTCCAGGCAAAGTGGTCCCTGTCCGAACCGCGTTAATGTTTCATCTCTGATTAGCTTCTATCGGCTGTAACTCTGGGTCCCAGAGAGGCGGACACCGGCATCGCTGTAAAGTGTCACCCTACAGGACGCTCGCGCATCTCACCTTCCTGTCCCAGGCCCCCCATTCCGCACCAGCAACTCCGTCCTACCTGCTTTGGCTTTATCCGCCTTCCCGAAATGCCAGAAGGACTGAGCCTTTCCCCGGCCCGCGTTAGGCTTCTTCCTCTGGATGGCGTTGCCCATGATCGAGTCTCCGGGCGCCTACAGTCCCATGTCGTGGTGGCGCGGCCGTCCCCGCCTCCGTCCGGAGCCCTGCTGACATGCGGCTCCTGCTTTCGGCTCCGTCCCCCCCACCCCTGCCTGAGTTGCCCGTACAGAGCTGCGTTCTCTCGGTACTTGGAGCGAGTGAACGAGCGGGCGTGCGCCTGCATGTGATCCTCCCTCCTTCCCTGTCATTATCTCCTCTCAGATCTGAGCCGGCTCGCGGGATCTGTCAGTCAGAGCTCGCCCGACCAATAGGAGCCGCCGCGGGGAGGGATTTCAGATGCGTCTTACTAGCATCCTGACCACGCCCCCTACACGCGTTCCCATAGCTGTATATTTGCGGGATTACCCACTGACTTAATTACGAGCCACCTAAACTCAAACCATTGAAATCTGATAACAAACATACTGTAGCAAATGAAGAAAACATTTCTGTCATGAAAGGATTTCTCCACAATTAGACAGACAGACAGACAGACAGACAGATAGACAGATAGATAGATAGATAGATAGATAGATAGATAGATAGATAGATAGATAACAGCAAACAGTAAAAGCACAAAGAATGTGGATATTGAAAGATGTTTGGTGAATATTCTGTTCATGTTTCTAAGTGGTTTTGATCTATTCAGACAGTTGATCCTATTTTTCTGGGCTGTCCCCTCAAGACAATCAAGCAACCACACAAACAGACACCGGAATTCACGGCCCTTTCGCTGGCATTCGACTTTATGGGGGACGGCTACTCTTCTCTGCATTACAGTCCTTTCTGTTTCCTGGTTTTGTCACGGTTCTCGCCCCGCTGCAGTGCTGGGCAGCGCATTCGCCAAACACTCCTGCAGCTAGTCAGAGAGTCCTCTGATGCAACATCCTGTAAGCCGATGCCTGCATAGCCAGTGTAGTCCAGAACCTGGGCGTATCTGCTTGTTGTTCTGCCACAGTCAGGACTTTTCCACTGTAGTCACTGCTGTTTCTGTTATGACCTCACTACACACCTGCCTGCTCCCACATTCTCACCAGGCACCCCAAGCTCTGAGGCCAAGGATGACTTGTCTGGACAGCTTCGTGAATTTCTGTGGTATTCCCCAAGCTGACTGCTAGGGGGGGGCGGCCCGCGCGCGGGGGCGGGGGCGCGGGGGGGGGGGGGCGGCGGGGGGGGGGGGGGGGGGGGGGGGGGGGGGGGGGGGGGGGGGGGGGGGGCGGGGGGGGGGGGGGGGGGGGGGGG
>JAODJX010000049.1:12906411-12917669 GCA_026776945.1 Isichthys henryi | reverse complement strand
TGCGATGGGCTGGTCCCCCATCCTGGGTTGTTCCCTGCCTCGTGCCCATTGCTTCTGGGATAGGCTCCGGACCCCCCACGACCCAATAGTAGGATGAGTGGTTTGGAAAATGGATGGATGGATGATATATGTTTAAGAGATTAAATGCTTAAGCACATTTAGGAAAATCTTAGACCTAATCGAGTCCTTAAACAAGACAATTATGAAACGTCTGTTTAATTTCTCCATCCATCTTCCAGCTTCTTAACCTAGTCGATGGTGTATTAGTTACCACTGTCATGCCTATAGTTTTATTGCATTAACTTGTCAGGTGCCTTTATAAAGGGAAAACCTAATTCGTTTTGCAGTTTATACAGCTGGATAATTTACTGAAGAAGTATGAACACCATCCTCTCACGGCCCAGCATGACTTGTCTTAGTAAATGCTCTTGAATAAGCTGTCTCAGTCGGCATTGTGAATGCACTTTAAGGAGAAACTCCAAGCTGAACTTCTGCGTCTCACTGAGGAGGCGGCCCGACTGCAGCTGGACCAGCAGAACCGCCTCAACGACCTGCAGAGCCGGCTGAGCGGCGTGGAGCCGCCTACCGAGGCCGGCAAGCTGTCTGAGTGTCGTGAGGCATCGCGCGCCATCCAGCAACAGCTGCAGAGCGGGGTGCAGGCTCTGGAGGAGCTCTACGAGCCCAGGCTCCAGGCCCTGCTGGCACGGAGGCAAGCGAGCGCCGAGGCCACCAGGAGGTGCCGAGAGGAGTCCCGGGAGCTACGGGCACAGCTGAGTCCCCTCAGAGAAGAGGCGCAGAGGCTGGCCCTTCAGAAAGCCTACCTGGAGGAGCGACTGGCGCTGATGCAGCAGGAGCGGGAGGAGAACCTGGGCCAGTACCGGGTACAGAACACGGGGTCTGTGGGGCAGGAGAACCTGGGCCAGTACCGGGTAGAGAACACGGGGTCTGTGGGGCAGGAGGATCTGGGTCAGTACCAGGCACAGAAAACGGGGTCTGCTGGGGCAGGAGGAGATAGAGTCTCTGGAGGTCAGGAGGGGTAGATGTGGAGGACGATTCCAAGGGCAAAAAAACTGAAACATAATTGGATTTGGGGCCCAATATTGTTACCTCTGGATGGGAGTATAAGGGGCACAGAGCCGGTGGTCCCAGACAGCGTCAAGATAAATAGTATCGGATGGGGGGGGGAGATGGGCCAAACACAAGAGGAGGAACGGAGAACAAGGTACATGCAAGGAACCAGAAAAATGGAGATTAAGATGCATCAAAAGGAGCACGGATTGCAGAATGCATCTGATGAAAGGGGCGTAATGTCAAAGCCGCTGGTCTGTTTGCTCAGGCATAACCTCTAATTCAAAAACATGGATGTAATTCAGGCTTTTATTTAAAATATTTGATCAGTTTGCACACAATTTTTGCAGGTAAATATACTAGTTGATGTCCCAAGAGTTACCCAGGTACAAGTACTGACTGCCCCTGTTCAGCAGCACATGGAGAATCAAATTCATGTTGCAAATACATACATAAAACACTCAAATGATTAATAACTTGAGTTTCCTGACTTTATCCCCCTTAAAGCCACAGAAGAAAACATGAAGTTCCTTCAAACACAATAAAATGTTTCCTGTTTACAGAAGTTAATGCATTTTCATTTTTTCACTAGGAGGTGCTGGATGCTCTCGAGGAGAACCGGCGACACCTGAAAACAGAGATCGAAATTCAGCAAAAGAAAAACCAGGATACAGAGAATGTGAAGAGAGGCCTTGAGGAAGAGCTGGGAACCTACAGGCACGCAGCCCTTCAGAAGGCGCTCTCACAGGGGCCATGTAACCCTACACCGCAGCATCCTCTCACTGTCCCACACCTTATGTTAAGGCAGAATTCCACAAAATTAGTCAGGCAAGCAAAGCCAATGCTAAACTTCTTCAGTTTGTAAGATGCATACATCTCTCTCTTTGCAAGTACAGCAATGAAGTCCAAAGAACGGCAGGTCCCACCATGAAGGAAGAAACATGACTCCTGGGACAACTGCTACACCACAAGAAACAAATGTCAAGAGGGCAATTGTTTTTATTTTGATCCCTTGTGTACCTTTAATAACTGTGTACTATTTTCACCCAATGCCATCACTTTTGAAATCAGCTAAAGGTTTTATTAGTGCTCTTTTTCAATTGAGTGAATTTAATCCAAAAATTTTTTTCCATCTCTTTTGTTGAATGTAGTGCATGTTATTGCCCACAAGGTGTTGGTGTAGACCACGAAAGCAGCTCAGAACTTAAATCCAAAGCGATAGCAGTTAAACACATTGCCAGTTTCATTCGAGAAGTTCAAAAACTCTGCCCACATTCCAAGCGAGCTCAGTTATTTATGGAATATTACGCTGCACTCAAACATTTTCTCTCTACAGCGATAGTGGTATCACAACAGAGACGTACAAGGCAGAGTCCTCAGACAGTTTCTGGAAAGGAGCTGCAGGACATTACTGCCAAGTTCACGCCTCAGTGCATCACCGTACCGAACAGTGTAGCAGTGCAGAGAAAAGCAGTACTTGCTTTAGTTAGCAATACTTCACACAAAAAGAGGAGACAGTGACATAGATAGAAAACACATTTACTCAGAATCATATTTTATACAATTAATTTGACAAAATGTGAATGACAGGGAAGTACTGTATACAGGCATTATTACAATAAGACGGTGGCTGGGAGGGGCAGGGACCAAAAAAAAAAAAAAAAAACTGAAAACACACTAACTGCCCAACAGTCAGCAAATAAAAAAAAACAAACGTAGATACACATATTTAGATTTAAACTCTGCGAAATTTGGGCTATACATAAGGTCACTGTTAGCTGTGCTGAAGTGTTTCGGACAGAAATGCACACTATGTGACTTTTGCAAAAGCTAACCTTTATTTTAGACATTTCCGCAGAGTCCAAGCAGAAGAAAGAAAAAAAAAAAAAAACCTGTTTATCCCGCATTCATATGCCCAGGAGACGTTTCCACTGCATTTAGAAACACTGGGATTAACACACAAACTAATATGTCACAAATAAACTGAGATTTCAAAATGACAAGAAAATGGTGAACATTAAAGCAGATGAAAGCAGGGGTGGGTAATTATAATAAACCACAAATAAACAGGCCAAATGAGCTCGCCTTCTGTTGAAACATTTCGTTCTGAGAGTGGAAGCTTCCAGCCAATAGAATGATGGATCTACAAGGGAAAACAGCCTTTCATCCAATCAGAGGGACACACAAGAGGGACTGGCTGGCACTGGGTGCCACTGAAGTCAAAATATGGAAAAATAAAGGGGACACTCAAGTCCCGCTCTCATAGGGGGTGGGGGGTTCCTTAACCCTGAACTTCAGCATCTGCCGCCCCTTCTGGGTCCTCATCATTGTAGATGTTCTCTGCCTGAAAACACGAGGGAGAGGCGGGTCAGTCGGTCACCTATCCAAGCTGGGAGCCAGGCAGACTGGCTAATTGGCTGGCTGCAGAAAACCCTGACCACACACCCCAGGATCGTGGCTAACAGTGAACTTGCTCACCATCTGCCAAACTTGCATGATGTTGTCCTCCGAGACGGAACAGATTACCCAGGGTTCATTGGGATTCCATGAGAAGTCTGAGATCTTTGCGGTGTGACCGCCATGGATGAACTGGAGTGAAAATTAGAAAAACAATTACAAACACTGGGGCAACCATTATCCTACTTTTGCGAAAGTAGAAGGGGAATTAACATTCACCAGCAGTTCGGGTGGCCCGTCCTCCGCATCCTCGGGTGACTGCTCCTCTCCAATTTTACTGTAAACAGAGAACATTACATTCATTTGTTAGATTAGGACTCAGTCCATCTCCTACGGTGCTGAAAGTCCACTGTCTAAGAGATAAACTGTCCCCAAGCACCAGCCCCTCTTCGCTGCCCTCCGTGTAAGGTTTCCAATTAGGGAATTTCAAAAACAGACCTCCAGGCCAAAAAAAAAAGGTTAATTAACTGGGTGGTAGACAGCCACCCGTAAACCACAGCACTGGTAATAATCGGTTTTCGAGGACTTTTAGAAGACGCAGGGACTAATGTGCCAAAGGATTGTTGCCGCCTCAGGTGAGCGTGAGAAGCCTCGGCGTTGTAACGGGGCCACAGAACCGCAGTCTGCAACACACCTGAGGTCCCAAACGTTCAACCGCCTGTCAGTTCCACTGGATGCCAGGATAGTCTCGTTATGAGGGGACCACTGCACCTGTGGATACATTCGCAAGCATCAGAGACGGAACGTTCCAGGTTCTGAGTTCAAGAAACCGGCAAAGCAAATGCTTTGGTCCTGTAAGCTGTAGGCAAAACTATGAACTTTCAAAGGAGGATGAAAAAAATTTATGCAAGTTAAAAAAAGTCAGCTGGGCCCTGATGAGAGAGTGGCCCAACACTTACCTGGAAGATCTCGTCCTTGTGAGACTCGAAAGAGTGCAGTTTGAGCTTCAAATTCCGGAGATCCCAAAGTGCCACGGTCTAAGAAAAGCAAAAGGCTCAAACTCCAGAAACAGTATAAAAATGGGAGGGAAATATCCCCTTTGAAAACCACAGTGTTTCACGAACACACCATAATCTATGAATAACAACTGCCGGTGCCAAGCCATTAACACATAACAGAAAGGAATTCAGTAATTTAGCCATAAATCCCCCTAAAATTTAGGAATGGCCAAAGCAGAGAAGGTACGGCCTGGTGATTCCCACCCACCAATCCTCAAAACACCACATTAACCCAAACCTTGTCAGCAGAGCCGGTGGCTAGGATGAACTCGCTGTAGGGATTGAAGGACAGGCAGTTGACCTCGGCGGTGTGGGCATCCACCGCGTGGCTTGGCTTGGAGGTGTTATTGGACCGGGTGTCCCAGCTGGACATAACCCACACACACACAGAACTGGTTTACCATAAAAATCTCAATAACAAAAAACCCAAACGCATTTAACGAAAAGCCTATGCCTCATGTCCTTCTCAACGTCCTTCCCGATCTATGCAAACTATACTGAGAAATTGTCCTGCAGTGAGTTTTATGACAAAAGCACATTTGCAAAAGCTGCAAACGGAAAAGCAAAGGAACAAAAACCAAGTACATCAAAAGGGGAAAAGTCTACAGAACCCTAAAAAAGAAGGGCGTGAACATCTGTAAATTTCAGCTACAGAATACTGAATATCTGGCTAAAAGAGAAAACAAGGTGGCTGGCAGACAGACGTGGAGGGAGGCGTACATCATCAGCTTCTGGTCGTCAGCCACGGAACCGAAGAGCGACTCGTGCAGCAGGTGCCAAGAAACATCCTCCACCACGGCTGTATGTCCAGTAAAGATGGTCTTGGCGTCCACCACCTTCCCCTCCTTCGGGACTGTGCTGATGTCCCACAGGCAGATCGTCTGCAAGAAGCCGACCACCACGCATGACATTTATCCTCACTGCGCATTTCTAAGGCAACTCCTCTGACACCCAACAGCGTGAGAAGCAGCATGTGTAATAAACGTAAGCTAGCCTTAAACTTAATGACATTTCCACTTGAAACTGACTACTATATAATTGCATGTTACAATAGACAGACAAACAATGTATGATTTATTGCACTAATGCTTATACAGGAAACTAGGGCTGCACGATATTGGGGGGGGAAAAAAAAAAAAATCACATTGCAATATTTATTCTTTCTGCAATATATATTGCGATATTAGGATTTAAAAAAATCTAATTAGTTCAATAGCTCTATTGGAATAATTAATCATTCCAGGAAGATTGAGCTGATTTTGCCCAAATATAATAGTAATAACTTAATCAGTACTAAACAGGGCATGAGCATTAAGCAAAGGAAGCTTATCGCATATGGGAGTGAACGAGTGACAAAATAGATCAAAACAGAACATTTTATTGGCCAATTAAACCTTTTCTTATAGCCACAGTGAACATAAAATAAAACACTGTCATGCCCTGATCATGCCGATCCTCGTGTGCCACCCCCCTCATCTACCCCGTGTGGAATCCCCATGTTAGTAGCTGTTTCCAGTAATGTTCATTGCTGTTAAATACACAAGTCTGTGTTAAGTGTGTGTGTGACCCATCACCACGAAATGAGTCTTACGGGTGCAGTTCTACCAGTGCGACTTCACTCATTTCGTGGCGACAGGTCACGTATTTCTCCAGTGCGGTCATTAACGTCTTGGCGTCGTTGTGCGTTACTTGAGCGCGTGATACCTTAATAAATCCCTCATTTACCCGACTCCCTTCTCCTGCTTCGCGCCTGTGCCGCGTATGAGAAATGCAACTTCAAAAAAAAATACACATTGCAATAAATAAAACTTGCGCTAAATAATTATTACCAACATAGGACCATTGTTTCTCACACTTTAATTTTTTACATTAATAATGTAAAACAAAGAAAATGTTTGTGATTGGTGGTTCGTTCTGTGATCGACATGTTTGTTAGCTGCGCGTGCAAAGCCGTGAGTCGGCTCCGTATTCAAAAACCTTTAAATAGACCTAAATTATATTAGACTTTTGTGGATTGTTTAACTATAAGAAAATGTGACATTAGTTAGTTTAGCAAAAACACCAAATGAATTATCCACGCCGCTTAATTTAGTTTGCGTTACTTGACATTGCACGTCCTACGATGTGACTACTGCACATGCATACATTGCGATGACAATGCTGAAACGATATATCGTGCAGCCCTACAGGGAACACACAGTCCAAAACACTAAGCTAGCGTGTTATTTCAGCCAAGAGAAGCTTGGTGGCGCGCAAAAACTTTTTAACATTTCACATGCAATATCAGAAGGAACGTTCCTAAATGGCTAAAGGAAGGGGAACGCCCTCAGTGTACCCCTGGGTGAACAAGGGAGGGGCTCGTATGACATCACTGCATTAAGTCAAACCTATGCTTTCTGTTAAGCAGCACATGCTAAGGCACACAGATGTCTAAAGTCTGTTTTAATAACAATAATAATAATAATCTTTTTCTTGGCCACTACACAAATACAAGTACAGGTAGATAGGAATTCATCTTTTCACCAACTCCATCTCATATTGATAGCGTGGAGGTCATGGCGCAGGTTCAACCATCATGCAGCCCCCCTGAAACTGGGGGTTAAGGGCCTTGCTCAAGGGCCCACAGCCATGTGACTGTTCTGCCAAGGCCAGTGCTCCAACTGGAACCTTCTGATCACAGGCACAGAGAATTGCCCGCTGAGCCTTTACTTAATGGACATGTTATGGATAAACGGCTAAATCGTAAAAAAAATGCTCGGCTGCAAAGGCTGTATGGAGAATGTAAGGGTGTGTATTTCATGATAATATTAATATTATTAATAATGATAACAGGGCTAGAACCAGCAACCCTGTGATCACAGGCACAGAGACTTAGCCTGCTGAGCCACATGCTGCCCCATGCTAGACGACAAGAAGCCTTGCCTGAAAATGAGGGGGAAAAAAAAGCAAAGACCAATGTGGTGATGTCATACGATGAAGACTGTGATTGGTTAAAGTAGTAAAACACAAGCCCCTCCCTCATTCACCTAGGGACACATCAAACACAGCAAAACCAGGATGTTCAAAGAGGAGGTCTCACGTGATCGTCAGAGGCACTCAGCAGGCAGCCGCTCAGATTCGGGTTCCAGGACAGGCCGTATCCCTCTTTCTGGTGGCCCCGCAGACGAAGGTCAGGGGTGCACTCCCCAGAGGGGTCTGCAGGGGACATGGACACGCACGTCAAACAAGGACAGGGAGTGTGCACTGCACTTTCTGCTGCATACAGGTCGATCGACAAGCGTGCACAACAATTAAGCTGGACATTGCAATGGTGCTTTAAGCCAGACAGATCTTACTGCAAAGTTCACAGCACGCCATTAAATTGAGGAAACGAATGCTAGTATCTGTTGGCTTTTCAACACACGCAAAACAAGCAGACAGGCCCTGGGCTCCGCCCCTATTTTGAGAGACATGGGCCATTCTACCTGGCTTTGACGGGTGCTTGGTGTAGTCAAAGACCAGCACGTCGCTGGTGGGCGTCTTGGTGGCAATGATGCAGGGGTTCTGTGGCATGTAGCGAGCACGGTTCACCTCTCCCTCATGGTTTATCTTGATCTCAATCTCAATCTTCCCGCTCACAGACCCAAAGCCTCCAAACTCTGTCAAGATGAGATACATTGAGAGATTGCAGGAGACAATAATATACTGTGGGTGTCTGTTTTTCTGGGACGTGACACGGCAGACAGGTCTCACCTCCTTTCTCACTGTCGTAGTGGGAGGCGTCGAACTGGGCGTCATCATTCGGCAGCTGCACGCTGGCGATGACCAGGTGGTTCTGCTCGTCCGAGGTGTGTGTGCCAAGCACAAGCCGGTGGACACTGTAGTCCTTTCCCTCAGGCCTGCAGAGCGCCAAAGGCAGGCATCAGATCAAAACCATCCTTGGTAAATTCCCTGTGCCCATTTTAATTTACCCAGCATGCAACACTAACAACAACCATAATTCAAATATGACCGAATCAAGTTTATGAAATGTCACTCAATCACTTGCAGTTCTTTAGGGTTTTGCTTTTTTTGACACGTTCATAAGCATAAGATAATAGATGTCTATCATGAGCATCGCCAGGGCTGTTTACCAGGGGCTTCAGCCCCTCTGACATGTTTTTTAGCCCCCCCCCCAAAGAAAAAAAACACACACAAATGTTACCTGGGATTAACATGTTGGCAATGTAAGAGTGAATGTAATATACGAAATAAGTGACTACATGTAAAATGCATGTATATCACTATAAGATTCCTGAACTCGTATATTGACAGTTCTCAGTCTATACAACAGCAGCACTATAGAACTCCTGGAATTCACTTATGTCTCGGTTTGTGCGCCTTAAAATTTTTCAGGGTGCCACTGACAAGCATTAACTGAATGACCTTCCCACAATAAGTTACCATTAAGTCACTAATCATAACAGTATTTTCAATACATGGTGCCTGTCTATTTTATACATTATCATTTTAGTATGTTAGTGTCATGTGATCATATTATTTTTAACATTTCTGAAGGTTGCAATTTCAAAATAAACATGCCCCCCCCCCCGCTCAAACCTTCCTACATAGTTCTGTTCCCCGCCCCCCACCTGCACCGCACAGTTTGAATACCTCTGATATAATATGTAAAACCAGCAATGGAACAGAACGCGGTCAATAAGGATAATCAGTAGGAAATCAAGAAAACGTGCCTGGTAACATCTGGTAGCCATTGCGCCGTCAGACTAGGCCATTCCAGAGCATGGGTCATCACCAGGTCGTACAGAAAGGGGGTGTTCTTCTTCCAGATCTTGTACTCCTCGTTTATCACCCTTTCCTCCACAGCATCATCGAACGCTGCTGTACAAGCAAAGCAAACAAACATTTACACGTGATGATCGGTGCCATTTACCCAGAAAGTCAACATTTGGCGCTAGATCGAGTGTCGAAATGCAGAAAAGTCTAACCCTCCAAAATGCACAAAGTTCATTCAACAATGAAATAAAGTGAACAGGAGTACGTTTCTTCGCAGACTAAATACCTAATGGGAGCAGCTGTTAACCCTCATATACAAAAGCTCTGCATGATTAGCCTAACGTATAAGCTGAATGCTGGTTTAAATGGCTCTTTCAATCATGCACCTTACACGATTGTCAGAACACCCAGATAACTACACTATGTGATTAATCGTGCCTAATTCACCATTTTAACTTCAAGCTAAGATTTACACCGGCATAGAGAGGAAGAGAAAAAGACCCTGGCGCAAAGCTAGCATCCACACTCCACCGTGCTTTTCGGACCATCATTAACGCGCAATTCAGATTTAGCTAAACCGTGCAGGCAACACGTCGAAACGCCCAGATGATCCCCACAACGAGAGAGAAGCAAAGTCACTTTACAGCAATTTAACTAAACACTGGTTAAATCGGCTAGTCGAGGTAGCTATGCTAAATACCGGTTTGGCGGGACTCAGCTACAGCCACCGTAGGGCCTCCATCACACGAAAACACCGGCACACACATTACAGACTAGCTAGCGGCTATGCTATGTTGGCTTCTATTGTGGATGAAATACGAGGTGTAATATTTTCGGTAAATGAAAATATGCGGGAATTACCTTCTTTATCAGCCATGATGATACACTTGATATCAAACCCCAAATTTACAAATATAAAACTAAAAATCTGAGGCAGCTCTTTGTCCGCCTGGACGAAACAGCTTCGCGCCAATCCCAACAGGCACCGTCACTGCCCCGGAAAGTCATTTGACCAATCAGCGATGAGAATCGCCGGACAAGGAGCAAACCATTCTGCTTTGGACTGAACCATTGCGACAAATAGCATCCTACAAAGAATCAGCGATGCGAGATTTGAGGAGATCGATGTATGAAAACCAGTGGCCTATACTAAGAAGCTGGGTTACTGGCTTATCGGGGTAACTTGTCGGGTTTAGGGTACTACAGTTTAAATGGATTTCATATTCGTTCACTTACATTTTGCCCAGACTACCTTCAATCCGACAAGTTACCCCGGTAAGCCAGTAACCCCGCTTCTTAGTACAGGCCGCAGGAAGGCTGTAGTCGAACATATCAGTTATCACCTTTCGATTTTATTAATTTGCTTGTATCTTAAATCATATTAAATATCTGTCTGTTCCTGAATCTGATCAGTTGATCGATCACCTGAAGTTGGGGTTTAATTCAGATTTTCAGTGGCTCTCATAAACAATATAATATAGTATAAGAATATTTGAAATTAGTGTCTCTGCATGGCTAATAGTGTGTTGTTTTGTGCCCTTTGACCCGCATTCCCCATCCGGGGCATTTCACTGCTTTATGGGGTCTCGCTCTCCCTGAAAGTTTCTTTTACTTAACCTACACTGTTGCACTTTACTTGAATTATGATTTAATTTCAGAATAGTTATGTTACACAGTGAGTCCATTTAAATTGCATCCATCCATCTTCCAACCACTAATCCATTTCAGGGTGGCAGGGGTTCTGGGACAGATCCCGGATGATACTGCCCAACCCAATGGTGAAAGAAAAGTGAGCCATTATACAGAGGGTGTTTTGTGACAATATTCAATAAAAAATGTCACTTAAATCCATCCATCCATCCATTTTCCAAACCGCTTATCCTTACTGGGTCGCAGGGGGTCTGGAGCCTATCCCAGAAACAATGGGCACGAGGCAGGGAACAACCCAGGATGGGGGGCCAGCCCATCGCAGGGCACACT
>JAODJX010000049.1:12868266-12879219 GCA_026776945.1 Isichthys henryi | reverse complement strand
GACCCAGGCAGGGATTCGAACCCGGGTCCCAGAGGTGTGAGGCAACAGTGCTAACCACTGCACCACCATGCCGCCCCATGGTTATATTCCTATTTACCAATATTGTACTGGCTAGGTTTGCATTGCTGTAAACATCTCTAATACGGCAATAACACATCCTCAATTTGATAAATATCTACAATGCCCCCATGAGACTGTCAAGCTACACCATAAGACATCAGCACCTCAACCCCTCCCCAGTTTAAAAACGAAAATAATCACATCTATTGCAGCACCGAATTGGCATTAACGATTCATGAGTCCGTCCCTGATCCATCATAATATTTTATTGTAAGAACATATTGACTTTACCACATTAGTACCACAATAGTAAATCAAAACAAGTAAATATTATTATCTTCATATTATACTTATACTTATACTACATAAGACAATAAGATCCTGCTATCATACCATGCACTTTTATTCAATGGAATCGCATATAGGCTTCATAATACTTTGATTTTATGGCCTGTATCATGTGGAATGGGACGAAGGATGTGGAATCAGACAGGGGTGGGTTCTTTATTATCCGTACAGGGTAAAAGAACAGGGTTTTAAACAATTAGACTAATGAGGAAGCAAACAGAAGGCAAGTGGGAATGCTTGACAAGAGGGCAGGAATGAGAAATAAAGTAACGGAGCCCCAGGGTGTGGGAGATAAGGCATTCCAGGGAAGGAATTGGAGGGGCAGGACGACTGGGCGTGACATGGAGCTACGATTGTGTGAATTGGTCAGAGCAGAACAAAACGATTGCAAAAGCTATACAAATCCAGTGCTGTAAAGGGCAGGCTTTAAGGTATTCAGCAGCACCTAAAACACAAAACATGTACCCAATGTTATATTCAACAGAAAAAAAACTACAAAAAGCTGCACTGCTCTACAAAGGCAAAACATGGTAACTTCACTGATAATGAAAAAAAGGGCATTTTTCTAACCGTCCCTCTGTAGTAGGTAGGTTAATGATTAGAGATGCACCGATTGCAGTTTTCTTGGCTGATACCGATTTTTGCCAATTTCAATTTTCTTTCTAAGAACTATAACTAACAGCATATACAGACAAAAATCAACCTTTCTTCAACGCCAATTTTTATTTTCATAATTAAATAAATTGCATTCCCCCAAAGTTACAGGATTTTCTCTCACTTAAAGAAGTCTCAAAATAAAGTGCTTTAGAAAGAGGTACAAATAATTAACTGAAAATGAGTTGGTGTACATCCAGCTTTATCTAAAATATTTAAATTTACTGAACAAGAACTGCTGCAACAGATTTAAATAACAAAACAAATGTTCCCAGGGCGCTGGAGCTGGCCAGGCGAAGTGCGACTCTCCTGGAGGAGATGTCTCCACCTGGGAACGCACATCTCTTTAAAGAGGTGCATGACCATCTCTGGATGCTGGTGTGGCGTGTGACAGATAGGAGGCTGCAGCTGGTCGTGCCACCCGCGAGCCAGAGGAAGAAGAGGAGAAGGCAGAAGGAGAAGAGACTGGCGGAAGCCCCGACGATCGTCCTGGGGGCTTGTTCTCTCAGCTTCCCCCTTATTCCTTTTCAAGGTTATCTAATATATGTTTAATAAACAGTTTAAAGTTTATCTCCGGTGTTTTACCATGTTTCCGCGTTGGTTCCCTTACGGTTTACTTTGGCTTTACAAAGTGCAAATTTTGTGTCTTCACTCACAGTGAGTGTCTGTATGCACACTGCTGTGAGGATATTGCGCATGGCGCCAGGCGCATGCTTAACAGACCAGTTCGGTACTAGAAATACATGAGACTGACCGGCTGGTCTCCGGACCGGGCCGAGCACGCTGAAAATCGACCGATTCCGTTCCTTGGCCAGTCGATCGGTGCATCTCTATTACTGATAGTGTACTTATTCAAAACCGAGCAAGATATTTTGTCATGAAGTAAAATAGAGTTTAAGAGACCAGATGTTGGTCACACCGCAATCTTGCTGAAATATGTAAAGTGTTTTGCCTTTGTAATGCAAGGTATCCTGAATAACATTCCAAGACATGTTTTTGCATCTATTTCCATAATAACTGTATTATTAAACTTGATAAACTCTTTTGATATATAATATACTGTTCTGAGGAGAAAAAATGTTCGTAAATAATTCATTTAAAATACTGTAAATAAACCATTCTTTGTTTCCCTCATTTCCATCACTACATTCAGGCACTACATCCATTCAGAGTATGAAAGGCTGGAATATACTGATTCTGCTTTCTGTCCCTGAGAGCTTGTTATGGCTTTATATTGAGGAAAATTGAGGTATTTTACCATTTTTGAAGGTCACATGCCTCTGTATGACTTGACCCAGGGGCTGGTTCTTCACGGTGAAAGTGTAGTTCAGCTCACGACAACAATCCACTGTCAGACAGGCATGTAGGCTGAACAATCCTTGCTCCACTCGGGAGAAGGACACTTTAGCATCGGAGAATTTGTGGCCCTCCACATCGGTCCACAGCACTTCAGGCATAGGGTACCCCCTACTTTCGTACGAGAAGTTCACTTTCCTGTGGAGAATCTGGATAGAGAATTGTGGCTCTGTGTAGAAAGCTGAAAAGGACACGACATCCAGAGTTAATCATTAACGAAAGGACTGGAATCAACACAGTTTAACTACCCTGAGCAACCCATTAGTCATTCATCCATCTTCTAACCACTGGTCATGGGATGCTGTTAGGGTTCTGCTCAATGGTCACTGAGAGGCCCATTGAGATGGTCAGAGGCCTCTTGGGTATCCACCATTTTATTTCAAGGTATGGGGAGCTGTCAGCCACATAAGTTTCTAAGGGGAAGGAGGACCTGGGTTTCAGCCCAGGTAAGCCCATACATTAAAGCGCCCTCCACCTAAGAATATACACAGTACTGTGCAAAAGCCTTAGGTAATTAAAGAATTTGAATATTAAATGTATATTAACACTAGAAAGGGCATTTCTTGAAGAAAATTAATGATTGCTGTGTGCAGAAAGACACTAAGAAAGAAAGAATGAAGGAATGTAAATAATCGTGCTTCATTTCAGTAACTGAGTGGTGTTTAGTGCTTATCACCAGCTGTTGGGACTATATACAAAGTGTGATAGTTGTGGCTTTAAAACAATGAGAGAAATAAAAACAATGAATTTATATGGAAGAATGGATAAAAGGGTAAAAATAAAAGGATGAATAAAAGGGTGAAACAAATGATAGTACAGTAGGAAGGTTAGCATAAGCGCTAACACAACTGTTAACATTAGCCTTAGCAGTACTACAACATTAATACAAATGCTTGTATTAACATTGGCATAAATATTAACATAACACAGCTGTGTCGCTAGCATGAAAGCACTGTACATTAACATTACAGACCATTAGACCACCAACGCTGAACTTTGACTACAGGCCACCATCACACCACTGCAAACCATCAGAACGAACGCCATTATAGACCATTTGACCACCAAAAGTAAGATGAAAAAAATGGTGCATTTATGTTAGGTATGAAAGCCTAAAAACATTTAACAAATACAGTTGTTATAGTATTTAAAATATAGGAGTTATGAAGCGTTTGAAATGATGAAGGAGGTTTGAAGGGATGAAAGTTGATTGAATACTTTTGGTTGAGTACTACTGGTTGAGTACTTTTGTGCTGCACACTGGATGTCTTCAGAAACACAACTAAAATTAACATGAATTTCTTCTGTGTCACGCCCACACAGGCAGACGACACCGAACGAATGGTGTTGTCCGTCACGCCCTCATCGGCGGGAGCTGCCGGGTGTAACCCATTGCCACCGATTGCTGAGGGTTCAAAAGACTCTAGCTTACCGCAGCTCAGTGCGAAGTATTGAGCCGAATGTTTACGAGCCACACCAAGCGATTTCTTGTCTCTCGTCTTCCCGAAATCCCATCCCGACTCCGTTTACCTTTTGTGTGTACCTTACCTGCCTTTCCAGACCCGCTCCTGACCTGCCTTCCCAGCCGAGACCGGCACGTCCCATTTCCCTCTCCCTGTGTGTGCCTGTCTCGTCGCTCCATGTAGGACGGATCCCCTGGCAATCGACTTCTACGCATTCTCTACGATGACGATTTCTGCCTGCTCCTCTAGTTACTGTGTTTTCTGGTTTTCTAATAAAACCGATTAGTGCTTGCACTTCTGGATTCTGGTCTTCCTGTTCTAGAAGATCTGACATTCTGTTTTCCAAAAATTCGAAAATTGGTGCGATATACTTTTATTTCCTGTGCAATATACTCATATACATTTTTACTTTTCCTATAACTTTTGGACAAAGGCACTTTAGACTTTTTTTATTTTATTTTAACTTTATTTGATTAGAATGTTTAACGGTGCTCCAATTTGTTTTATACTTCATTCCTATTTTTATACTTATACCGTATTGTTCTTGTCTTCGTATCTATGTGTGACTGTGCAGTCGCAATGTGAGCAGTTTCCTCCAGAATTAATAAAGTCTTCTGATTCTGATCCTGAAAAAGTTAATGGTATTTTGTTAGACGGCTGTAAGAGTACTGCTCTTCAAACCCCAGCCATTTCACAAATTCATTAATTAAGTAGTTAAATGACTCAATGAGGCATCACTTAGCCAACAAGGTCTGCTTGCGGCCAAGTCAAAAAATACATGGGTATATCGGACAGTGCTAGGATGACTGGAGGAGAGATTTTGTAATACTTAAGCTGGTATAATACCATAATATAATTTTTACATTACCATTAAGATTATTTACACAATATTTTGTGCAGTACTGTATATTTTTTTGCATTACAGTAAAACCTCGGAATGCGAGCATAATTCGTTCTGGAAACGTGCTTGTAATCCAAAGCACTCGTATATCAAAGTGAATTTTCCCGTTAGAAATAATAAATATAAGAATGATTAATACAAAATATAAAGTAAAAATACATAAAATAAATTAACTTGCACTTTACCTTTGAAAAGAATCGTGGATGGTGTGAGGGAGACGAGAGAGAAGAGAGGGGTTGTTTTGTAGGACGATTTTCACTATAACTAACGGAATCACTGCTATCTGTTGGCTCACTGGAATCTTTTTCTTTTTGTGTGACTTTAACAAGGAACCTATCCAATGACAGCCGCTTTTGCCTCCTTTTCGATTTCGCGGAAATGTGGACATTGCATTGCCGTTAAACTGATTCATCGCTCGCACTGCTACACCCTTATTCGGGTGGTGCTTTTCTACGAAATTTTGACTACGAGTGAGGCACACCGACTGAGACCGAGCATGGGAAACGATTACCCACAATCCCGCAGCGAGAGATAGAGAGAGAGAGAGAGAGAGAGAAGAACCATCGGCTCAGTTGTGTTCACGTGACGCTCGGCAGACAAAGCATATACATAATACTTGTATTGCAAAATCTCGCTCGTTTATCAAGTTAAAATTTATTTTACAATTTTGCTCTTCTTGCGAAACAATCACAGTCCAAGTTACTCGCGATCCTAGGTTTGACTGTACATGTTTCATTTAATCTAACTTGTTTTCCAGAAAAGCCAGTCCCGGGAGATTTCCTGTAATTGGGTGTAGGTTAGTTTCACATTTTGATTATTAAGCGTGTAACCTAAGAATTCACATGTAGGATAAGTTATAAATAATTCTCCAAATGGGCAATTATGATAGCTATGCGAAACAGTTCTATTGTTGTGTTGGTTACTCAGAAATAGCTGGTGGCTAAATAATAAATAAAAGAGAATGAAGAGATTAGAAGATGACACATTTTACAATATTACCATAGTGATTCTTTTTCCAAAGAGAGAAAATGTACTTATAAATGACAGTAAAATGACAGTAATTAGTTATTTCAAAGTTATTTGTTTCATGGTTTAATCACAAAAACAGAGGAGATACTACCTTGTCTACCTCCATGGACCAACCACCTATGAGGTTAACAAGTTCAGTCACAAAGGTATGGCACTGGGCACTGTTACACCTGTCTTGGATTGAAGCAGGTGAGGCAAAGCTGAAACTAATTTCTCATTCCCACTTGTGTGTAATTTAAATACAATGATTACAATTTCAACCAAGTGTCGGGTGAACAGTACACAGACACAAGATTCAAAAGAAAAGAATAATTTTTTGGAAGTGGTGTTGGTGTGGCCAACAGGTTAGTCCACCCTGTGGTCTGCATGGATCCCAGTGCCCCAGTACAGTGACGGGGACCCTGTGGCCAGCAGGTTAGCCCATCCTGTGGTCTGTGTGGATCCCAGTGCCCCAGTACAGTGACGGGGACCCTGTGGCCAGCAGGTTAGCCCATCCTGTGGTCTGTGTGGATCCCAGTGCCCCAGTACAGTGACGGGGACACTGTGACCAACAGGTTAGCCCATCCTGTGGTCTTTGT
Source organism: Isichthys henryi (assembly GCA_026776945.1). NCBI lineage: Eukaryota > Metazoa > Chordata > Actinopteri > Osteoglossiformes > Mormyridae > Isichthys > Isichthys henryi. Next base: position 12,872,830 of record JAODJX010000049.1, on the reverse strand, counting down.
GGATCCCAGTACTCCAATGCAGTGATGGGGACACTGTGACCAACATGTTAGCCCATCCTGTGGTCTTTGTGGATCCCAGTGCTCCAATGCAGTGATGGGGACACTGTGACCAACATGTTAGCCCATCCTGTGGTCTGTGTGGATCCCAGTGCCCCAGTAGAGTGACGGGGACCCTGTGGCCAGCAGGTTAGCCCATCCTGTGGTCTGTGTGGATCCCAGTGCCCCAGTACAGTGACGGGGACACTGTGACCAACTGGTTAACCCACCCTATATAAATGTAACATTCATTCATTCATTCATTTTTCTTACGTGTGGGAATAAGGGAACCTGTTCCAAGCAGCAGTGAATGATCACTAACAGAACCAACTGAAGAGCAAATTTCCAAACCTCATTCAGTCCAATCTGTGTGTTGAGATGACACCGCCAATGACCTCAAGTCAAGCTTCCTCATCGTATGTTACAGTATCAGGAACCAAAACGCACTCAGTCCTCATGGAAACCAAGGAAGAACTTTTGTCAGGTCTCCAAAACCAAAGAGATTTCCTTGAAAATGTATCCTGTGGACTGAGTGAGTTTTGAAAATGTGCTCTTCCATTATGAACTCTTAGAATGGCAGCAGATCTAGTCACCTGTAAAATTCAACTTGACCTCTGCCTTGTCGCCCCCTTGATTGCTACTAACAGAGCAAAAGTAGGATCCTTCATCGCTCAAGCTGACATTATCCAGCCACAAGGAGGCGTTTCCAGACAGTAGCTCGCTGTAGAACAATCTTGTACGACCGCGGAAGTCAGAGCTCTGTAGATTCAGCTGGTCTCTTTCACCGTAGAAGCTGTGTACCACTGCAGAGTCTCTAACCCTCTGCCAATTGATAATCAGATCATTCAGCCCTGTACCACTTGTAGGAGAATATGTACATCTCAAAACGGCAGGCAATCCATATACTCCCAGTGCATGGATGCTGGTATTAACCTTGAAGGCTCCTGAAGAAACAAAGAAAAGACTGATTTACAGTTTCTGTGTAGAATATTAGCCATTAGTAGCCTGACAGCAGTAGTCACCTATCTGGGGTGGTGTGTTTCGGGCGACTGTGTAGAGAATGCAACAGTTAATGAAAGAGTCTGATATGAGTTTTCCTCCCTGGAATCTGCGAAAAACATTCTCACAAACTTGAGAATTTTTCAAGAAGAATAAAGTTACAGTGAAATACTGTGTTTTCAGTGTAGAGCAATTGTCTTTAACTTTTTTGGTATATTAATAATTTAATGATTTACTTTTTTCTATCCATTTTCCCCATAAATCGTAACAGTGTACTCATTACTGACAATTTTAATATCAAAAAGCATCGACAAACCAAACTGAAACATATAACAAACATAATTCTCCACCCCTACTGCTCCACCTTGGTAGCAGAGAACATCCACCCAAACATGTCTCAATCGCTAGACTTCCACTTGAGATATAGATATTGATTTACTGTGAATATATGGTTAAAGTATGATTAATATGACAACTTATGCATTTGAACTACCGCATAACATATTGCGTATGACCTATCGCAGTTACTTTATAACTACAGCTCTGTGCACTGGCAGGGGCAGCTTCAAATCCCTTCCTGCAGGTTTATTTATTTATTGCTTCTTTTCTATCTATATAATCATTCGTATCTCTGCACCTATTATTATTATTGACTGTTTGATATCACTTGTAATAAGAGGTTATTTTTGCATTGCTTTTGATACAATATCTTGGTATTGATTTTAATGCAAGGTTATTTTGTATTACTTTATACAAAAAGTGTTTTTGAGTGAACCTAAGCGCGCCTGTTTGTTCCTCCTAGAGCCCTATATCCCCCTCACATTATTTTAACACGCAAGGACACACAGTATTCTTGCGTAAGGCTTGAGACATAACAGCCTCCCACAGATGGCCTACTGGACAATGGAGTAGCCTGAGAGCCTTCTCTATAATGCGTTACAAGTTTAAATTGATTGAGCCTCAGTAAAATGTAATGTAACATATTATATACTGAGTCATTTTTAGATTTATTGGTTTTTTCCAACAGACACAATTTCATAACTGGTCAAACTTAATCATTACGTTTGATTAGGAAACAAACATACATTAGCCTGAGATGTGGGGAACATTATGCTGAGAACTGCATCCAAAATAGGTTTGTTATAGATTACATAGAATTTAAGTCTACTTACATTGTGAATTATTTGAAAGAATTGCTGTGACAGACCCTTGTTTTATCTTTTTCTGTATTGCATACAGTTGCTTCAGTTTAACTTTATAGGACTCTTGTTAGATATATTTACAGGATTAGTAAACATATAACCTATTTTTACCACTTTAAACACCTCTGTAAGACCCGTATAAACAGTACAATGCAGTTTAAAAGTGATTAACGCCAATACCTTTTTACTGAAAACCTCTCTTTGCCAGATTTGAACTTTTTAGCACAAATGGATAAGAACATTTTGGATCATATACTCTATTTTACCACTTTAGACAAGTACAATGCAACATTCCAACTAGTAAAGTGCTATTTTCTACCTGGCATAATACAGCTCATGCTTATCCCGCTGTACGCGCTCCTTTTCAGTTTCTGCCAAAGCCACTTTGGCATTCCACGTAGTCATGCGGTTAGTGCGTGCAGTCCGGTACTGCTCGGGAATGGCGCACAGCATTTTATTTTTTAAACTGACCGACGACGTAAAATGCCGGACAGGTGGCATCTCTAGATTAAAAATGTTTAAAGTAAAAAAAAAAAAAAAAAACATAACAACTAACAAGATGTACATTTCTGTTTATCTGAAACTGAACTTGTTTGACATTACACAAATAACCTGGCTTTTGACACGACATCCTTACTATGCCATTACATTTCTTTTTTTAAAAACAAAAAAAACCGCTACGCCACTAAAACCTATAGTTAAATTCTAGCAGCATGAAACTAGTTTTAAAAAACCTCTACCCCTATTTAAACTATGGGACAGTTATATACAAATATTTATACAAATGTCGATTCAGAACTATGGGTAGGACATGTCAGGAAAGTAGGAAAAATTAACAGATGTAACTGAATATATTAAACTACGGCAGGAAATTCTGTCACCGCAGGCCCTGGTATAAACTAACGCCATATAATTAAATATTGCGATTTATTTTGTCACACGAACCGTATACCGGACTGAAGCGACTTCGAGATCTACGCAATTATACTAGGCCGTTTTATCTTGAAAAATAGGGGGAAAAACTGAATTTACCATAGTGGTACATTGTTTGCAAAGTTCTCTTATTCGTTTCATTTTAAAGTTGATGGGTTTTATGATTGTTTTATTCCTAATTTACCCACAGAAAATAGTCAAGTTCTATCTTCTGCATTAAGGTGGATATGATATTTAAAAATGCGCACAACAATATCTTGCATGTTTTCGGAAATGTCACAGCAAATCTGTAATATTCCTATGTAAACGTGAAATTAGACACATCAAAGGGGTAGTTTGAAAACCCTACAGACTATTTCTAAGTTAATAAAACATGTAAAGCCGTGCGCCTGTGTGCAGACTTATTGGTGCCACTTCACAATAAGACTACTCATAGAAAGAGTTTATAAATGGTTTATAATCTGGTTATTAATTAGGTTGCAATACTTTGTAGATTATTAATAGAGCCTTTTAAGCACGTCATAACATAGTTTTCTTTTTATTAATGAGTTACTACCATTTACAAGTGGCAAAAAGGAAGCCTTATTGCAAAGTGGTACCGGCTTGTCTCCACTGCTGTGTTCCTGCAAGTCTAGAATACGGCACAGACTCCTGCTAGGGCGAAGACTGACAAATCAAGACTAACATCTTACCTGCGAGTCCAATAAGCAGACACAGCGAAGCGTACAGATACTTTTTTCGGTAGAACATCCTTAAGCAAACAGGCTGCCTCAGATCGATCAATCGCGAAGTTTTTCCAGTGCTATATCTACGCAGTTGACCTGTAATAATAGATTCATCAAATGAAATAATTACGTTTAACGCAACAACAACCAGCTGAAGAACTGTACTGCAGTCCGCAAATCTTAGTACTGCGAAACAATAATGAAACTTTCGAAATGCGTCACTAGCTGCAGTGGACGCCAGAGGGCACACTGTGTATACATTTTCCAGAGGTGTTTTTCATAGAGGAGTACTGTTCTCCACCCAAGGTCGAGTAGGTTTATTGTTCTCCCCCGTCCTCTTTTCTCTTTTGGTTTGTTTAAATTTCCCGCTGTTCGGTATTTTAATCCTCCAGTCATTTCAATCATTACACAGACTACAACAGAAAAAAAGTGTAAAAATTTGTACCTTTGCTTGTCACTGGGGCTGCACCCTCAAGGCTCTGACAATTGTACCCTTTCCTGTAGGTAATTGTACCTTTAAGGTACAGAAATGGACTCTGAGGGATAATTATGAACCATTGAAATTAATTCAACCGTCGTAAATTAATGCTGTTTGTGTAACAGGTTATTATTTTACTTTTAATTTATAATTATACAAGATTCTGTTTTCCTTTTTCTGTTTAACCTGAT
>JAODJX010000049.1:12836722-12851868 GCA_026776945.1 Isichthys henryi | reverse complement strand
GGCTCCGCCCCTCTTCCCGCACCCCCGCCCCGTAAACCTCACCCCAGCAACTGGCCCACCCCCCCCCCCCCCCCGCCCAGTGCCATAAACCCCTGACCGGCTCCCTTCCCAACCCCAGGACATGATGGACGACATCTGCCAGGAGCAGTTCATGGAGATGAGTTACCTGAACGGAGGCCAGGAACCCACAGGCAGGGGCCGAGGAGGCCCACCAGTCCGAGGTCGCGGGGCCCCGCCGCCCCCCTCCCAAGCCGCGCGGTAGGCTACCACACTCTCCCTCCGGCTTCTAGGCTGCTTCCCTCTCACTTTTAGTGACTCATCTCTCTCGCTCCAGGCTGTGTTGTGTCTTTATGCACCCATGTGCAGTGTTCCTATATTCTATGCTTGCAATTACACCCAGTGTCACTGGGGTACATCGAGCCACGCTGCTCTCCCAGCCTCACAGACTTGGTTACGAGTTATTCGAATGTGCTCTGCTCTATGTAATATTTGTCTTGTTCCGAATATCTGATGTAAGCAGCCCGCCAAATCAGATCCCGAGGTCGTGTTAATGTCTTTGGTGAATCAAGTTGATTGATTTCTGGACAACTCTTCTTGCTTTATGCAGTATCAGTGAAAAGTCTGGGGACGTGTGCTTTTATTTTAGTGCCATTGTCTCTGTTTTAGCTGTTGTTCGTCTTGTAGCAAGGCCTTGAGGCAATGAAGTAATACAAATTGAATATTGCAAAGACCAAGAGAAGTTTTCAGCATCTCAAGATTTTCTCAAATTTTACTAGTATTGTTTAGTTGTCTTGGATGCCTAGTGTGCATTTGTAGTAATTTTTGCCCATCTGAAGGGGCGGACTTTACTTGTTTGCTGGAAGGACCCGTGAGGTGTGCTGATAGGTCCTCGAGTACAGTCCATTCACAATAGACTACCCGCGATCCCCAGGGGGCGAGCCTTGCCACCCCGCGGCGGAACACCCCGGGGTGGTCCAGCGAGAGGCGCCTCTGTCAGAGGTGGTCCTTCGAGCCGCGGCGGACCTCCTGCTCAACCGGCTCGAGGTGCGGCCGCCACGCGTGCCAGACCGCCTGCCCCTGGGCCCCAGAGGATGCCCCCACCACATCCACCTGCCCCCGAGCATTACGATGAATATGTGAGTTTGGATTTATCGTTTTAATTTTTCTATTATTCGCCTGGACTGTCTGTCCTTGACTAACCCAGTGAACACATGTTGTTCACTCCTTTGCCAGGCTTATGAAGAAAGCTATGCAGAGCCAGCATATGAGTCTTACGACACCTACTACACCCAGCCCCAAGCGTAAGTCATCGCTGTGACGCCTGAGAGATCAACACCTGGTGTGCATGAGTTTTTGGGGAGGCTAACGAGTCCGTGAAATCCACACTCCATGCTTTTGAGAGCGTGTTGGGTCAGTATCAGACTGGTGTGGGTGCTGCTTTTTAGCAGGCTGGGAAATGGGATTTGCATGTACTGCTCATCCCAGACATTCTTGTTGGGGGTGGTAGCTCTGCATTGATTAAGTGCATCATGCGGGTGGCCAACCTGATTGGCTGACCCCTTTGGCCAACCTGATTGGCTGACCACTTTTTCTCCTTCACAGAGAGCCAGAGTACTATGACTATGGACATGGGGAGGCCCAGGAAGCTTATGAAACTTACGGTAAGTTCTGCACATCCCAGAAAAGAAACTGTTCCAAACCAAATATCTGTGGATGCAAATATACAGAGACCACAAGCTAAAAAATGTGCTCTGGGAATCCTTACCCTATTTATATTTCTCTTTTAGCTATTCTGAAGGGGGTTGTTTTGCTTTAAAGGGGCCTTTCTAGATTTATGCTAACAGTGATGCCCAGTGACATTTTATATAGATCTAGGATTTTTTTTAAATAAAATTGTGTAGGTATATTGGGTTATTTGTTGTGCTTAAAATGGTCACATTGCTTCCGTGTAGATGTGTGGAGATATTCTTGCATCTCCATGACTTATTTGGAACATACCTAGTGCCCTGGGTTTCCTAAAGCATAGGATCTTACTGAGCCGCGTTTGTGTTACTGGTGAACATGGATGGTTCTCGTATGACTTCTAGTGTAGAGATGGTACCTCATGCCGGTGTGCATTGTGGCTTCCTGTCTGGTGTGACTCGTCATATTCTGTCAGCGTGTGGGTCTACAGCTTTGTTGGACCAAATTCAGGGTCATTTGTAGATTTTTGGTCGGTTGAAGTTAAGCACGTGGTTGGGCGTGCCCTTCCCGCTTTTCCTCCCCATAGGTCAGGATGACTGGAACGGGACGCGGCCAGCTGCGGGTGGGAAGGCACCCCCAGCACGGCCAGCCAAAGGAGCCTACAGGGAACACCCGTACGGAAGATACTGAGCGGGCCCCAGCGGAAGTTTGCTTTAGCGTGTGGCCCCACCAAGCTACTGTCACCCGCGGCAGCTCTCGCTTTAAGCAACCAGACAAAAGTAATTGTCCGTTTGTGGTTTTTGTTTTTTTTCCTTTTTCCTACGACTGGATTTTTGGGAATCAACTTGTATATTTGTCAAGAACTAGTCATTTTACAGCGCTAGGCAACACGTAGGTCAGCTTTCTTTACAAGCTTTTAATTTTGCTTTTATCTTTTCTTCTCCCCCTCGCTTTTTTTGCATTGATGACAAACTTTCTAATGTTTTCATTTAAAAAAAAAAAAAACCTCAAAAAACCACAAAAAAAAAGAAAACAAATTATCCAGTTTCAGATTGTTCAGTTCCAGAGGACTGTCTATAATCTTGTTAATTTTGAAGTTTACTATTTTAATTTCTTGCTTTAAAAGTACGTTAAGTGACAGTTGCAGACTCCCATTTAGGCTACATTTCAAAATTCTGTTTTCTGCGGAATAAAACCACTAAACTTCCTTTATGTAATATAGGCCAGAAGCATTAATACCAGTGAATGAACAAAAATTTGCCAGCGACTTAATGTATCCATCGTATTGTTTTAAATAGTCTTAAAAGTTGTTCATCTAGTTTTAGCCTAGTTTTCCATAATAGTTTGGATTGTACCTTAATGAGTTTTGAAATATAGCCCTGTTAGGCACTGTTGAGATGAACTGTCCTAAAATCCTCAATTTTTAAAAAGTGTAATGCTACCATTGGCTCCTAGCGGTCAGTCAAAACTGTTCATCTCGCTGATTTGCATTTTCCTGCTAGGCTTAGCATGTGATGCGCCATAAACAAGAGAACATGTAAACTTCTGAAGGATTGGGACAAATCTCCACATGGCCTTCTCACAAAGGGATACTGCAGCTAAACCCCATCTTTGTACATACTTAAAAACTACAAAAACTGTATTGACATTAATATCTGTACCCTCACCGTAAAATGCAAAATGCTACTTGTGTAAGCTTGCCTAAATAGGTACCTAAATATGTCCAAAAATGTTTTGCAGCGTTTTGTCAATAAAGCCTAGTTTGTTTTCTATCAAACAAAACCTGGTATTTTTTTTTGGTTTCTCAAAATAAAGAAATACAATTTTTTTTTTAAATAATTCTTAAACAGATTACTTTAGTTGACCATGAAGCCAGATATTAAAGTTAAATGTATGCATGTAGTTGGAAGAATTAAACAAAAACTAAAAGGTGTTAAGATGTGATTCTCTTCACAAAAAAAGGCACAACTTATTCTTCATCTTTTTCTCTTTTTATATTAAAAAGGATCTAGAGGTAAGACCTTTTATGTACACTATAAAATAAATCTGAGAGGCTTAACCAAGGCTATGTGTTAGTAACCCTCTGGAGTTTTAGGGCTTTTTATTTTTAAAAAAAGTGAAACTGTGATCTCCCTCTTCATGAGAATGTACTGCTAGTCTGAAATAACTGGATTTAAACAACATTCAAGTTTAGCTTGCAGGGCGATCGCTTGTTTGCCGCAAAGACGTGTTGGCTGTTTTTATTAAAGAAAATTATCGCAATGAAAAGGAGAAGGAATGCTTAACGATAAAGCGACCACAAAAGGTAAACCCTAATCCTAAATCTGTAATTCAGTATTCTATATACAGTACATATATATTATACATAAATTGCCAGTAAATGCGTGTAAGTTGTTTGTTTTTTTTTTTAAAAAAAGTACTTTAAAAATCAGAGGGGAAAAAAGCAGAACTAAAATAGCTGTTTCCAAAACAGATTTAATTGTGCACTAACATTTAATATAGCAAAGAACAGATTGTAATGCAACTCTTGCTAAAAAAAAAAAAATACATTCCAAATCTAGATCAATATCTGTAGATCAGTTGAGCTGCTGCTACGCTTTCTTTTGCTTAATTTCAGCATAAATGTTTCCCAGTGTAACCTCTGAAGTGCATCTGAGCTGTAATTTATCAGTAGCGAGTTCTTTCCACAAGCTTGAGTTGCATGACTTTGCTATGGAATGTAAGCCTTGCATGAGTACTTTTATTCTGCTGCTCCATCCTCGAACGGTAAATGATTCTCCTCCCCCCACCCTCCCCCTTCCCCAGGTAATCACATGACAAATTGGTCTGTCCGTGGGACCATATAAGGACTCAGACTCAAGATGAGCTGGAGTCGGGGGTCTTGAAAGGTATGTATCTGGTTTAAAAAATTTTTTTCCTTGAAGCGAATTTTATTGATGTGGTTTATGTGCTGCTGCAGAGAAGGTTGCAGTTACAGGAAAGTGCTTGTATCAGGTTTCGCACATCATTGTTTTTTCTTTCTACCAGATTTCCAGATTGGACCAAAATAACAAATCTGTAACTGAATTAAGGATATATGCTCATGCATTAGCAATGCTGTCTGTCCTGAATGCCCGATCAAGCCGGGTTGTCGGTTCTCCCGTGTTGCTTGTAAACGGAGGGGAGGGTCACCGTGTGCTGTAATTCCTGCTTTTCTTTGCAGGGTGTGTGCGTGCAGGTGGTTACAGACACCCGAGGGGGCAGAATGGAGTTCATGGTCCTTGCGTCGTTTGCTATCATCTGGCCGTCCAAGGCCACCCACCGAAGACCAAGACCCTGGACCCTTCTTCCGTTTGCCAGCCTTTCTGTTTGAGGCCGTCGGCTGAGAGGCGGGGTAGTGATTTTTCTGGAATCTCTTGGGTGTCTATTCCCCAGTGTCAGTTAACGTATCGCAAAGCGGGTTAGCGAAGTGTCTCCTAGCTACAGTGGCCAGAACCCCGCCCACTAGCGCGTTTTCTTCTGGCCGTGCTCGACACCGTAAACCAGGTCAGAGATTCTGCTCCTTGGCTGGCATTGTGTCTCTCACTGGCCGGGTTAGCGGCTTTCAGGGCGACCCAGAAAAGCCGTCTTCCTGTGGCACTGTCTCCAGCAGCACTAGGAAACAAGTCTGGATTTAACAAACTGGATTTAAGGAAGCACTTCTTTACTCAGCGCGTAGTCAGAGTATGGAATGGTCTTCCTGACAACGTAGTGCAAGCTGAATCCTTGGGTTCCTTTAAATCAGAGTTAGATAAGATTTTAACAACTCTGAGCTGTTAGTGAAGTTCTCCCCAAGCGAGCTTGATGGGCCGAATGGCATCCTCTCGTTTGTATAGTTCTTATGTTCTAAGTCTGTGGCGTTATTTTGCCTGCTTATAATTCCGTTAAAGTGTGTTAGTTCTATAGCTGTTTGGTTTGAGAGCACAGTGTGTCAGCCGAAACTTTATGAAGGTATTTAGTAATGATGTGGGGGCTTCTGGGATTTTCAGATCAGATGTACCTGGGCAGCAAAGGCTACTGTTTCATACTAGTGGGTTATTTTAAAGCTGTGAGCTCAGTTACTCTGAATTGGAGCATTTGCGAAGCAGGCAAAGTCTATCGCGCCCTAAAAAGAGAGACCTTGTGACACAAGGTCTAATCCAAAGAGTGCAAACTAGTCCTCCCACTCGTCACTTGGTATGCTCCGCGTGCCTGCCGCTCGGCACTAGGTCCGCTCTGGCTGTCCCTCCCTCTCAGCTTGGTTCATTCCGCTCGCTTGCTACTTCACCCTTCCACCCCCCGTCCCCACCACTTGGTCCGCTCCTCTGTTCTTACCAATTAAAACCAGTGACGGCGCCTGCATTGCCCCTGGCGCTGCATTGGTGGCACCTTAGCGGCGTCCTGTTACGCTCAGATCGTTTATTGCAGGAGATTTAATAACCGCTTGAGGCCGAGGTCTCTAACAACTGGAAATCCGGGAAGAGTCTGCAGGAGCCGCAAATGTAATGAGAAATTCCAAAGGCAGAAAATGAAAAGGGATGGAACCCAAGCGGGCCGCACGCACACATGTTTGTGACCCACCCGGCCATCGTGGAGCTCCTCAACCAGTGTCTGCTGCTGTCACTTAGTACTTGCTGTCCTGCTTCTCAGTCGGCAAGGGCTCTTTGCCAGACTGTCCTTCTGACAATTTTTAAAAAAATAATTTCTTGTATGACCTTAATCTGAACTGTATAAGTGTATTCAGCATGTCTCCATGAGTACTTAAGTTGGCTTTTGCCTGTGTCAAATAAGAAAAGATAAAAATAAACAGATGGTAGGTACCATCCCGCGGAAATCCTGTGTGGCTTCGTTAGAAATGGCCAGCTTCTATCATGGGGACTTCAGCCCTGGTTATAACACTTCACTGATAGTTCCAGAAGGAATGGCAAAGGCTTGTTCAATATTAACTTGGATTTGCTTAAACCTGTTGTTTTTTCCCCCTATGTTGTTGTGGGACTTGTTTAAACAAGAATCTAATAAAAGAAGATGTAATTTGCATGAAGCGTGTTTTTTTTTTTTTTCCCTGTTCTTCCCCCTCTGATCTTAAATTTGTATTAGGAAGTACAAATGGGACATCTGTAAAGTTCTCATTTAGTTTTGGTTTGATTGTAACGGGTTCTGAAAGCAGCTAGTGTAGTTAATCCTGTGCTGTTGGTACATGTCCCTGATTCTGGTGTTTCACTCATGCAGCATACAAGATCCAGCGATTCAAGTAGCCGCATAATGGAAAGTTCTGCATGGTAGCATCGACAAAATAGCCAGGCAGCTTTGGAACCTGGTTAGCATACAGTCAACTAGTCAACAGTTTTGCGATTGAGTATTGGAGGTCCACTGCTTGTTACTTGACCATGACCTCAGATAACTGCCTTGATTGTTCGCAGTGCCTGTTTCTGCCACTAGCTTTCAGGAACGTTCAGATATCCGGTTAACGCAAAGCCGCACTTTTACAATTGTTATTCTGGGCAGCACAGGCTTATCGAATTCCTCTTACAGTTTGCAGACAATCGATAACTGCCTGGTTCTTCATCGCTATTCAGGAACTTTACGAAAGTAGGATTCGCAGGCGATGTAGAGGTCATCGGGGTACAACAATACAATTCTGCCAGACCAAGCTGAACCCTAATCCTGCCCTGTGAGATTACAGGGAGTTACCAGCTGGGCAGGTTTGCGGGCTGGTTTTCATAAACTTTCCTGGGTTGTTGTCAAATTTATTTATTTACCTGGGTAGGATTTGTTGAAGTGCAAAGTATGAGTTGGTAGGACCAATTGCTAACAAAAAGTAGACCTTTAAAATCTTTACGCAGAATACTTAAATTATTAATGCGTTGCATACTGAAAATGAGGTTCCACTAGTAGATGCTCAATGTGTATAGTACTTTATGTTGCCTCATTTGAAGGGCTCTATAGCAAAGGTAAGTAACATTTAGGCCTTGGCACAGGGCTGAAGCTTTATAGGAAGCCTAATGCTGAAGCAGAGGACTGGTTTACATCAGTACCTCTGGGAGGGAATGAGTCATGGAAACACCATTCACCCGCTGTATAAAATAATAAATAAATCCCAACGCCAAGCTGGCCTGCGCTCGTTAAATTGCCGGATCATCTGCAACATCCATATACTCCCACGCATCGTTCGCAGTACTATAAAGAAGAGTGCTGGCTACCAGCTTTAAAAAAAGACTGTAAAAGTTATTGGATGTCGTTTGCTTCTTCAGCCCATGGGAACAGAATGTACAATGAAAATTGTTTTCATCTCCACCTTCTCCAAAAATCTGTTAGCTTCGAGTCAACTGAGGAGCTGCTGCTGCTCCTTGTCTGCTAGGTTTGGGATATTTATTTGGAAAACACCCCTCCCGCTCCCGTACTCCTAGCATGGAAGGTTTCTCCTCCTTGGTGTCTTTTGGTTGCCCTCATGAGCAACGGCCAGCTGGCTATATTGAAGCCTCTATGTTAATCGCTTTTCGAGTAGGTCTCTTGCTGGGAACAGCACTTTGGCTGCCAGCGATGTTCCTCGTACCTGTCACAGATTCGCTGCTCCCTTTGAGGTGTCCTCTGGCTTTGAAACTCATAGTCTGTGGGTCTATTTTGGGCTACCATTCACTGTTTTAACCCTTTCGTCGGTGTGGTATATCTAGGTAGTGTAGCATGGCTCAAGTTAACTCCGCCCACTAAGGGTTTCAGAATGTAATTTCTCTCTTTGCTGTTTACTGAGGCTTGAACCAGCCCATCTGGCAGACATTTGATCAGATCCACCTCCCTGACTATTATGAAACTTGCTACACTCTGGTCATCATATATGCTACTGTTGAGTTGTAATTTCGTAACATTTGCATTTAGAATGAAGTCGCATGGCTTGGTGGCTAGCCCTATATCCCTGAGCATTCATGATTGTAGGTTTGAATCTCAGCCTGTGTGGGTGTTGCATGTTTTACCCATATTCAATTGAGTTTTCTCCAGGTACTCCAGTTTCCTCCACTAGCCCAAAAAATGTTTAAGTGAGCTGGCTGTGGGAGAATTCAAGGTGATAGCAGTACTGCATTTTAAAGGTGGTTGTGAAAAAGGGGCTGATGAAAGCTCATTGGTCAGTCTTCCCTGATTGGATTCAGCTGATTACTGGCGTAATTCTTTGTATTAAATGAAAAAGTCATACTAGGAAATCTAAGGAAGACCTTTTCCAGAATGATCTGAATGTTGCTAATCCCTTTCATGGATTAATCTGTAATCCCTGTGAGTATTAATTAGTGGACTGGCTTGCATGCAAATGCTTCATGAATAGTCAAATATCACCCAGCAGTTTCATTTGATCTTCCGTGACGAGAGAAACAAACTCAGGTGGATGGCAGTTTTTACAGACTCAGCCGAACAGGCCCTTAAAAAGTTTTCTTTTTTTGTGCTGTCAGTGGGGAAGGTCTATGGCTTCCAGAACCAGAAGTCTTGCTCAAGTTTAATCCGAGCCGCTGCTTCTGAGCCCTCGGCCACCGGGCCGTTCTGATGATCAACCGAGCTCCACCAACCAGAGAGCCAGAGAAGCACACAGGGACACTGGTATACAGACTGTTTTCTGAGACATGAAAAATAAACTTTGGTGGACATGTATTTTCTTGAGGAAGCGGGATTAAACAACTGGGGGGTTAAGCGTTTCGCTCCATGGTCATAACAGTGAAATCAATGTGCCGAATCTGGGATTTGAACCAACAAACTTCTGATTTTATGTACAGCATCCCAATGCACTGAATGTACTGAGACCTTTGGGGATGGTGCATGGTTCAGACATACAAATAAAAGGATTTAAACACAAAATGGGAGGGGGAACGATTTATGCCTAAGAAGAGAAGGAGAATGATGATAAAACTGGGAACCTCAGCCCTTTTATAATCGACTGGTGGATCCCCCCCCATCTCCATTCCAGCGAGCCCCTTGCTGAGTGCCAGCCCCCGATCACTGGGGGTGTCATTAGGCTTTGGGGGCGGGGGGGACCAGGTGGCTCACTTGCGTTTTCATTCGTGGCCTAGCTGCGTAGAGGACCCCATCTGAAGTGGTGCTTCGTTCATCCGTAGCTGCTGATCTCATTTTTTCCGTGGTTCCCCACAGTACAGCTGGGGGGGTGGGGAGGGGGGCTGGTGGCAAACCAGCTCCCGGACCACAGCCGCTGCCAGATGTTGACACCATCTAGGGAAATTACCTGAGTCGGATTTCTGTTCCACTGTCGGGATGTTCGTGCAAAATCCCGGCCGGGCTTCGGCACCGATGTTGGACATGACGGTAACACGATTCTGTCGATTATTTTAAATGTGGGCCGAGGATTCTACCGCATTACGGGTCGCTGAGGCAGAGGCCAACTCCATAATTTGGCGAAATCGAGCTGCCTGTGGGCCATGATGTGGCATCGCATCAAAAGAAGCTGCACAGCTTTTTCAGCACGCAGGGTCTGTGCCGAGGTCCCGCTTATCCAGCTGTAAATAAAACAGTGAAGATCTGGCAACCAGCGTCTCCTGTCTCCCCCCCCCCCCCTTCATGTTTTTAATAGAACAGGCGTCAGGCAACATTATGCTCATGAATATTTTTACACCACAGACGTAATATGAAGCCGTGAATGATTAATGCTCGGGGTCTGGATGCTGTAAGCATGTTGCCTTGTGCTCCTTGTGCGCCATTTCTCTCTCTTTCTCTCTCCATCCAAGAATCACAGCACTATCTCGTGTCTAACGCTTCCCACCATAGGCCACCAGCTCTGGTCCGCTCGCCGTAAAAAATAGAATGGTGGCCGTCTCTGTCCCCGGCAGAGAGGATAATGACACAGAGATGCTGAAACTCGGCCGTTTGTCTGGGGCAGATTGACGGCTCAGGCCCTGCTCTTAAATCAGTCAGCCCACCTTGTAATGAATCACCTCAGAGGGTCCTGCAGACACCTTCCAGAAGCACAGCGGCTTTATAATCCATGTGACCTCAGCTTGACCTCGCGTGTAACGGTCTGGCGCCCCCCGGATGACAATGCGCACATCTGAACCTTTCACCTCCTGGCCTGCCGTCTGCTCAGGCAGCCATGTCTGCAGTGTGTAATTTTCACACCGTGCGCTTTGGCTGGGCTGCATGGCACCATAAAGGGAGCAGCTCCCAGCGATGTTAAATAAGCAGCGGAAATGTGACACGAGCCTGAAAAATGACTCTCTCCTCCCAGGAATCCCATCTGTACCAATGTCTGCTCCAAGTCACAGGAATTAGGGAAATATATGACCTTGAGAACTTTCGTTTAGTTTCAGATAAAAGTTGGTCCTTTATAGATATATATATATATATATATAGAGAGAGAGAGAGAGAGAGATAATTTTCACAGTGTCCGTTAGCCTCCGAATAAGGCAAAAAATGACATGTCAGAAGAGTAAACTTTAAAGGTTGGATTGAAGAATTTTCCCTCCATCTCACGGTGCTCTAATTCCGAGGTCTCCCGACAGAGCGACGCAGGCGGCATTCCGCCTCCGTCCCTCCTTTATGCCGCCGCGCCGGAACCTTAATAATCTCCCCACCACCATTACTGGGGTCACCTGCGGTGTGGCCGCTTTTATTCCTGGCTTACCTGTTCGTCCAGGACACACGTGTGTGTGTGTGTGTGTGTGTGTGTATGTGTGTGAGAGAGAGAGAGCATATCCAGCCCCTTAATCCACCCTCTGATCTGACACGTCTAACGGAGCTGTTGTTCCCATCTTGGTTTAGCCACGCTGAATGGAGAGATTTCAGCCTTAAGGCTATTGCACACGCCGGGCCATCAAAGGAGCTGATCGAGGTCCAAGTCTTCAGTTTTGTTCCCTCAAAGCAGGAACAGGTTTGCAAGGTTGAATAAGGGGAAATGGTTTCTGCGCTTCCTCATTCTGAAGATGTCTCTACAAACGGCTTTAAATGAATATGATTTACTGGTGTTTAGGTATTATCCGCATAACAATCACGACATAACTGTGTAGAATATTTAGTGCTTAGTGCTCTGTTAGGTACTATATCACACTAGACTCCCTGTTTGTGTGGCTGATTGCACAGTAGAGAGAATTTTTCAAGGGTAACCCAGTGACGAGTACTATTAGCTGGACTTTCCTCATGGTGCATTTCACGGTACCTTTGATGCATGCGATCCAAATCCACCCCTATAATTGCACGGCAATAGCCCTGACCGCAGGAGCTCTGTCTGCATAAAACTGCGTCCAGCGACAGAACCCCAGCCAGACATTTTCAGATGAATCAGAACGCAAATATAGGGCAAGGGCGCAGTGGCCCTCTTGAGTGGTGGAACTCACTAATGTGAGGGAATGAGACACAATACCAGCAGCTCTGGCTGAAAATGAGCCGCAAACCTTCAAAGATTCATTGCGGGAATAATTATGGGTAAAGGTTATTAATTCGCTGTAATATTAGCATGTTTTATTCATAACCACACATGTCCCATGAGTTTTGGTGTTATAGGTCATGCCAGCCCATGAAATTAGCATGCAGTGAGGACGCTTGGCTCCCATGGGTGTCGACGTTGGTGGCGGTTAGCCGCCGCTAACAGGGTAACTGACACAAAGACAGGGGCAGAAAGGGTGGCTGCAGGCCAGGTCTGCATATCTCCACCGGAAGACAAACGCTAATCGCTACATTCATCTCCGGTCTGGTTCATTGCGGAATTGATAGTGCTTCAGAGACAAAAATAACCGTGAACATGCCATGGCTGCTGCTAAGCTAATGGCATTGTGTATTCATGCAAGACATGAAAGAGAATTTTTTATTGGGACCGTATGCGATGCTTTTTTTGAATCTGAAAATTTTTGGAAGCTGTGTCAATGTTCCCCTCTTTGAACATTTAGTTTCTACGACAGACGGGAAGGCTTGTTTTGTATAGGTGAAAAGAATACACAGATGCCAATTTCTTGCTGGCCTTAATGGTAGTATGCGTGTGTCATTATTCATTATTTACACATCTCTATACAGTATATACACACACACACACACACACACACTCTTAGTGGCCACTTTATTAATTACACCACTGTAGTACCAGATGTGACTAGTTCAGTGCTCCAGAACCAGCCTGCACCCCACTGTGGCACTGAGCTGTTAGCTTTGCACTTGTGACTTTCCTGTTAACTTGAATGAATCTGGCCATTTCCCTCTGCACTCTCTCATTAACAAGGTGAATGTTTTGTTTGTTTGTTTATTGCACCATCATGAACACGGCATTGTATAAAAATCCTAGCATGGTGACTGGGACCATCTTATGTGTATGTGCCCTGCGACGGAGAACCAGTGAGTTTAGAGTTTAGAGGGTATATGTGTTATTTTATGGTCCTTAGGCTAAGCTCAGGTCCAATTTAGCTTTTAGTCCCGTTAGAAAGCTCACAAGCACTCAGCAAACGTCATTTCCAAAACTCAGTGAGATGTACACTGATTATTGCTAGGAGCCTGGAATTATAAACCCATTGATAAACCTCTCCACTTAACCAAACAGTCAAACTACTGCCTTTTAGTGAAATATATGTGTCCATTCATCTAACTACATAACTCAAAAGTTATAAAATTTGATAATTGGTTTAAAGATGGATAGATATAAAATCGCATCGAATTATACTGCCAGGCTTGATTCTTTGCAGTGGGTTTCGGATAAAGCTATTCTTACGTAATAGTACTGGTGAAAAATATGTCATTTTTCTGACTATATTTTGAATTAATTGTTGCTTATATAGAACATGGAGAGGAAAATTGCATTTGCTTGAAGTTGCTTTATACAGCATAAATTTTGACGGAAAGCCGGTGACACTTCTTTAAAATGAAAAAACATTAGCTTCACATGAATAAATGATTTTTGCATGCGGCGATGACATGGCCAGCGGAGCGCTGTCATGTTCCGCCCAGTGAAGTGAAGCTAGGGTTACCGTAGAAACCGGTGGGTACTTGGCAGATGCATTTACAACTCTTTAAACACTGCATATGAAGGTGTTTCGAAGCATATTTTGAAAAGCCCTTAGCAGTTGCTCTCACCCTCCGTCTTGATGTTTAATATATTTAAAACTTATTGATATTAATAAAACGAGAGTGTTAAAATGAGGACATCTTAACATCTTCAAACCCCTGCCCCAACATATCTTGTACTCATTAGACTTGCCTTGCTGTGTAATTCATCTGTTTGACTTCCGTCGTTTGGAGCATTCCAGTTACCTCTTTATTCCCTCTCTCCTGGTGATCCGGCAGGTGAATGGATATCGTGCCGAAAAAGACGCCTGAAACCACATACCGGGAAACGGGCTTCGGGATTTCAAGAAAATGAGCTGAGCACAGTTTACAGAGCCTGACAAGAATCTGGGGCCTCAGAGCCAAAACTACGAATCAGCAGAGACATCCAAGACGTGAGCAATTATATAGTAAATAATGGGCTCCCTATTGCTGCTGCTAGCTGAACACAACACAATTACCTAATAATAATGTCATTTATATAACATATTAAAGTATAAATATTTTATTTAGGTCTTATTTAGGTATCCTGTCTCCACAGGAACAAATCCCTGGAAGGAAAGACAGATGTTTAGCAATGAGACCACAGCTGGCCCAAATCCAGCCCCCCCGTAGCTCCGCCCACCTTCCCTAGAGCCCATCTCTGGCGTGGCTAAGTGGTGCAGCTGCAGAATGGATTGCCAAATATAAGAGCTTCCCCCTGCGAGTCGCAAGGAATTACAGATTAATCTCCTGTTTCCCGCCTCGGGGGGATCAGCAGTCGGGCATGTCGGGGGCTGTGGCGGGGAGGGGGCCGTGAGCCGGTGACGGCCTCATCCCCCCGCCGGCCACGCCTTGATCAGCCCGGTTTGTCGCGGTGATAGGCGGCCAGCGGCGGCCTGTGAGACATTGGCACCGTGCTGACAGGCAACTGGCATTGGTGACTAAGCGGCTCAGACACCAGCCGCGGTATTCCGCTGCTCCGCTGCCGCGTCGAGGAAAATCCCACTTAATTGGTTTTACTGCTTTGCGTTTTTGCTCTGAAGGTAGCTTCCAATCATCCTCAAATCCTGCTTCGGCTCTGTGTACGTGAAGTTTGTATATTGTCCCCGTGTTGTCGTGGGGTTTCCTCTTGGTACTACAGATTCCCCCCACAGTCCTAAAACATGCTGAGGTTGATTGGAGCTACCAAACTGCCCATCGGTGTGCATCTGCGAGTGGTTGGTGTGCGAGTGGATAGCGTGTGAGTGTGCATGTGTGAGTGGATGGTGTGTGAGTGTGCATCTGCGAGTGGTTGGTGTGTGAGTGGATGGTGTGTGAGTGTGCATGTGTGAGTGGATGGTGTGTGAGTGTGCATGTGTGAGTGGATGGCGTGTGAGTGTGCATGTGTGAGTGGATAGCGTGTGAGTGTGCATCTGCGAGTGGTTGGTGTGTGAGTGGATGGTGTGTGAGTGTGCATGTGTGAGTGGATGGTGTGT
>JAODJX010000049.1:12807695-12824183 GCA_026776945.1 Isichthys henryi | reverse complement strand
CCGGCTGATGTCCACACTATCTGCACCCCCCCCCCACCCTGCCACCCCACCCCGCCATGCCATTTTTGGAACTAGAGCTGGGACCTCTGCCAGAAGGAAGCCGGACCACCGCAGCCCTGAGCTTGTCGTCTCCCGAGACGCCGCGGAATTACGCTAAGCACTTCACAGCTAGTGCTTCTTCATCTGAGCCCACATTAGACTTGAGCATTTCAGTAGCTGGTCAGAGATGCTACAGCAAGGCTGCTGGTGAAAAAGAAACCTCAGGGGCCATTCTAGGATTTTTTTTAAAGGTGGTGGGGCACAAAAGGGGCCAACCATATCATTGGCTAATGATATGGGTTGAATCAACAAATGACAGGAGAGGAACACTCACCGTTCAACTGGAGCCATTGTCCTTGAGTCCCCACCTCTATTTACACGTGTGAGAAACCTTCACGTCCTTATCCATGACACCACCATCGTACCACCTTCGCTCTGTTTTTCATCGCCCTCCCCATCCCCTTAGTCGTTTGTCCTCCAGCAACTCCAAGAATTTGTTGTTTTATATCATTATAAGATCCAGGCGTACTTATACCTTAACACTCTGCCCAATGCACAAGTGGGCATGCATACAGCAGGGTCTAACCTAATGACTGGCCAATGATATGTTTTGAATCGGCGAATGACCGAGAAAGGGGCACTCTGGGAGCCAATCAGCTTTCAGCTGGGGACAGCGCCCCTGTGGCCCCGCCCACGTACATGTCTCTGTATGCCAATAAATGGCACCTATGTCAAGTTGTGCATGTATAGCAACCAAAATAATCTGAAGCTTCAGGCAGGGTTGGGGGCAGCATGCATAAACTGAGCAAAATCCCCAAATTAGGCTATATCACTGCTCACCTTTCCTTAAATAGTCATTAGCATCCTTTAGCTCTCCATGGATGGTCATCGTGTGCCAAAATCTGCAGGCTCATGCTTCAGCTCTCGGTGTCTTGGAACTCCCCCGTGGCCCTTTACATCACCCCAGGTTATTTTTTACTTTGGCGTGTGCCGCTCCATTTACTGTTTTCCAGAAGCTTAATGAATACTTAGCCTTCATCGGCAGATGTCCTCCAATTACAGAAAGCCATTTAGATTATGGTGGACCAAAGACAGACGAGGCTGTGAGGCTTCAGTGACGGTAAAGCACCACCCTTCGAATCGAGCTTATGAGTCACACGAGCTTTGTGCAGCGCAATGAGTGTGTGGTGAATCTGTGCTGGAAGTTTGTGGGAATTAGGGTACAAATTCAGCTTTGCCGGGGTTGACAGTCACTCTCTTGGATTCATTTCGCCTACATTATACTGCCTATTTCCATGGTTACCTTGGGTATGGCGAAAAATGAGCAGATCAATTTAAAATGTGTTTTTGATTTACACCGAAATTCGGGGCACCCCCAGCAAATTGTCACCCCCCAAACGTTATATAATTGCATAATCTTATACATCCAGGGACCCCTGCAAGGTGCTTAGCCCCCCGTTTCTGCCAGGGTAATCTGTGTCCTTACTGCAGCCTTACCCACAAAGTACTGCATAGGTGTATTGAGGTAACATTTCAATGTGTCAAATGCGCATGACTGTTCTTAGGCTACTAATGAGCCTGCAGATGATAATATGTTGGCTAGTCATTAGGGCATACAGTACCAAGCACTTGTTGTGTTCATCCCTACTTATCATTTAAAGCCACAAATGAGCGACACTGAAGACTCCCCATCCCTTGTTAGGAAGTACATAATTACATGTGATAGTAATAGGCTCTCTAATTCAGCTGCCTATTTATGATCACTTACCATAATTAATATTAAAATCATAAAGACTATACACCTAGTAATTATACGCATCTTAAAAAGAGGTCCATTACTTAGGCTTTCTTGTCAGCTGTTGATATGAGGCATTTTGATGCATAGTTCCCTAATCTGCAAGCGTTTATTTGGCTCGCGAGAGTTTTCCTTAGACAAAAATGTTCTGAGAGCAGAATGAAAAATGATTGGTTTAGCGAGATACCCAATCAGATTGTAGAGGAGGCGGGACCTAGACATCTGATTCATTATCTCTCTGGACCAATCATTTTTCGTTCTGCCTACAGAACATTTTTGTGCAAGTAAAACTCTCATGAGCATTTTTCGTAGGGAAGACCGTCAGCACTGACAGTAAGCTTTGCTCTCATATAGCATATGTAAAGAGAGAATTTCATTGTATTTCCCACTGGTACAATGACAAGAATGGCATTCATCTTCTAAGAGAGCATCTAGTACTACATACAGTACCAATGCATTATATTGACTCAAATATGGCCGCCTGAATAAAATGTAACATTGACTCACTCAATAGTAGCATTATCATGTAGCCTGTAAACTGGGAGTCAGAAAATCAGCTTTTCATGTTGTACAGGTGCTGCTTCCTGCCTCCTTGTGTGAGTCATATGCGTCGATGTTGGGTGCAGCCATCCGAGGAGATGTCGGTCTTTTTTTTTTTTCTGGAAAGATTTCTTCTTCTGTCAACGTCCACAGAAAGCCAACTTTAACTTTTGACAGTTTGCCGCTGACATAACTTGTCTTTTTGCTTTTCCTAGTCAATCGGAGTCAGGGGGAATGTTCTGGCTGACCGGAAACTCTTTCAGCAGCATTTAAAACTGTATCTCACCAACTGATTTATTCATTTACTCACGAAATGAAAAGCGCAAAATAAAAGTAGATTTTTAGCATTTTCTATGTATATTTTATAATGTATCAAACTAAGTAATGCAAAACAAACTGAATTTCCATTAATTTTTTATGAATAATTTCCTGCCCCTCAACACCCTTGTCAGATACAGCTTCTTAAATTTCTCTTTCCATCTGAGGATCATTTTGTGGTTCCAACGTTCCCTCGCTAAAGCAGATTTAAAAAAAAAAAATCCCATTTTTCTATGGAATATATTATGGAAATGCGATGTCTGGGGTCTTACCTGCAAATTTAATTCACAAATGACATCTTAGTGAAAATGAGGATGTCAGGATCCTGTGACTCATCTGGTCCACGCTCACCCATAATTCTCCATTCAAGCCTCTATAAACCGGTTATCGTACCTCGGGGGCCTTTGGTCTTTAGTTCTATGCTTTTAGAACACGTCACCAGATAAGAACTACTGGAGCCTTCAGATTGTTCAAGAGAAAGTATGTCCTTATGTTTTAGATATTTTTTTATGTATCATATCTCTGAGCACAGGGACAGATTAATGGGGAGGCTACCGTAGGCTATTGCCTAGGGCCCCGACAAACATTTGGCTCCACCCCCACCCCCCTGCCTCAGGAAAAAAACTGAACAGTTAGTTAAATCGACAACATCTGAGTCTCCACGTTGATGTCAGCCTAGGGCCCCCAGATAAGTTGATCCGAACCCTGTCTATGAGACATTTTCAGGTGTTTCCTGTGGTGAAAAGCAAAGAGTGCTGTCACTCTCTTGTGACTCTTGTGATTCATTTGTGCTGTACGCTGCATAGCATCCCGTCCTGTCTGAATGCAAATATAGCCTGTGGAGGCCAAGAGTACAACCCATGAAAAGCCAGTCGACCAATCCATCGTCCCCTGCCTCAGACTCCCTCGCCCTCATTTGTCGAAAGTGTCCAGCTCATTTAGCAAGCAGGCTAAATCAAGGGCTCTTCTTGCGAAATTACGCAAATGATAGCTAGCTGTGGGTGCCTTTGCTCCTGGTATCCTGTGGGTCAGGGTTTTGGGCACTCAACTTCAGCCAACACCTTGAGCCAAGTCGGTCTAACCCGGCCCGGTGCTGACGGCAGTCCGGATGCAGATTTTCCAGGTCTGTAGGGAGAAGAACCTTCTGCCCATGGTCGAGGCTGCCAGAGACAAAGCTGGGGAACCCCTCCACCTTTTACTCCTCGGCTATCCTCTGGTCCCATTGTATGTTCCCTTATATCCAAGGCCCAGCCCATTCTTTGTCTCTTATTGGACCTATGATCACTTATATCCCTGGGTCTGTAAAGCGGGTCGCTGGCACTGCCAGAAATCTCCCAGACGAAGAGGGAGACAGCTGGCTGGTCCTGTGTGCCAGGATGCTCTGGCAGCCATTATCCAGGCCACATTTTTGAAGAATGTGCTGCTGGATAGCAATGCATACAGAAAGCATGATTTGGCATTTTGATTGGCCTAGAGCATAAACAGGCATTTTGATTGGCAACGAGTGCGAGTAGACATTTTGATTGGCCGAGAGCATTACCTGCTGTTTTGATTGTCTACTGACTTTGATTGCCCCTCAACCCAATAAAAAAAAGCCCTTTCAGTATTTCAGCAAGTACAGGTAAGTGAGAAACATGATGGATGTGAAGGAAGAAAGTAACAGAACAGTGAGGGAGACTTGAGCTCCCTAAAGCTGAGTTTGTTGTAATATTGGGTTTTGACATCTTCATTGTGGAACTGGTTATCACAGAAGAATCACTGAAATGATCTTCAGTTTGAACATGGCTGACAAAAGAAATACCAAAAAACTTAGCCATAATTATCAACCAGGGAATCCAATTTCAGGAAGTGGTTATCCAATTTTATATGAGGTCATTTCAAGAAAAATATATATCGATATGACAGGGCAGCAGTATCACATGATTTTCTGATTTATAAAATCAATAAATATTCAATTTTAGAATTTCTCAAGTTATAGTCGATGTTATCAGTTGATGTTAGCCACTGATGCTAGTTGATGTTAGCCACTGATGCTAGCTGTTAATCCTAGCAATTGATGTTAGTGTTAGATTTTAGCCATTGATGTTAGCTGTTAATGTTAGCTAGTGATGTCAGTAGATGTTCACCATTTATATTAGTTGTTGATGCTAGCTATTGATGTTAGCCAATGATGGCAGTCCTTGATTTTAGCCATTGATGTTAGCTGTTGATGGTAGCCCATGATGCTAGCTGTTGATTCTAGGCATTGATGTTAGCAGTTGATTCTAATTGCTTACCCCAGTTCTGTAATAAAAAGGAGAGAAGGTGTAAGTAGGTGAGTGCGACTTTGGTAGGGGTAATTTTTACGTGTATTTCTGGCAGCAATAACCATGCATCCACTCCACATAAGCAGAATTATAATTAATCTAATCAGCGTCTGATCCCTTTCCACACATACCTCCAATAAAAATAACACAATTGTTATGTTATTCTTCATTAATTTTCTGCAGATGGTGTTATGACAAGTCAGAACGGAGGAAGAAAATGTCAGACTCACAGAGACGTGGTTACAGGTCTATTCCCAAGTGCACACTCCATTCAGGCTCCTAATTAAATGTCAGCGTAACAGAGTTTCAAAAAAATGGAACGGGAAGTTTTCTCACATTTGAATGTCATCTGCTATGCTCGCCTATTTAAAATATATTAAAGTTAATCAGACCATGGGCCACATTTTGCTCCAGTTGCCAATTGGGCCACCCATGATCCAATCAGCTTGAGTCTGAGTTGCTGGAGGGAACTACATTGGCCTTCTGATTGGTCGCTATTCTGAAGTTAGTTTCTCAAGGCTGATTAGACTGTTTTTTTTTCAGTACTGTAGCAAGATGCTGTAGTGTGGCTGTAGGAGGGATCTTGCTGCTGGTGGATTCGGAGGGCAGCCACTTGAGCGTAAGCTCATGAATGATGCAGAAGTTTCCTTTGTTACAAGGCAGTGACATGTTCTTTATCTGTATTGTTTCCCACAGACTGACTGGCATTTCATGAAGAATTGGGCTGGCTGCAGTCCTCTTCACCTTTTGCGTTCGGCTCCTTTGTAGCAGCTTTCAGATGCTGTCTTCACTGCACTCTCTGTACTCTCAGCCAGAAATATGGAAGCATCCGGCTTCTCTTATGGGATTTAAGCTTTCAACCTGCTGGGCAGAATTTTAAAGTCCCCTAATCACTAGTCCTACATTAGATAAGTTAAAAAAAGAAACAAGTAAACTTCAGATTATCTCACCAAGGTGGCTCCAAACTGCGCGCTTATCTGTAGATGATTTTGATGCTTTATTTAGTTGTCTAGAGGCTTCGAAGACACTTTTATATGTATGAGAAATAGCTTAGAGGTTCAGACTGTGTGTGGGCTATTTACAGCCAAGTTAGAAGGAACCAAGAAGGGCAGGTTTATTGCAGATGGAGTAGATGGTAGCTGAAGCACATGACCTGAAGGACTCACCTGGTTAATAGAAGGAATTCCGCTCTCAGCCCACCCAGGCCTGCAAGCCCAGTGTGCTGTTGATAAGCCCAAGCATCTTGGCCCTGAGTAGCCTTCCTGACAGCTTTTTACCTGGCTTGCAGCGTCACCTCTAGAAGGTTTCCCCGGCCGGTCCGTGAGATGGACGAGATCTGGGCACCGTACCAAAGCTGCGAAGGGTCCATGACCCGTACACTGTTCTGGGATTGGTGTAAACTTACTCCTTCCCACTGGCAGGACTAGATAAGCTGTGTAAGTGAGCACACACACACACACACACACATGCACACACATACATACCTGCAAATAGGCAAACACACACAATCAGCGACAGTCCCGGTGATTGTGGCCATCGCATACAGGCTCAGCTCGTGTGGGGGCCAAATGTGAAACCCCGTGAGTCACTTGCATAAGTCGTACTGGCGTGACTCCCAGAGATGATTATGTTGCAAACAGAAAACCGTAAGTAATTTAGTTGATAGGGTCCAGATGTGCTGGTAGCGCATATAAAAATATTCATCAACCACAGGCACCACAAAAGAGGTTTTGTGACACACATGCACACACATATACATATATACCTACACACACACACACACACACTCTCGCAAGGCTGCTTCCCAGGAGTTGCTTCAGAGAAGCACCAAGCCTCAGGGAACATAAGTGTGACATGCCCCCACCCCACTGTTGATAAGCTCCAGAGCCGATGCCACATTTCCAGGTCACTGCTGAGCCATTCACCACCAGACCACATCCTGTCTCTCGTGTCCCTCAAGAAAGACCTCATAGGGAGACTTTGCTAGTAAATGAGTAATTTGCTTGATTCTCAAACGCTCCCAAAAAAGTCTTCCAGCCAAAGCACAGCTAAACACAAAAGTGCGTTAAGGATGAGCTGTGCACTGATGAACTCTGTTATTGAGTTTTAAGCATAAACCAATAACAAAGTTGACATTCTTATATTACTGTACTGTTGACCCCGGATTAAACTCCAGCAAAATCATAATAAAAACATCACAACCAGTTAGTTTTCCTTTTCCCTTCCTGTCAGTGGTTTATCTGAAGCAGGTAGTCGGTCTTGTAATGGAAATGAGAAAATGGTTATTTGTTATTTAATAAGGTTAACATAAGCTGGCACCGAAATTCCTGGAAATCCTTTGGACAGAATGACTGTCTGCATGAGCTTAAAAAACACAAGACATATGAGATTGAGACATTTTTGTAGGTCTTCAGAGAATTGGAGTTTTCAAACTACCATAGGTGTGAATGGTGTATGTGAATGGTGTATGTGAATGGTATATGTGAATGGTGCCCCATCCTGGGTTGTTCCCTGCCTTGTGCCTGTAGTCTCCAGGATAGACTCCGGACCACCAGCTATCCTGAATAGGACAAGCGGGTACAGAAGGTAGACAGATTAACTTCACTGGCTGTGATTTGATTTTATCTTTCGTTGTTATGAGAAAATTCAAACTTGTGCCCCAATATATCGGAGTGAAGGAGCGGAGGATCTTTTGAGACTACCTTTGTGGAAACTCCGGAGGTTCGTTGCTCTGAAAGAGAATGAGATGGTCAAGGCTTTTCTCCATGAAGACTTGAGGAGGTGATTGTTTTTTTATGACAGATCCATCCTAAACAGCCGCTGTTCTGGGATGGCAGACCTATAAAATGATGGCATTAGGTTTGCGCTTCCATGTTTCACTCCTCGAAACAATGTGACACACAAAATGAGGTAACTTGCGTCAAAGACTGAAGCATGAACTGCATGAAATCCCACAACTGGTGGTGACTGGGTGGGGGGGGGGGGTTCGAGGGGATGTACAGCCATCTGTGTCCAACCTGGACACAATCAGCAAATGGCTGCATCACTGGTCTTGAAGCTCTTGAATTCCAGAGGCTGTTTAATTTTAGCTTTGTGATCTGTAAAAGTAGCCTCAGGGTGGAATTGCATGACTAAGTGCTCAGACAGTAGGGTTGTCTCTTAGCATGTTAGTGTAGGCTATGCAGACACCACACAACCACATGCACAGCAATAGACATGCATGCAGCAAGGATTCACACACATACACACATGCATGGCCACATCCACATGTACGCTAATGCACACACGCAACCACACATGCACACGTGTACCCAGACTCAAAATAAGCATCGTGAGAGCATGATTAGACAAGCCTGTGTTTGTGCTTGGTTTACAGGCATCTAAAAATAGACATTGATGTGTAAAAATGTTTTTTGAATGATTCACAGCACCGGTGCAGTGAAGCCCTGGTCCAGAAATCCATTTGAGATTGACTTTTGAAAAATAGATGGGGAGTGTGTGTGTATCACTCTTGCCTCTGTCACACATGCGGTCGTCTCCCAGCTCAACATCACTCCTGCTTCTAAGTGGCAGCTCGCCCTCTGGGACATGGGTGTGCTCAGTCACACAGTAGTCAGCCTTCCCATAATCACTGACTCTATTTATGCAAATGACAGTGGTACGGTAAAGTGATTGTCCTTTCTGATTTTGTGTTTTTTTTCAGCATGACTGCTTCAGGGTTCTGGGTAAAGGGCTTCATTTTCCACAAACTGCAGTGCCAATTTTGGATTTCCCACTGGCAACACGCAATGCTTATTTAGTGATATCATTGCCATTATCGCTCAAAAGCACCACGGAGAGCTCCACCCCCCTGACCAAGACACCCATCACCCCATTACGGAGGGTGAAAAGGCTCAGATGATGTGCAAGGAGACTTGAGTCAAATCCTCTCACCACAAATGTCCAATAAAGAAAACACTTCCTTTTCTGTACTGGATTTTCTCTCCTGTAATGGGTATGATTGAATACTTCCCGTAAGAAGCTCATGGGATGGGGGTGGGCGGCGGGGGCAGGTGTGAGCCACAAATGACACTAGCAGTCACCCGTAGTCACCTGACCAAGCAGAATCCACCAATCAGATGGGCCATTTCAGGTCACATGTTTGAGTGGACTCCTGTCCCTGTCAAATGCAATTTGACATAAATCATTCAAAGAAATACCCCCCCCCACACACACACTCTATGAAGTGAGCACTAAATAAAATAAAAAATCAGGGTGTACGGGAGACAGAAATTGGACACAAATTGTTTTTATTGAATGGAGGAAAGAAGTAATAAGGTAACAATGTCACATGATTGACCATCCATAAGAGCACTATTGTACAGTAATGTGATTCAAACTGCATTGTACTTTGTACTATATGACAGCCTCTCAAACATAAAGGTGCCTGAAGTTTGAAAGAAAACAAAAAAGTGTCTGTATGTCAACAATTTTTTGCTTGCAACTCTGTACCTTAATCATATCATTATCTATATCATTTATCCCCTAACTAACCAAATTAATCGATTGAAATATAAAATTTAATATACTTAATCATTGGTACTGGATCTGTGGTAAAATATGATAAATACATTTGATTTTACTTCATCTTACCTCACCCTAACTGAGTTTATTATTCTGTCTGAGCACCTTTGCAAAGCTCGGTTCTTAAAGCTGTTTTTAGTGTGGTTAATTTTGGGTATTTCAGGTCATTAAAATTTCGAAGCTCGCTGAATGTTATACCCGCCAAGATATTCACAGTATATCCAGTTTCGCCCGATGAATATTTATGAGAGCAAACAGTGGAGAGAGAGATTAAATGAGAAAGGAGAGCCTTACTGTAAAAGATTACTAGCTGTGTGCACCCAGATGACCTTGGGGGGGAAGATTGGTTCATTGCAACAGATGTCAAGAGTGTGTCAAATTAACTTACAGTGTCTGAAAAAATCCTGCAATCTGCTTGAAGGTCTTTCATCTGTGTTCCTGCTGCAGGCAGCTCTGTCTTCATTTTAAACGTATATTTTTTTTAGGATATTTTTTTAAACAAAACAAACAAAAAGTTAAAAAAGATGTAACCTTCGGCGTTCTTTTTCCTTCTTCATTTTTGACCATGAATTTTAGCTCCGTTGTACTTCTGTGAAAGAATAGTGATTTGTTATTACATATGTGGGTGGGCGGTTCTGTTGCCTCACACCTCCAGGGTGGGGGTTCGAGTCCCACCTCTGCTCTGGAGTTCGCACCTCTGCGTGTGGAGTTTGCACATTCATGTTGTGTCATGTTGGTTTCCTCCAGTTGCGCTGCTTTCCTCCCACACCCACAAGCATGCAGTTAGGCTTATTGGCATCTCTAAATTGCCTGTATCAGCTACATCCAGGGTGTACCTCAGCCTTATGCCATACGCTGCCTGGGATACTCTCAGGGACATATACAGGGGCGGAGCCACGATAGCACTAGTTCTATCTGGAACCTGATTGGCCTGTGGAATGCCCCCTCCCCTATCACTCACTGATCTGAAACATGGCATTGGCTAATGATAAAGTCAGCTCCTCTGTGTCTGTGATGAACTACTATCTTTTCCAGGGTGTTCCCCTGTGCCTCGTGGGATTGCCTGCAGGATCATAATAATGTTCTGGACAAGCAGATATGAATCCGAGAATCACCTCTGGATAGACTCCAGGCCCCATGCGGCCCTGACCAGGATGCACGGTTAGAAGATGGATGTCATTACATATGTTTCTGAAAGCTGTTCTCATATTTGAGTGCATATTAATTTGCACAGAAGTCTTATTACCTCAGCTGCTTACCAGGAAACCATATAATATCGTTGCTCATACTCCTTTTGCAATACACACAAAAGCGGAGAATCATGCTGGTAATTGTCATCTGTAATTGTCCTCTGTAATCATTATTGCATTGCTTTGGTGTATCAAGTTTGCAAAAGCATCAAAGCTATTTAATCCCAAGGAAAAACATGTGCAGTGTTACTTCATTGTTTTTAAATACTGAGGTTTGCAAATGTCCCTGTGATGGATGAGATAAGTAATATCCTCTCCGCATATGGAAGAGTGTGGATTGCCAGACATAGCACTTTGTTTATCGATGCACTGGGGGTAAGAGGGGGGTTTATGTCTTGAGAAATCTATGAAGGCTTGAGTCATGCATGGCAGTCTATTCCATTAGAATGTGTATCCGACTGCTTCAGGGATAATTGGAGTTCAGCTGTTTATGCTCTGGTCTAGAAGCTTCCATGAAGTGGATGCCTGCCTTCCCAGCTCCCCGGGGCTGTCTGTAGATGGGTGGAAGTATCAGATGCAGGACTGAAGCTCTCTCCTGCCTGGAAATGAAGTACAGAGCCATCCCTCAATGTGAAGGTGACAAGACTTCAGGTGGAGGGAGGAATGGTGACCTGCGTCAAGCAACGTCACCTGACAGAAAGCTACCAGGCTTCCTTAGTCTGCCTCATCTGACCGCTTCGGTACCTTCTGGACAACCACACACATTGTTAAAGTGACAAATTGTCAAGCTTTCTTTTCCATCCTGAAGAAGTGAAACTGGAACAGGACAGACACATTGACAAAGCTGGCTAAGACAATCTGTGGCAATGTACTGGACAAAACCCGATAGAGGAAGATCCATCGATGTCATTTCCTGTCTACCGTTCCATGGCCAGTCACTGGAGACATTCAATCTGCTAGAGCGATAACCTGTTAGCTGTTCGATCGCTGATAGTCTGAATTAATGCTACGCAAGTCTGCTGAAAGGGGTTCAAGAACAGCATTGTATGCTGTCCAACATGAAATTCATGGTTCCTATGAATGCGTGATGGCCGTCAGTCATTACCATCCACTGTGTGTGCATGTGTCAGCTTATAATATGCAGCTGGGGAACTGGAGTCAGCTCGCTAATGAGGCTACACTGGCTAATGGCTGCCGAAGACAGGCCCCCCAACACGGGCCATGTTCCAGGGCCTCACATCCAATCGTAGACTTGGCTCTACAGTCGGTTACACCCAACATCATTATTACTCCTGTTAAAAGTTTTCCCCCACTGCACTCTCGCATGCCAGTAGGCTGGGGGAGGGGGTAGAGAAGGGAAGGAGGAGGAAAGAAGTCAAAAAAGGGAAAAAAGCCAAGAAATTGGATTTATTTGCATATTTGCATATTAAATAGCCAGTGAGGTGGCACAGGATGGCTTCTGCGGCAGATGTTGATTTGCATATTTAACAGTGGGTAGGCGAGGTGGGTGGTCTCCAGGCCAGAGAGGTCCTGGGTCCTGTTGTGCTTGCAACCTTCTGGCCGTCGGAGGGGGTCTCAGCCGGGGTGAGTGGACGAGAGACTCACAGAGTGACCGCTAATCGCTAACCGTTCAGCTGCTGCTTCTGACAGTTTAGGCAAACGCAGTGTAGTTTCCTGAGCTCTGAGTGCATACTTGCACACACACGCGCACGCAGACACACACACGCCCTCATTAGTCATTTACTTCCCTGGAAGCTCCTGCAGCCAGCCTCCAGTACCCTGACAGGTGCCAACACTTAGCTAATGGAACCAGGATATGTGTTAACCCAACATCTACAAAGAGATTTTCCACCTAGAGGCAACAGCCTGTTTCAGGTCCAGTCAGCATCCTCCGCAGCTGGTCTCCATCCCAGCAACATCTGGAAACACCTGCAAAGGCCTGGACTCAGATCATAGACATGCAGATGCCCCCTGCCAATGCCCTTAGCGTTATGCACATCAGGATTCTTCCTGTTACTGAATTACACGGTCTTCCTAATTTACCTGAGAAGAATGACGGGTGGCGTAGTGGGAATCACAGCAGCTCCAGGAGTGTGTGCGTGTGTGCGGTTTGTGTGTTCTTTCTGTTTTTGTGCGGATATCCTCCTGCGTGACGTTTAGCTTAACTGCTAGCTCTGTGACGGACTTGCAACCTTTCAAGGGTGTCCCTCCACGCCCTGTGCCTCCTGGGTTTGGCTACAGGTTCAGAATAATATTCTGGATAAGCAGGTAAGGAAGATAGATGGAGTGAGTATGTCTTGGACGGAGAAAAAGACGTTTTTCGTGTTGTACAAATTTCATTAAACATCAATGGTGTGCATGAATAAATCAAAATCCGCACAGGAATGGAATGAAGAGTATCTCCTGTTATCTGATGCTGATTTTTCCTGCTACATTATCCTGAACCTCTGATAAAAAAAAAAATGGTGATTTCAGATTTATTTCCAATATTGAACATAACCTTCCATTTGCTTGTATCCCCTCGTGTTAATAATCAAACAAAGGCTTCGGTGGAACAGGGCCTCCTATGCACAGGATGTGGCATTGTCAGCCCCGCTGAAATGAATTCCTCACAGTTGATGTTGTAGTTTAGGCTGAACACCTAATGCATTATGCAGGCGTCGCTGAAGGATCCGTCTCGGCACGCTTTTCCGCATCGGCGAGCTTTAAGACCTAAATTTACATCGGCATGAAAGCGGGAAGCAGGACAGGCCCTGGGCTGCACAAGAACAATCCCAAAGAGACATCCTTTTACTCGACCCTGCCCTGTTTGACTTTTGATTAAAGCTTCTCGCCAAGCACAGGGGTTCTTCGGTAGAGAGAGAAACCTCGCAGGGTGATGAGCTACCAGTTAGTGTTCTGAAGGCAGGCAGCTGGGTGGCGGCAATGAAAAATGCCTCTCGCAGTTGACTTGATATAATCCCCTCCACCTGCTTTACACTGGCTATTCATACACAGGGGCATCACTGCAGATCTTGGGTCCCCAACTCAAGACCAATCCAATTACAATCCTTCCGCATCTTACGCGGTGCACTGGTTCCACAACCCATTGCGATACTGCAAAACCATATACATTCAAAACCCTTATATGAAGATGCCTATTTACTTTGCACTTTGTCCACCTCTTTCAGTCATGTTTAGGTTACAAAACTGTATCTACCCAATATAAAATCTAGGTAACGACAGTACAGTAGTTGTTATAAAGTATTGTTATGGGAAAAATTTCGAAAAATATTATACATGCACAGTACAGTTTGAGAACATTACGAATGCAGTTCTCCCACCAACCAGTTGTAGCCGACATCTGAGTGAGGATGTCAGCCAGACAATGCTTGGGCAAACGGTGTGGCGACACACACCACGATCACGCGGCGACACACACCACGATCACGCAGTGACACACACCACGATCACGCGGCGACACACACCACGATCACGCAGTGACACACATCACGATCACGCGGCGACACACACCACGATCACGCAGCGACACACACCACGATCTTATGTGCCAGATTAAAATTATGCATTTTGGTTAGTTTCAAAGCAACTCTGTTATGGGTGTATATATATATATGTATTACACGTTGCCTTTGGCAAAAATTAAGAGACCACTCAATATTTTTAAACAAATCTGCATTTTTAAATCGTGGTTTAATTGCAGTTCTGCTGGCAGAAGGTGAAGCTGAGCAGCAAGATGCTTTGAGGTTCAAAATCTCTAAGACAGCAGTACACAAGAACAAGGTGAAGCAGGAGACACTGGGAATGACCAGAAACCAGTCAGGGCGGAAGCGACATTCTAATGGCAGAGATTATCGTTAACTTATCCGGCAGTTTCTCATGAATCGAAGGATGACATCAAGTGACCTTCAAATGGAATGGGAGACATTACGTGCAGATGTGAGGTGCACTGCTAGGACACTGTGTATGAGGCTCCTAGATATGAGGACCCTTAAAGCAAGGAAGAAGCCCTTCATTAATGAGAAACAGGGAAGAACCAGACTGCAGTTTGCAGGAAAATATATATTGTTAAGAGATGCGCACCTATTAATTGAGAAATGAACGAAACAAAAAATTGTGCTGTGTATGTGTGTGTATACACACACACACACACACACACACGCATTACCAGGGGCTCCGTAAAACATGGAAAAGTTGGGGTGATTCCAAGGTCCTCTAAGTGACAGGGCCCCCCCTTGGGTTATTATCTGGGTTTGGGGCCCAAGATGATGTGCTTTCATAGGACCCAAAATCTCTACTGCCCCCCCCTGGCCATTACCAGAATGCCATCCTGGGGTGGCCATTTGAGTATTTTTGGGAGGGGGGGGCACCAACTTGGGGTCCAGGAATGATTCTCTGCTGGTTGAGCAGACATTTCATTGGGGTGGGCACATAATTTCCTTGGGGGGGTGTTGCCGTGCCCCTGCTTCCCTGTGTCATGCAGCACCTATCGATACTGCGATGCACCTATAGGGGCAGTCAAAAGCCTACACACCCCTACTGAAAAGCAAGATAATGATGTCAAGAATACCTCGAGGTTATGTAAGGGCTGTATTACATTGTGAATAATGACAGAGATGGAGTGCTGTGACAAATGACCTGGTCCCCACAATCCCCCCCACCCCACCTAAACTCTATCTATCGAGCTGATTTGGGATGAGTTGGATCGAAGAGTAAGAGCAAGGTAACAAACCTGTGCCTATAACTTGTAGAAACTCCTTCAGGATTATTGGAGAAGCTTTCCAGGAGGCTACATCTGGGAGATGGTTGGAAGAATACCAAGAGTCTGCAATGATGTCATCGGAACAAATGGGGGCTTAGAGTCTAAAATCTGAGAACATTTTGAGATGTTGAACGCTTTGTTGTTGTCATATTTGATATGTGTTATTTCATTGCCTTGAGGGCTTTTGCTATAAGGTGAATATTGTAACTAAAACAGAGACAAATGCATTAAAAGCAGGTGTGTCCAGACTTTTGCCTGCTGCTGTATAGAATCTCCTTCAGAGTGACACTGGGACCAGACTGCTGCCACAAAGTGTTTTTTCCCAGCTAATTAACTGAGTAATACTCCATTGAGGCAGCTCACAAAAACATACATATTACCAAACAAATTTTCAGACTTTTGTGACTATAATTGTTTAGAAATATTGCTTCCTAGCACTATGAAGTTTGAATACGAATTGTTTTTTACTATTAAAAATTAAAGAAATGTATAACCCATGATCGAATTCCTCAGGGCCAGACTGATAAGGAGTCTGCCAGTTCTCTGAAACATTCGCCAGTTTGTGTAGAACTCCCTAAGTTACTGTACCTGCCTTGTTTTCTTTTTTTTTTTTGATGTTACAAATCGTGAAGCTTCCTACATTACATGCCAGTTTTTAAGTAACATTTTCATCCCCAAAAAGGACCTTTGTTCTGAGATTGCCAGCTGTTTGAGTGGCATTTACAAGTGTCTGCAATATTATAGTGTAAAATTATAATGCATTAAGGGCAGCTCTGTGGGTGACGTTGCTGCTTCCCGCCTCCTGTCACTTTGAATCCCGCCTTGTGATGGCTCCAGCCACACAGTAAGACCTTTAGTTCAGTATTTGTATGTGTTTTCTAATTAAATTGTGTTACCCTAATTCATAGGTTTAGTTGTTTTGTCTTTGGTGTTAGGTGTAGTGTATGTGTGTAAATATTTTGATATTGTAGGGTT
>JAODJX010000049.1:12779499-12797683 GCA_026776945.1 Isichthys henryi | reverse complement strand
TTGCTTCCGGGATAGGCTCCAGACCCCCCGCGACCCAGTAAGGATAAGCGGTTTGGAAAATGGATGGATGGATGGAGCTGAAGGGGTATTTTTTTTTGCTAAAGGAAAGTTCTACTGTGTTTTTTGTCCCTGTTGTGGCCAAACAGAAAGAGGGTTGGGATTAATCATGAACTGTTAAACTGGTTGGCATTTCTGGAAGGGTCCCTACAGCCTGAGCAATGACCTGGAGCTCGTCGCCCATTGTCACTGTTCATGGGCACAGAAGCAGCACAGCCATCATGCATAGCCGGTTGAAAAGTCTGAATGGATTCGCCAATCAGTTGTTTATGGCTGCTATTCGTACAATAACTGCAAACATGCTGACTTACTACTCTGACAGCAGAACTCAGCAAACTCCATATATGGATCGTCTGGAACACGGGCACAATGTTAATTGCGAATGAACTGCGATCTGAGTATGTCTGTGTTTTTCGGCTTGATCTCATTGGCGAAATTGTGTCACGTGTCACAGGCGGTTGCACAAAGAAATATTTCTTCCGAACCAGCCTGGGTGATCTAAATCTGAGGCGCCCTAAAGGCTTGATTAAAATATTCTGCATGCTCTGAAATGTGAGAGGACCATCTTTCCTCAGATAAGGAACCATGCTGTATGAGACAGTCCAAAAGAGTACATCAGATGTAAGGAGTGAGAGCAAAAGGGTATAAAATGGTGTTTTTGCTGGTCCCAATCCACCTGTGTGCCACTGGCATCACGACGTCCCAATATAAAGGACGGAACAGAATGAATTTGAAGGTTCCAGGTCTTACTACCTTCTGGCTGAGAGACATTGATGCACAAGGTTGTTCATCAACTCTGACAGCTTCTCATTCTGATTAATCTGTCCGCTTTTTGACGTATTTCAGGACCACAGCCTGGGAAGCGAAACGGCCACGGTCTCTGGCTGCAGCGTTCGCTAACGAGCCTAATTGCCCTAATTGTTAATTGAAGATGGATAACCCAGCGTCTAATCTGCACCATGACACTCTGATCCGCTGCTTGGTTGGCGCGAAAAGTGTGTGTGAGTGTGTGTGTACGCCTGATACAGAGAGTAGAAGTGATCCGGTGAACGCGAGTCCGGAAGGATCCGAAGGCAACCTCAATGATCAATCAATCTTCATGCCTCTGCACAGATGGGCATTCCTAAATCAAGGGACCACCAGTGGGTCCGGCTCAGCCTCACTGCGGGATTCTGAAGAGATCGGAAGCGGCAGCTCGTTGCAGGATCTCCGCTGAGACTTTAGCTGGATTTGGAGGCATGGGGCGATGTGGCTCTGTGGTGTGCGAGCAGACAGAAGCTGCACACCGGCAGGGATCCCTGACACACAGGCCGAGAACTGTCCTTCAACCACAACAGAAGGTCACCTCATGCGACAGAGTGGTG
Organism: Isichthys henryi; assembly: GCA_026776945.1. Lineage (NCBI taxonomy): Eukaryota > Metazoa > Chordata > Actinopteri > Osteoglossiformes > Mormyridae > Isichthys > Isichthys henryi. The sequence continues at coordinate 12,796,262 of JAODJX010000049.1, read as the reverse complement.
CTGCTCTGTTCCATAACACCCGATGCGTCTGCCAGGACCCAAGCGGAGCAAGCACTGGAGATACGTCACGAGCAATGAAACGTTCAAAGAGGGTAGTGTGAGAATCAGAATCAGAATCTTTACTGCCACACAATCAAGGCCAGCGGAAATGCAGCTTGCTACTGTTGGAGACACCATCACAATAAAGAAATAACTAGCAAAATTATGGATTTGTGTTGCAATAAGATGTGTAGTTGTAATCTAGGATTTTGGTGTTTTGGTCCGGAGAGGTTACCATAGTGTTCTGAGAGAGTGAGAACTGAAGCATTTTGCAGTAAATGATTTGGTTGAATGTTTGCTGTTTCGATTTTGAAACATAACACATAATACAGACAGACAAAAAATAAAAGATACGACATACATGACAGAAGAGTGAGTGAACTGTGAGTAATAAATACAGGACGGATGGACGGACATATGCACAATACAGCATACATACTGTATATCCATATATGTAATGCATGACATACAACATGTGCACAAGCATGAATGAGGTGATACTGCTTTCGGGGGACGGGCTAGGGGGGCATTTGGGGATGAGGGAGGGGAAGCATTTTGGAAAATAAACATATAAAAAATAAAACTGGCAAGGAATGTCAGAGGGGTGGGTGGCGCATGGGGGCAAATTGCAGATGCCAGCTTTTACTTCCGGCAGGTAATGCTTCACATTCCGAACGGATTTCACGTCAAAGACTAAAGGCACGCAGGTTTGACTTAATGGGTTTTGAAAAGGAGTTTTATGTTGAGGAAGGATATTATACTAATTACTTGACAGGGTGCCTGACAAAGCAGCACCGTGGTCTGCCAGTGAGGAGCAGCATTTACGCCGCAAGATCAGGTAGAGGTGCAGGATCACCTCCAGGACATCTCCAACTCCAGATGTTATGCGGCTCCTCCCGAGTTCTCAGGCCGTGAAGTCTCCAGCGGGGTGTGTAGCTGCATTAATGAGCTCCGTGTGCGTATACCCCGTGACCTTTATACTGACGGGCTGTCTGTCTACGCAGGGTTCCGAGACACACATATACACACACACACACACACACACAGCCAGGTCTCCGCCACTGCCCACAGCTGGAGGACATCGCAGCGGAGACGACGTCATCTCCGTGTGACACCCTCAAATTGCACAGTAGCTGGTAGCACATCCGAAGGGCACCGACTGGATCTAATAGCGCTCAAACCCGTGAATGATCTCCCAGGGGGCGGTTCTTAATTTAACGATTAGATTCCAAAAAAGAGAAAATAACAGTACATATGCTATGTGCTTAAAGAAGAACCAGCAAACAAGTTATAGGACTGAGAAAAATATGAATGCATGTTTTCAGTTGGCCATGTGACTCTTGCATGCATTAATTTAATAGACGCAGCAGCAGTTTCATTTTTTCCGGTCATTTCCATGCCCAGGTCCTACGGAGACCCCCTTCTTATCCCCCGGGGGGCCACGCCACAGGCCATCATGTGCGTAACGAGCTGCCCCGTTGTGAGGAAGGAGCCCTTTTGTCCTATTATCGCAGACCAAGGGCGGGAGGATGGGACCCGCGCGCGATCGCCTCCTCCAGGCCCTCGCAATGGGGACCAATCGTCACGCACCTTGACGTGCTGATGGATGGACCGGAGCAGTTCCCGGGTCCAGGGACTCCCAGGCCAATTTGCGGGACATTCCTGCTGTTCAGCTGCTCGTTTCAGGCCCCATGCATCAAGCCCAGCACACACACAGACGCAGCAAACAGAGATGCAGGTACGCAGGTAGACGTGCACAGACACACGTGTGCTCCTCGGCAGTGTGTGCGTGCTCTGTGCGCCGGCTGTGTGTGTGTCTCTGTGTGTGGATTAGGTTTATATTACATTGTGGGGACTACATGTGCCCACACAATATGATAAAAACCAGCTTTTTTGACATTGTGGGGACCATTTTTTGGTTCCCCCACAAAGATCTGTGAATGCAATCAAACAGCTAAAAAAGCCAAAAGTCCCATATTTTGTTTGGTTACTTGTGGATAAGGTTATGGCTGGGTAGGGGTTAAGGTCATCATGTTGGGATTAGAGTTTTCCCCATAGAAATGAATGGAGAGTCCCCACAAAGATATAATTGTAAAACTGTGTGTGTATCTGTGTGTGTGTGGAAGGGGGAGGCGGCTTTGGCAGCAGGGAAGGTGTTGTTCATCCGCATGTCTCTGCTGTTTTGTTTTCATTTACTCGCCCACAAATGAAAACAAATAGCTGAGCCTCGTCTCCCGCAGGAATGTCTCTCTCGCGCTCCGCCCCCCTCTCCCCACCCCCCCACTGTCTCCCCCATAACTCTCTTCCTCCAACTGCCTCCCGCTGTGCTCTTGCCCTCCCATGGATCAACACTGTCAACACGACAGTAAGAGTCACATGCTCCGAGGGCAGCTGTGTGATTGGTCACCCCGTGTTGTGCCATTTTTTTTTTTCAATTCATGGTTCTGGGCTAATAATGGAGTCACATTATTTAGGTGACACCGTTGAAATCGGGGCAAAATGGAACAATCACACACTGTCTTATTTAAAAAGGCCCACTTGCGGAAAAAAATATGAAAGAAATGGATTCTCATAAATCACCTTTTATAAATAAGGAACAAAGTCATTGACTGAACTGACTGAACTGTCCACATTTTTCAAAGCGTTCCTACTGTTAGGAATGTTGCACTTACAAAATTCCATCCAACCATCCACCCATCCGTCCATCAATTTTTCCAGTGCCTCATCATCCTTTGGCCCACGTAAGAGAGGCCTCCCCCCACCGTGTTAGCGAGGGGGGGGTGCTATTGACACGAGACTGGGGGGGGGGGGCAAGGCTGAGTTCACGGTGCCCCAGACCACCACTCATTCAAGAGAAAAGAGCGTCTCCCAGATGACAGGGAGTGGAAGGAGCCTCGTCGATTTTTCAGCGGCTGCTTTCCGTGGACGCCTCCACTGCTCGACAACCGCCTCCCGAAATGGCTCCCTGTCGCTGGAGCGCTGAGACCCTCGCCTTCTGCCACGCGTCATGTGACCCCCTGCAATAAAGTAAATCGCAAGCCTGCAAACCGATCTCCTGAGGCTCATTACTCCAACAAAAATCCGGGCCTTCTTCGCCATTGCCATGTCTGATGCAAATATGCGCGCGTCATTTACACGTGCCCTCCTGGTGTCATTTTAATATTTATATGCCCCCGGCAGACGCACCCTCACATGTAAAGTTAGTTTATTAACATGCCATGGCTATAGTCCATGTCTCTACCTTGTCAGTCTTCTTTAGCTCCATGCAATGTTTACTCTTTCTTTATAAGATACTTCATTGATCCACAGATGGCATATTTTTCATATCTGCACCATCTTAACAACAAACGCCTGTCAGTATGAGCAAACTGCAACGCCGACGTGCCCACCAAGAATGCTTTTAGTCATAGTGTTGTTTTTCTGCTATTTTTATTGCATGTATATGTATATGTATTGAATTTTGCCAAAATGACATGCGCAATGGTGGCCTCTAACAGCTATAGATAAATCAGTGAAGGAAAAAACATAATCCATGTCATTCTGACTGCGGTGGATTAAAAAAAGGCTGAAACAATGCTGTAGATAGTTAAAGAGCAGGAGGCCGCGGTCTGCTTTCCCTGCGGAGACGAGCTGACGGATCCGAAGCGCAGACCCTGGTGGAAGCAGCCGGGTGAGCGTCCCCAACCCGGGTTATTTTGGGCTAGATTTTTGTGCCTCTGATGCTGCGGGGGCACTTAGAAACGACGGCTCACAGCCGTGCCGACTCCCAGCAGAAGCGGCGAGCCAGCGCTGCCCTGGTGAGGCAGGCCTCACCGGCATAATAATTACGGTCCTCGTGAAGTGTGAGGAAAAAATGGAGGAGTAAACAAACAGAGACATTAACATGTTCCGGAATATCACACCGACGACGCGCCTTGTACTGATCTCTAGAATCTTTTATTTTTCCCACCTATGCAGAATCCTGCTGATTATTTCTGAGTCGTCTTTGTGTAAATGTCAAGAGGCTATTTGTGAGAAAGGTTATTTTCTCCCGTCCTTGTTCTTCACCCGAAGGTTTCTGTGAGGCCCTTATTTGCTCCATTTTGCAGTAAAAGGTGCCGCCGACTCGCAGGTTATTTTCGAGGTGTCACATTCAAAGTTTTGACTGGTTGTCTCTTTCGGTTTATCTACTGCTAGGTGGGTGCTGGGCGGGCGCCGTTCCTTTCCCTCAGACCGGTGCTCCCGTGTCCCGTCAGCTTGTCCGTTACGTTTGGCATCACATCACCCAGCAACGGCGCTCCCTCTAGCACTAGTAGTTGCAGAAATGCGGACTTGTTCCAAGGAAATAGGCACATAGGAAAATAAAACACAAACAAGGTTTGGCACAGAGCGAGACTGTAAAAGCTGCTGTCCGTTCAGCACTGGCGTGATCGAAGGCGGTTCCCTAGATGGGGCTTTACCCCCCCCAGCCCACAGTAACTCAGCTGAATCGCTCAGAAAAACTTCCCGGGTGGGGCCTGTAACCTTGACAACCTGGGACTCTCGCAGCAGCTCTATCCTGAAGAATATGCCACAGGTGTCAGAGAGCTGCTGTCAATTTCCGGAAGACTCCCGGAACTTCTGGGGGAGGTGGAATGTCTGAGAGTGTCTGGGTGTCAGCACAATGCCTCTTTGTCCGCGTGTATATTCGGGCCTCTTATATATGTAAATACGTACTGACCTGAGAGTCCCAGGCCAACAGCCACCAGTTCAGTTCACCAGAGACTTCCTATATATTCGCACTTTCTATACAAATAAAGACACAAGCTGATGTGGCTTAAACTTTAGCGAGAGTGCCCTCAGGTGTGATATAGCTGGAGTCCATTCTAGCATGAACTCCGTCATAACTTGTCACGCCATCATCTTCATAATAAGACATAATGAGACTGAAACATCCCCCGGAGGCAATTCCGACTTTCCAACCATGATTTACTTAGTGATGGAAATGCTGGTACTATGGTAATATGCCTCGGTTATAGCAGAGCTGTCCAGCTGTCCAAAAATGTGTTGAAAGCCAGTTGGAACTTCTGCTGCAATTCTGCAGGGACATTCGTGGTCTCAACAGTGGACAGAACGTGACGGTCGATTAATGCGAGACGGAGCCAAGGACAGGCGGCTGCACGTAATCCTTCCCGCTCCCCAGATGGCACCGCTGCCAATCAGCAGAGCACAAACAGCTCTGGAAAACAAGTGCCGGCGGCCGGGACGTGGTCTTCACCTGCCCTTTGCTGGCGCGCCGGTGGACTGCAGAGCAAGGCGGGTGAACTTACGTGCCTCTTTAAGCCTTTCTGTCAGTGCCGAGTCACCGTGGGAGGTGGGCTCCATCGGGGACGGCGCACGCCGCGCATCGAGAGGTGTTCAGACTGCTCCGCAGCTCAGAGAACCCACCAGGCATCCCGCCAGAAAGGGAAGGCCTCGCCGAGGCCCTCCCGCCGCCAAAATACATCCGTCTGAGTTCCTGCAGTTCTTGCCTGACTGAACAGCGTATTGGGCGGAATCTGAAGTCCGCCATAGAAGCTGGCGTTAATGAACTCTTCCACCATGTTCAGAAATTAACCTGAAGGTGGAGCTGAAGGTTGAATTCACACAGATTTGCAGAATGACTCTATGCCTCTATTCCCCTGCCGGTTATCATAATGGTTAGCTGAGGATAACACTTTTTCTAGCTTCATCTTTCCTGGCCACAGTTCATTGCGCCCCGCGCTCGTCAGAAGGCTCCCCAGGGCCGATGGCTTGGCAGACCCTACCGAAAAGGCTCCGCTTTCAAACTGCTCCCAGAGTCATGCAGCGGAGCCGCGTATCCAGCCAATTCAGCAGGATGTTCAAGGATGGCTTCTCTGGGCACGGATGAAAGGCTGGAGATGCCTTACAAGTATTTCCACTCCATCCCGTGTTCTCGTCCTCATGCCTCTGTGCGAATGAGTGCCGATATATCACTTTTAAAGGTCACCAAAAGTGTCAGTTCCCTCAAAGCTGGCACTACAGAACGCACAGGTGCTGTGTCTTCGTTTTATTTGTTTTTACCCTCGACAAGGCAGCGAACCTCTTTGATATCCCATACCATGAACAATGGCCAATAAATAAATATTTATCTGTGCCGAAAGCGCCTTCAGACCCAGGTAGTCTTTGGTCCACAGATGGCATCTTTTTTCACAGGGAGGGAAGCTTGGTTGTGCATGAGGCATATTCCACATCCGGGTCTCCAGGAGAAGAATGACCCACATGTTACCAGGAGACATTAGCCAAAAGGCTTTCGGGTCGAGCAGAACCTCCTTTTTTTTCCAGCAAATTGCTCCAGTGACTGTGCTACACGTATGTGTGCAGAGGAAGCATCCAGAGGGCGTGGGCACCTTTCCAGAAAAAGCACTGTAGCTCTAAGATGATTAATAGAGTTCAGTGAAATTATGGATGGGTACAGGGTTCCCATTTTAGCACCGTAAAATGAGCCCAGTATCCTCCACCTAGCATGTCAGGCTGTGGGTTTGAAGAATGCTGGTCGCAGAGGAACTCGAGAGCAGATAAAGTTACCATCCCGTTCAGCTAGAGGCAAATTCTCCTCCTGTAAAGCCACGGTTCGTACAGTAAAAGCGTGATAAGCACCTTCCTGGGAAGAAGTTAATGCATTCGCCGTGCACGTAGCATACAGGTAGTTAACAGCGAAAGGTTAAGCCAGTCGACAGTGGGTCATTTTAAGACAATGTGAGATAAACTCTCCTATTGTTTCGGAACGTGTCACGGGGTTTTTTTCATGGTCGGCGGCTCCATCCCCAGCCTGTTACGGAAAGTGGCTGCAGCCAGGCCCAGCATACTGGGAAGTGACAGGGAGATTTCGGCGAGATAATGAAGCGGTCAGTCAGCCAGCCGGTTCCACCGGAGCTTTGGGTGGCCTCCAGGCCTCCTCGCTGACGTTTTCCGGGATAATGAGGCATCTCCGAAAGCTCGATGGCTGCATGTGGGCGTGTCTTGGACATGCCAGACTCTGCTTCAACATACTCCCCCCCCTCCTCCCCCCAGCACACAGATTGTCAGTGCTCGTTTGCAAGCAGTGAAGTCTGTCCTCCACTGCCGGCTCATATATATATAAAAAAAAAAAAAAGCCAGACTTCAGTCCCTTATGAGAATCGCACGACTGTTTCCCAGCAATGCTGGGGCTGGCGACAGTAATTAGCTGGATCCATTGAGACACGCGGGGGTTGGGGGGGGGGGGGGCACTCCTCCTGATGTTTATGGTCTCTTATTGTCGTCCTTCACCCCGGGTAGAGGTGCACGAGAAACGCTCGGCAGGGATCTCCAGGCGTTGTCAGATTTCAGCATCAGAGCTGCCGTATTATTGCTTTACTGCTGGGAGTCCATTTCCAACGAAAAGCTCCAGAACTCAGCTGTTCTAATTTGAATTCTGGTCCAAAATTGTCAGGCATCAAATTTGCCGCCGTGACTCCTACAGCGACTACAGGGATTACAATCGTATGCAAAGTAGATTAGGTACCAATAAATAGGATTCAGCTCAGTAGCTCAGCCCTGTCCTCTCACACCTCCAGGGTTTGAAACCAGCCCCAACTCTCTTGTTCATGGGGGGCTCCTCTGGGTACTTCGGTTTCCTCCCACAGTCCAAAGATAGGGAGTATAGCTACTTCATTTATCGCCCTATGCTTCCTAGGACAGGCTACAGATTACAGTAGGATGACACATTTTGGGAAATGGATGGACGAACAGGAAATTTAATTGACATTACTGGGAGAATGACACAAAGATAACATATACGGCGTATCTCAGATTCATGGCTCTCTGTGACTCTCATGAATAAATCTGTCTTTAACTGCCACGCTGCATGCGAAAGTTTAATTGAAGACCCTCGACAGCTGTTTCCGGGAGGACGACTCTGCTCCAGACCTTCACACGTATGTGCCGCCTCACCGTCAAGTACAAACGAGGCCGCCGTAAGCATTACATCACATCCCGAACGCACCCCGGCAGTTAGGTGACGGGAATCGATATTACCAGCACACATTTCTTGATGTACACAAACTTATAGGTTGTTGTTTGAGGCAGACAAAATTCTGTGGTAGAAAAAAAAGCAGATGGCTGTTGTCAAGTGAACTTCTTACAGATGTCATGCGATCAAACCCAGCGGCCCTGCCTTTGAGAGGAGGAAGGATATTACTCCGCTCGCAGGCTCTTTGGCTCGTTCTGGAGATATCACACAGCCAAACGACGGTCTGCGCACAACCAAGACAAACAGCCCGCAAAAGGCCAGGTAAGTAGCATAATTCATCTCCGGTCCAAAGGACACTGGACCTTAACGACCAGTTCCAGTGGCTGATTTTTATTTCCTTCCATTTTTTCAGCTGTTATCACTGCAGGGAACCAGAAGCTGGTGAAGCTCCCCCCCCAAAAAAACACAGTAGGGGTTTCAGGCCGTCATGTTGTCTGTACCAACACGAAACTGGCATTTGCATCCATCCAGTTACTCATTTGGAAAGGTACCCAAAGACACAATAATACTGGGTCAGTCCCCACGCACATCTATCACGACTATATTGCCAAACTATCTCCCCTGCTTCCATAAAATGCTTTTTTGTGCAGTTCGACCACATTTATGGGAAGTTTTCCCTGTTAAAAGCAAGCCAGCAGCTGTTAGCCAGCCTCTCACTATTAATGACATCATGTCCTCCATATTTTTGCCTTATATGATGGGGAAAATTGGTCCATTTTATTTCTATAGAAGAACTTCCGCTCCAATAATCATTGGCACAGAAAAATGTATTGCATTTTAACTACGCGCAAATTCACAGTATTGATTTTTTTTCGCCGTCTGCCTCTCCAGCCCTCTCTCGCTCACTCTTTCATCTGCCTGTTCACCTTTTTTTCCCCCCAAAGCCTCTGTTTTGGTGCCAAACAGGACAGTTTGCCATGCCCACATAGGTCAGGGCAGTGCTTGCCTGGTTCAGGAATACGGAATTGCCAGGTGGCCTAGATATGTGAGCATCATTTCCATGTCCAGCGTCTGTCCCTCTGCCCTTCTCCTCTGGGCAGAAACATTCTGTGCTTCCATTTCTGCTTCCTGTGCCTTAAATGTTTCACGCTGTGCATATTTTTGTAAAATTGAGCCATAGGCAGAGGAAACTGCTTGGACTTTCCTGGAGGTGCTGATTGTTAAACAAATAAATGTCTGGTTGCGAGCTTTATAGGAACGAGACCAATCGCTGTCACTTCTTACAAAACCTTCATATGATGGTGATGTATGAGATACAAGTGCATGTCTTTCCACTGCCGTATCTTTTTGCCTATTTATTTAAGATACAAAAAATGTTGGGTGCTTTTCTTGAGGCAGTTTAGGTGACGTGTGACAGTATATAACAGCATACGGACCCTCCTAAGGCTGGAATATTGTGGCCACAGATCTGGTTTATTAATGATTATGGCGTCTCCCCGTTCACCAGCGGCATGGAGATCTGTTCCCTTTGCCCACCAGCAATGAAAACCACAGAAAAGCAACACGCAGCAGAGCAGTAATGCATCACGCCGGCTCCAAAGCAGCCCCCCTTACCCACGACACCGCTGTCACGTCAGCTGAGCACATCATACAGAGTCTGGGGGCGATGGCCGTTCCCCGGGATAGACGGGGCACCATGCCGGGCTGACGGATAAGCGCTGACAACATCAGGAGAAGCTGACGCCAGAGGGCGGCTCCTGAGACCAACCCACCGGGTCCCATCCTGTGTCAGGCACTTTCATCACCATCCACCAAGGCTGGAGCGAAGAAAACTGAATCACGTCATGGTATTGGCATCCTGTCCTCCTGTACCTCCCTTACAGCTAACGCTCCCCATGAGAAGGGGCTTCTGAGAGCAGCTGGCAGCGAGCCGTGCACTTGGACGGGCTGGCACTGCTATGCGTGGTCTGATTGATGGCAGCCTGTGATCTGAGCCCAATGCGGGTGTCACCTATGAATTGGCATCAGTGATCGTAGCCGTGGTTTTTGGTGAGGTGCCCTGATGCAGATCTACAAGGGCATGGGTCTGACAAGGAGGCATGATGGGCGACAGAGGCCTCATTACGGCAGGGCATGATGAAAGGAAGGACGATTGGAGCCGAAGGACGGCTCCAACAAAACAGGGCTTTATTTACAAAACGGAACTGAAAGGGAGAACCAGAAAATAAAGGACCACAAGGGGTCAAAACTAAACTGTTAAACACAAACTAAGGCTGGTAGCAACACCAGGACAAACAATGGTATGCAGGAACACAGAAAGATACAATAACTAACACAGGGTAACTATAACCAGGCAACACAGGCAACACAGGGCACCAACCACAATGACCCACTGAGGAACAGAACAACACAGCGCAGAACAGGTAAGAACCATAACCAAATTAACCAATCACTAAAGGCTGGGGGTAAGAAGGAACAGGTGAGATAGATAACAATTAGCAGGCACTAGAGACTAGGAAGCAGTAATAAACACAGAGGCCTTTTAACACTAGGAGTGATCGAGGAACAAAAGTAAAACAGAACTTATCAAGGCACGATGAACCATAAACAAGGGCACAGAAGCAAAGACATATTAACAAAACCAGACACCAGAGGATAATATAAAACCAAAATAATAAACAAAAGGCAAGACTGGCCTCAGGCCAGCCATGAACTCATAACAGAAAGGATGTTTGTCAGTGAGCTGCACACTCAGCCCATTGAGGGACACAGCATCCTGGTGAGCAGGGCAACTAGGGGAAGCTAAGTAGTGCAACACCAAAGGGAGTGGCCAGTGGGGACTGCTGACCATAGGGGGAAGAAGCACACAGGGCAGGTCCAAATGGGCACCAACCCTGAGAGACCGAGCCTCAAAACCAGTGCTGTTATGGGAATTATTGAATCAACTGAATTGACAAAAGAACTCTTAAGTACATAAGAATAGAGGATGCAATAAGACAAGAGTGTAATATGAAGAAAATAATGGATAGGACTGAATGGAGAGAGTAACTGGACAATGTAAAAATCAAGGTATGAATACAGGTCACATCCTGGGTTGATGGTCATGAGGTAAGAAACCAGTGAGAATCGCTGAACACACACCAGTCCGTCATCTGTGGCCAGTGTGTATCTTTGGCTCCTGGACACGTTCGGCATATTTCGTGCTGGTTGTTGGTTCTTTTCTTCCTTCAATCTGATGTTTTGAATACCACTATATATCTGGTCTCAGAGTAGGGTGGGGGTGGGTTTATTTAGTTGTTCCGGAGAGAGGAGCTGCATGTCTGCCCTGCTGGGTGTTTTTATAGAAGAGGCAGCAGTTCATGTTGAGTAGTCATGGACTGAAGTTCAGGACTGAAGCTTTGTTAACGGTTGAGGGTGGGCCTTTTGCTGCTTTCAAAGAGGCCCCGAGGTACATGGATTTCAGATCTTTCATTGTTATTTATTTATTTATTCTCGCTTTACTTTGTTCACTCAGCTTAGGTTTTCGGATTCATGCTCGGCCGTATTTGTGTAGGCCTTAATAAACACCGGATATTTTCGCATCGTAACTCTGTGACTGGTACCAGTGCCACTGGGAAGCGATGAACCCTTCATGGTCACAAGGACTCAGCAATGTGTTGGGGAGGTTTTCGGGAACTGTGCTTGTGCATCTTCCTCCTCCATTTTTCTTGGAGCAGTGGTTTCACCATAGGCTTCTGGGACGGTGATGGAGCAGCTCCCCAGGACTGTGGAGGCTGCTGTGCGGCTGGGAGAGGCTTTGATCTGCGCTGTTGGAAGCTCTAATATGAATTTTGGGCCTTGGATCAGGGAATCTAGAGGATTGCATGGTTTTTGAATTAATTTTACAATGTTTACATATTTAATTACTTATTGAGGACAACGTCAAACAAGGAGGAAAATGTATATAACTAACCCTAAGCATAACACCCCAGCCCTATCAGACCTGTAAAACTTACCCCCTGTGTTTAGGGGCAAATGTCTTAGATGGTTCCCTGCCCTTCTCATCCTAACATCTGCATAAATAAGGTAGCAGTCCCACTCCGATGCGCATTTGATCGAAATACAGCACAACACCCCAATCTGTTTACCTGGACCTCATCTGGTGGATGGGGGGGGGGGGGGCAGATGAGAAAACCCAAGCAACATAGGGAACCACCCCACACCATGACGAGTCACAAAAATCACAAGACAGAAACACACGAGAATGCAACGGTGGCCACATGTCAGCGGTGTGCACCTCCTGGGGCCCAGATCTCCCCCACTGGGCTCCAAACTACCCCCATCTCATTTTTAGCAGCCCCTACCTCCTTCACTACCGGCGGAACATAGCCAAACAGGAACAAGAGTAGAATGAGCCCATCTGGGATGCTGGTGTTTCTCAGTCAGTGCGTATTCAGCCGGTATCAGAGGAGAGGATCTGACAATGGCGCTTCCTGCAGCTCCTCACACCCCTGTCCTCCACACACAGGTACAGTACCCTCCCTTATCCCAAAAGGCAGCTGGTATCAGAGGAGAGCATCCGACAACGGCGTCTCCTGCAGCTCCTCACACCCCTGTCCTCCACACACAGGTACAGTACCCTCCCCTATCCCAAAAGGCAGCCGGTATCAGAGGAGAGCATCTGACAACGGCGCCTCCTGCAGCTCCTCACACCCCTGTCCTCCTCACACAGGTACAGTACCCTCCCCTATCCCAAAAGGCAGCTGGTACAGCATTCGGGAAAGCTGGAAAAATCATCTCATTATACAAAGATGTTGCAGTAAAAATAACCGCTTAAAACTGTCTGAGCAAAAAGGCGAATGCTGTGCCTGGTTTTAGATTCGCTCTGCATTTCTAAGTTCGTCTGGCCCGAAGCCAAACTGTGACTGATTCTGAGCACGATGTTGATATGGCAGGTGTATGGGCTGGTGCTGAAACGCCCACTGCACTAAGACCCAGCATCCTCCTCTCGATGTGTCGGCTGCCCCCCGCCTCAAGACTGACCCTTTTGGCAGTTTCTGTGGCGGGACCGGGGGGGCGAGGGGAGGGAACCGTCCTCGAGCGTGGGCAGACTGCACGGCAGACACGGTGCTCGAGCTTTGGTGCCACATCCTCTGCAAGGTCACCTTAGGTCACTGGGATGAAGGAGGTGCAGGAGGCGAGGCAGAAAGAGGGAGAAGCGGGTCCCTCGAGGCCACCTGCCCCCCTCCTTCATCCTAGTGACCTGGGGTGGGACGGGGAATGGTGACACATCAGCCACACAGCATCAATAAGGACACCATCCACACTCCAAGCTAAAGACTTAGCGACATTTACTCTGCTCACTTACATATTTTATACCTTCAAGCTTGACCCATTTAGGTACCTTCATGTCTCCTAGAAGCAACGCAGTCCCCCCTAAAAAGCACAACAGTCCCTGCAGCCAAGGACGTCAGTCTGGCAAACCTGTAAGAGTCAATGGACTTACTTCTGTTATTCTTCTGCTCTCAGCTCATAATAACATCTGAGAAATAATGAGTAGAAACTAGCATAGAAATAGACATAGAAATTATAATGCATATAGATACCAAACCTTGTAGCAGTTATCAGCATAAGTAGGATAGATAGATAGATAGATAGATAGATAGATAGATAGATAGATGAAAGTATTGGGATGCCCATAGTATTTACATTAATAATTACAGTGTAATTATAAAAATAATTCTCATAAATACATGTAATTAATAATTATGCCCATTGCTGACATTCAGTACAGGTGTATAATTACGCACACAGCCATGCAGTATGCAATGTCAAACGCCGGCTAGCTTACAGACAGGGACATGATCACCCAACAACAATACCCAACCTGAATGGCAGCAAATCCCACCAGCAATGTTCCAGCATCTGATGGAAAGCCTTCCCAGAAGAGGACAGGCTATTTATTACAGAAACTAAGGGTTAGCCAGCTTCGTGCTCGTACCATTAAATTCAGAGTGAGATGTTGGACAGGTTGGTTTCCCAGTACTGTTGTCCATATAACGTAGATAGATAGATAGATAGATAGACAGACAGACAGACAGACAGAGGAAGGCAGGAAATTGTTGGTATCTTAAAAAATAGGGACACTACATTTCAGCTACTGGACCTAATAAATAAAGCCAAGGCATTGTACAGCTCATTTTCGATACAAACAGCTAAATACAAGTATTTCATGTGTGATTTTCTACAGAGGTTTGAAATGACAGTGATCTTCTGTAGAGGGATCCTGGGAACCATTATGGCAAGAGGAGATAAAAAGCCCATAATATCCAGTGTACGGGATGAAATTATTGTCGGGTTCTCCATTTCTTATCTGTTGACTTGCGCACAGTATAGAGGTGCTTAAGAATGAATGCTGATATTTTCTTCAAGAGCAAAGAAATAAATGCCTACTGAAAAATGAATTACTGTACCAGCAGTGTTCTGTGTGAATTTTAATTGTGCTGTTTTTTTCACTGAAAAGCTTAATAAAGATAAATGAAGAATTCTGTACTAAAACCAGGGTCAAGAACCAGTGGGTAAATGATAAGTTATAGACGGTTAAATTTAAGTCTCCACTACAACTGTTTACCAAAGATTGTAAAGGGAAAGAATATGCAAAAGAGACTGAAGCGGTTCACCCAGCTGTCAATGAAGTGGCAGGTTTCTAAGGCGATAGAATGTGCAGTGAGGAAGAGCGCGCTGCGTTGGTGTGCTCGCTCTTTGTCGATTTTATCACAATTTCGTCCCAGAGCCCCGTTTTCCTGGTCATTAAAACTTCTCGGTGATCTCCTCGGAGCTCGCTCCGCTTACGCCATGACACATCTGAACCACTCATGCTAATGTGGCTCTTAGCGTCGTTTTTTTGCCCCAGAGTTTGATGTCAGAAAAGTTCTGTACCTCTCAGAGTTTCCTGCTTCCACTTTTTTCCCGCTTTGTAATGCTTCTACCGCATTGACTCCCTGCACCACGGGGTCCTTCAATCTACGGTATTGGGTCTGCGATTATACGGCCTGTACTGCTTGAAAGTGTGGTGAAAGGTCTTTCATATGAATTGTCTTTCATCAAATATTAGGTCCAATATTTGATGAGGCTAACATGAATAGAAGAATGTTCAGTGTTTTTTTTTCTGGTGTTTCTTAATCGACAGAAAGGGAACGTGACAGAAACTCTAAAGCAGAGAATAGTGAAACTGAATTCAGTTAGCTTTTAGCAAACGCCCCTTCGTCTCGAATATCTGTATAGTTTTAAGGCTTGAGCTTTGGCCCATTGCTCCTCTTAATCCTGTTTCTCTAGATTTCCTGGAATGTTTAACCTGGTGCTGCTGAACCCATTTACGTGTCTCAGACAGAGGGCCTGAGGTCCCCTTGCAGAATATTTTGCTTTGGCTCATAAATTCATGGGCAGAAACGCGTCCCTAAACCACAGTCCATTCCCATAATCGATAGTATAGAATTTCAGTGCTAGACAATGGAAGATCTTTGCCAAAAGTCTTTGCTTATAGCTGACGAACATGTGATGCTTTATTTTCCCTACAATGAATGCAATTGCTATTCCTCTCGATTTGCATCTTAGCTATTCTATTGCCATTCTTTTGAATATCTATTTTACCTAGTTTTCCTTGAGGGACAGTTTTGAAAAGGAGCCATATCTAAGCCTGTTACAACAGGCTAATTAGTCCATCTTCAGACAGCTTGTGCTGCCCAGGGTCACCTACTGTACCCCAGGCAGTACTTGGTTCGAGATTCAGGATTCACCATGCAGGACGCTAGTCCATCACAGGGCACACACACAGTCGTACTCTGTGCGCGACTCTAAGGACACCACTTAGCTTAACTCCGTGTCTTCGGGCCGCATAAGAAGACCCATACAGCACAGGGAGAACGTGCAAACACCACACAGATGGAGCGGAGGCACACTTTGAACCCTTAGCCCTGGTGATGCGAAATACAAGTGTTACTCCGGGAACCACCCTGGACTAAGGAGTGCTGAAACAGTTAAAGCTGTTTTTGACCCTGTGCTGGTGATCAGAGGATGCCAGGTCAAATCCTAGGGCCAGCAGATTGCTGCCGCCCTCGGGCCCCTGAGCAAGGCCCTTCGCTCCCAGCTCCAGGAGTGCTGCATGCTGGCTAACTTTGTGCCGCGGCCCCCAAGCTTGTTCTCACCTGCATATATGTCTGTGTTTCTCATGGAGAACAAGATGAGGAAGGCAAATAGATGGGTATCTCTGTGGGGAAGAAAAAGGTACCACAATTCCATAAAAGATCCTTTCAAGAACAGGCCTTTACTTCTCTCTTCCTGGTGACTTCTGAGGTTACTTTTGAGGGCTGGTGTGGATGCAGGTTTTTGGGATAACCTGTGGATCAGCTGGTCAAACCCAAGTGCCAGGACTGCAAACACCAGCACACGCAATGGCCCTTTCTGGATAAGATTGAATAATCCTGCTATAAAATGTGGAGTGATGTATTAGTCTAACATGTACAAATACACCCAAACAAGAATCTCCAAACAAGTTAAGAACACCCAGATATGTCTCCCAGTTACATACACAGCAGAGTATACTAACCTCAGTCACAAATCAGCATCTCAGTTTGGCTATATTTGCTTATCACATTATTTCTCACATGAATTTCTCCAACCAACACAAATAGTTTGTGAATATTTTCCTGTAGAAAAAGTCACTGTCTATTTTGACGAAACAACGGCTTTATTGTAAAATGTAACATTTCTGACTGGGACAATAGGAGTTCACAAT
>JAODJX010000049.1:12756274-12770341 GCA_026776945.1 Isichthys henryi | reverse complement strand
GATGCTTCACTTTACCTCGTCGCTTTGGGGTCAAATTCCCCCTCTCCTGTGCCCCCCCCCCCCGGTCACCAACGGTCTGGGGTAGAGATGGGAGACGTTCACTGGTGGTATCAGCAATAGACAACATCTGAATTCTGTATTTTTAGTTCTGTCTAATCAATCAATCAATCAATCAATCTATCTATCTATCTATCTATCTATCCATCCATCCATTCATCCACCCTACTGTTTGGACCCATGAAAGTCTTCCCCTTTTTCTGCCCTTTTTCTGTAGTTCCTGTCCTGCTCCTAAAATTAATATCAATATTTATCTTAGGGGGTGCCACAGTCATTTGAATATTAGAGTCGATTCTCAAAATGACACTTTCAGATCAATAGAATCGATATTTCAGTGACGACTCACACACCCTTATCCCGGGATGCTCTGTTTGCACACACTCAGTGCCCCCACCCCTGTTACTGCCACCGGGCTGATTCCGATTCGCAGAATCGCACTGGTAACCAGGGCCTGATCGCTGATGGATTGCCTATTGAGCCTGCAGCATTTGGAGTGCAGAGGCAGGCTTTGTTTACGGTTCAGTTTTTTGATGATACTGAAAGACTTTCATTTTTGTTTTTCTCCAGCGTAGGCTCAACATGACCGATCTGATGCAATAACATTAGATTGCGGCTCATGTGACCTTCCGCTTATTGCGGCTCTGCGCAAACATTAAACCCTCTTCCGAGTTTAATAAACTTGTTAAAGCTTTTGTAAATTCCATTACACACATGCAAATGTCATTTATAAACACATTATGCGGGACACATTTATTCATGGTCAAACCCATGGAATACTGTGTGAGAAGTCAAAAGAATTAACCCGGATGTACAAGAGCGGGAACCTGGTGTTTAGGCAGTGATATATCGGAAAATAGATCTTATTTTCAGTAAAATTTGCTGACCCCTGCATTTATGTTATAAGCTGGCAGGTTTCCGCTTCCGTTATGTCTTGCTCTGTGGGGTGAAAAGGACAACTCAGTGTGAGGGCAACTTTGTCATAACACACAATTTCAACCTGTCACTCCACTTAGGTTATAACAGGGACACCCTGAGAGGAAATAGATTTTACCCGGTACCGACAGAGAGGACAGCCTGTTTCGTTTTCATTGATTGCTGCCTTGAGGTTGGTCAGGTTTGCGGAGGTTAGATAGCAACTTGGGAAGGTGGGTCATGTTGCCCTATGTCAGTTGTTCATGGTAAAATATGTGAACGGCCACAAACTGATTTCAGCCTCAACCTTACTTGCCATGTGCAACCCAAGCACGAGGAATTTCTTTTGGTGCGGTCGGCCGCAATAAAATAAACTGCAAAAATGAAATACTTGCATAGAGTCTCAACACAGAGTTATAACCAACCAGCAACAAAGAGTATATTCATGTAAACAAGTCAATAATAAGCCACAATGGAACAAACCAGCTGGACAGTCCAGTGCAGAAAATACAGTACAGATACAAAGTATTAAGCAAAAAGGCAAAAGAATGAGGGAAAAATGTTATGTTTTTTGGGGTCAAAATGAGTCCAAACAGTTTTAAACCTAATTTGGTTTTCTTTGCTGTCTCCAGCATGTCCGCATATCTCCAGGAAGACGCAGACAGAGCATGGCTTCCCATCATGCATTACTGCTGGCTGGATCCTGTTCTGCACGCTGCGAGTGGCCCGGCACCAGGCAGGGGGGCCAGCACCACGTACCCTAGGATGCATCCCCCACCCCAACTCTGGACAGCAGGCAGCCAGCAGGCAGTATGTCAGGAGATATCTGACAACTTCAGAACTTCCTGTCACGAGCTGAGCATGGCACGGGACGCAGGATAGCCTGGCCGCTCTTGGCTCCATCATTATTTTGGGCGCCCTTAGCGTCCTCGTTTGGGCCACTTCTCTTTTTCTGCCAGCTCCACAGGTCCGTTTGGTGACTATCCGCAGATATGCACTGACCCGTCCTTGCAGATGGACAGAATGTGGAAAATCTCCCAAGTGAGGCCACACTCAGGCACCAGCCGACATGTTTATACAGTATTTTACAGTCTATCATCAATCACATGTTCACCCCTACTTCCCCTGCTCTACTCTTCTTCCTCATGTTCATTGTCCATTGGTATTCACTCAAGAATGAGTAGAGGTACATTGGCTCTTCTTTGAGACACACATGCATATAGATACAGTTGAGGGTGAAGCTTGGGGTCTGAGTGCAGGGTTAGCCATTGGTCCGGCACCCTGTGAGGGAGGAGGAGGGGGGGTTAAGGGCCTTGCTCAAGGGCCCAGCGGACATGTGACTAGCCTGCTGAGAACCATTCATCTTCCAATCACAGAGAACGACACAGAGGGTAACAGAGAAGGCTTAGTGAGGTACAAGTGTGACATTTTGCATAGTTTAGAGAGGTAGAGGTTCCTCCAATAGACTAGCTTAGCAATAAAGGAGAACAAACAAATGTCACTCTATTTCCAATTACCATGGGCCATGCTTGGGATCACAGGCCCGCCCTGTTCTGTTCTGTGGCCCCACATTAGCATTTCATCAGTACTGGCGGTCCAAGTTCTGTAAACGAGCTGACTATAAGAAGAATTTCCTTTATTTCCCATATAAATTTGTAGGCCGTGCAAAGACTTTCAATTATGTGGCGCAGAGGAAAACAAACCTCCGTGGGGACTTGGTGCAAAGGGCCCAAAGGTCTTATTCTCTGCGTTTATGTTCCGTGATCAGGGCTCAGTGATAAAGTATCGCAGGATGCCCTCGGTTTTTGTCCGGGATGTGTCTCTCCGTGCAGGGAGAAGCCTGGAGCGCTGCAGAAAGCCGAATGGAATTACCAGGCACTGCTACCTAAATGATGTATACTCCGACATATGTGCTGTTTAGGGTTCAGAGAGGAAATGGGGGGTCGGTGAGTGGATGGAAAGAGAAGCTAGAGGAATACCAATGGTTTTTTTGGAAGCGAGTCTTATCGATGGGTCAACGGCAGCTAGATCAGCACTCCTGTCAGCCCCGAACCCGCCTGCGGTACGGGAGGTGATGCATGGTAATCATGGGCTGGACACTCGCACTGCGGCCTAGCTGACCTTGAGCTGCCGGTAGCAGGAGCGCTAAATGCCAAGTGTCAACCTATTTATCTATCTATTTATCTCTCGGGTCCATTGATCACGGCGGCTGCCAGGGATGGAAAAGCCCCAGTAGGGCCACGCGAGTCTCTGCATACCTATCATGCTTCTCCTGTACATCAGGCTGCTTCATTTCCACAAAAAACAGCAGCAAAGGCAAATCAAGTTGCTGACTGCATCAAGATGCATCTGTGGAATTTTCAGGAATTTTGGCTCAGCGCCGTGGAAGGAGAAATACAGCTTCTAACATATCATGCGCTGACCAGTACTTTAAGCAGTTTACTACTACTAGTATTGCTAAGATCTAGTTTCATTTAAATGACATCTGGGAATAAAACAGCATAAATATTTTCTCATTTGTGAAATTAAAAAGGGGGAAATTAAAAAGGGAAAATAAGAAAAAATAACCACCCAAAGGTTCCCTGTCCAAAGAATTGAGATGGGATTAGGGTGTGCGGGTCGGCACTAATGGAGTAGTGGATGGATGGATGGATGGATGGATGGATGGATGGATGGATGGATGGCAAAATGTCTCTCCCAAATATTATTTACAGGACACTGTTTTTTGTGTAATAATTCTGAAAATAAAACATCAGTAAATAGCATTATATGAATATATGTCCATATTATACCAGTAGGCTATTAGTATAAAACCGACTGGCTATGTGTAATAACGGTAGGATGTTGGGTGCATGTTGAAAGGCAGAAAAGAATCTAATGATTAGCTAATGACCTATTTCAGTCTCATTTGCATGCTCATTAGACTCTGATATCCTCTTAATTTGTATCCTATACAGTCAATCATAGCTAATTAGCAGATATAACACGACTGCGAATATATAAAACAATATTTTGCATGGCAAGCGTGCAAAGTGTTGCCCGCAAGGTTGCAGATGCATCACCTGCGTCCCTGTGCGGGGGGTGGTTCCAACAAATAATTATAGTGACATAACTGTATTTAATTCATGCTGAAGTATTATTTGAATCCTGGGGGCAAGCAGACTGTTCAGTGGGACGTCAGTGATTTTACTTTGGTTCTGTGTTTTATGCATTATATGGGTGTTACTGTACATTTCATTACTTTCACAGCACCTATTTTCTAATAATGACATTACTATTGTGTATGTGTTCATATCTGTCCTACAAAAGAGCTGTATATGCTTCAGTCTTTTTAAAGACGGTTGTTATATTGCATCGCAATAACAATATCAGAAAGTGGTAGAGGTTTGTCCTACCCTGCCACGCTCCGTGCTTTCCGGCGCGTCGCTCTCTGAATAGGAGTATCTGAGCACTGCCTCTGTACGTCTCGATCAGGCAGGCCTCGTCTGGCAGCCCGTCCACAGCCCGTCAAGAGCATAGCTCCGCCGTGAGCCGGCTGAGCCGCATTCCCATCTGGAGCAAACATTGCGACATCGGCTCGTCCTGGCAGTGCCGGCGCGCCCTGCCCTGTGACAGATTACACCAGAGTCGCCGGTTCCATCCGTTTTGTCACACGGGTATAGATCAATTTGTCGCCCGTGAATTTCCATTGTCTGAAAAGGGCAGAGGAAGAAGTGAAGGTGGACAGCTCATTTAAAGGCACGTTTACGCGAGCGTGAGTCACCTCGGCCTACAAAGTACAGCCAGAATAGAAAGCATGAATTTATAAGATAATGCGAGATGCTGACGCTCTGTACTGTGAGCCTGGGAACAGAGGCTTGATGTTATTCTGCAGAGCGAAAGTGATGTGGAAATGAGGGAGGTATACACTGTGTTTACATTAGAGCAGAGCATCTGTAAATTTGCATACAGAGGAACGTAGCTTCAAATCTTTAAAAGGAGTCTATTGAGAGGTGCGGCAAATTCCGGCTGGGAACATTATACACGTCTCTCGTGTTTGGAAACCCATATAAAGAATATTTATCTGTGTTTTTTAAAACCGTCATTTTTGTGATACTGATTTTCAGTGTGGGAGCTCAGCAAGACCTTGGTGTCTGATAAATAGGTTACTGGTTCACGCCCCAGTCTCGGCAGAATAGTCACATCTCCTTTGGGCCCTTGAACAAGGCCCTTAATACACCTAGACCCCCTCGCACAAGATGGCTGGGGGGGGGGGGGCAACCCCACACTCAGACCATAGCTTCACTCTTACCTGTGTATATGTCTGTACATCTCAAAGGAGAGCATGATAGGATATCTACAGAGAACCATTATAATTTACCTGTGCAAATGGCGAATAAAACACTTTCTCGTTGAATATATATTTCCACATCCATCCATCCGTCTTCTAAATGCTTACCCTAGGTAGGGCCTCAGGGGGTCCTGGAGCCCATCCCAGGCAGCACAGCGTGCCAGGCTGGGCTACACCCTGCACAGGACGTCAGTTCATGGCAGGAGCTCATGCGCACAGACGCTCACACCTGCAGCTGTGCGCTAGATGCCAGTTAGCCCAACTGCGCATCTTTGGACAGCGGAAGGAACCCAGAGTACCCAAAAGGAACCCGCACAGCGCAGGGAGAACATGCAACCTAAACACTTCTCAATTTTTCTTGAGTAAATATTTGTTAAAAAAGAGTCCTGTCAAAATAACAAAAGCACAGTAATTTTTCGATCGTGATGATTGATGATGTATTTGGGGGAACATTGCAGCATGCAGGTAACAGTAATCAGGGACTGACAGCATCCGCTTTTCCATCCATAACTTCCCGTAACACATAATTAAAGCGCAGATTGTATCCCACAATCCCCCGGTGGCGCTGTGCAAGTGGGCAGACTTGATGCACTTTCTCGCACAATAAATAAAACGGGGAATGCTGCTGACTCGTATTTTTCTTTGCGCCACTGGATTGCAATCGCAGCAGGCCCGCTTAATCTTTATCCACCACTTCCTCCCATGCGGAGAGCGTTACATGCCGAAGCTGAAAATAAATACATAAATTAAAAATGTAAATGGACTTTTCTCACCTTCCACCCCTTTCATGGGCTGGAATGTCAGGCTTGTTTCTCATTGTTGCTCAGATGTATGAATTGTTGCACAATTGTTGACGCGCCAAGGCCTTCCGGACAGCACTGAAGCACACAGCGGACTGCAAAATGCAATTAATCCCCAGAAAGGGATCCTGCAGGCAAGCTGCGACTGACATGCGCTGCTGTCTGTGATTTGCACGAGTGCCAATTGGAGCCACAGATATTGTGGGGACGGTCTGATTCCATGTTGCAGCGTGTATTTCATACATGGATCCAGGTTCAGAAATGGGTGACACTACTGTTGCCATAATGCCACCTGCATCGTACATCTAAACAGCATTTCTGACGGGTACACCGGTCGATTCTAGGATTCTTTAAAGTTGGAGGCAGAAGAGGGGGCATAATTCATACAGAGAGTACAACCTTATCATTAGCCAATGACATGTCTTTAATTGGTGAGTGACAAGGAGGAGGGACTCGAGTGACCAATCAGCTTTCAGCTGTGGCCCTGCCCCTGTATGCACCCCCGTCTGCGACCTTGTCTTGACCTTTTAATGCGACGCGACTGTGAGGCTGGGAGCTGCCCGCTGGCCACTGGTAACGGCGCGGTTCCACGTGGCCAGACGGCACAGTCTGCTTGCTCCTTTTCATGAAAACGCCATGAAGGCACGTGTCAGCTCTGCGCAGTCTGTGAGGCATTCCATTAATAAAAATATGCGCTCAGAGTCACAGAATCTGTGCTTAGACTCCTTTGCAGATGAGAGTCACATGAGTCGATGTAGCACACACGAAGCGATGATGGGGAAACGCCCAAGTGAGTAAGTGCCCTGCAATGGACTGGCATCCCATCCAGGGTGCTCCCCAGCCTGGCATTGTGTCCAGTCCCCTTGTGACCATACACTGGAGAAGTGCTTGGAACAATGCTAATTTTATTTGTATAGTGTGTTTTCACATTACATTGTCTCAAAACATTATAATCCTATAATTTTGATAATTTGAGAAACATTTTTCCCGGTTATTGTGATATACATAAAAATAGGGGTGTAGCTAGAGATTCTGGGCCCCAAATATCACCTTGGGCCCCCACCGTTGAAACAGGCAAGGGGGCCCCCACAGTAGAATTTACTGCTGTATAATGTTTCCCAAGCATAAACGTTATCTGAAAAACCATCACTGCTGTATAGCAATGTTACTTTCTCATAAAAATGTCCAGCTCTCTGTGGGTCGAACTTTTTTCATTTTTTAAAAATGTTTTTCATGTTACGGGTCGTTAGGAATTGGGCCAGTGTGTCACGTTTGATCTCAACAGCTGTTTTATGACCTAAATACTCTTTTTTTTTCTTTAAATTGCCATCCTTAGAATCTGCAGTGACATGCGTGGCAGGTGACACAATTCAAGCCGTAAAATATATGCGTCAACAGCTCCGTGGCGACAGAGTAAAAGCAGCAATGATCTAAAGCAGCCACGGGGATATCGTAGTGGGCGGGGTGCACTACATCTGCAGTAAAATGCATCAACACCCCCAGATGCGATCGCAACACTTTTTTAACGATGCTGTTAGAAAGAATTTTCCCTTGAGGAGCTATCCAGTGGTTACATAATATTGAATATATTAGTAATACATATAAATACTGTATATCACCTAATTTTCAGGAAAGAGCTGAATTTCATCAAAGCCTTTTGTGTCAGTTCCTCATCATTGACCACTGACTAATCTAAGACTACATTCTTATCTTAATCTACCCATACTATCCCACTATCCTACCTTACCTATTTAGCAGATGGTTTTATTCAAAGTAACATGTGTGGTTTTTGAGAGTGCAGGTTCTGAAAATCCCTGGAGCAATTGAGGCTTAAGGGCCTTGTTGAGCAGCTCAACGGTCAAATCACTCTGCTGATCCTGGGATTTGAACCGGCAACCTTCCGATCACAGACCTGCAGGGTCCCAACCCACAGCCAGCCAGTTTGATATTAAGTCTGGTTTTGGCTAGTGCTGTTATTAACTAATTCATATAAATGAATATTTGTGATAATTTTAAGATCACCAAAGAGCTCACTGGTCAGGAGGGTGAAGAGATAATTCCCAGGTCCAACAAGAAGTTTGATTGATATTTATGAAATTTGTATTTTAGACTCTAAATCGATCTTCCATGACCTCCCCTGCAGTACAGTCTCTGTGATTTTTAGACTCATTTTCATTTTTGAATTCTGGTCTGTGTACTTGTGTGACATTCTGTCTAATAATGTAATTTAAAAAACAAGTTGCTAGAAGTTAAGAATTGAAGTGCCCTGGATTCATGCCAATTAAAATCTTAATACGGTGTTTTAAGACCATTTTGGTCTACTTGAAATACATGCTAATTATTTTCTTAGCATAATTAAGTAACCCACATGTGTTAGCTTTTGTTGAATAATTACATTACAATCTGGTTCTATTTGAAAGTCAGATTTTTGGATTATTACCCACAGGATAACGTGGCTTTTTTGGTTGTGTGAGACAGAGATGCAATCCAGTTAGGAAATGTTCTCCCAAATAATTCCTCGCATTGCACTGGATAGACAAAAGATACAAATACATCAGTACTTGAAAAGTTGTGCTGAAGAATGTTTGCCGGAGACTAAAGTTTTAACGTGCCTTCAGCCTACGATAGCAATAGAAAACAATCCACAGCAATTTAAGCAAAACAATTTGAATTATTGATCAGTCTGAACCATGGAAAATGGCAGGAGGAAAAACGCTAACAGATGTTACTTTTCCTAGCAACAAGTTCAGCATTTATATTCTCATGCAAGCAAAGTTTTTAATTTGAATACATTACAATGAAGGATGATGATTACATTAAAAATGGAACGTTTTGGAGTCTTTGTGCATTTATGTTTCGTTTTGACCTCCAAACGTAACTTTTACTTATTTCGAAGCAGAAAAACACGACAAGGCACTAAGATACTAAAACTCTAAATTCCAAGGTGACACGGAGCAGAGGACTTGAACGAAAGCCTGCAGTTACAGTCGACCGAAAGGAGATTAAATCCCCCCCCCCCCTCAAAGAAGCTCAGTGGGATGCAGCAAGACAAGAAACTACAACTCCAAGTGGGACTCACTGGTATAGCCTCGAGGCTGGAGCACCGGCCCCAAAAAGTAATCCAGAAAAAAAATGACAGACGTGTTTGAAATGATACCGGGCTTAGAGCCACAGAAATGCGTGAAATTACAGGGAGGGCTCTCCTTAGTGTCCATCTTCTGTGGCACCTTTGGAGTCTTCAGCCGTGGAGTGTGACTAGGACTCTTCTGGGCTTGGTCATGGTTGAGGAACACAGAGCTGCAATTCTATATGAAAGTTCAAGGAAAATTCATGGATTTGAAGAAATGCAAACCAAGGGTTTAGTATAAAATGAATTCAGAGGCAGCAAGAGGGTCTATGTGACTTTTTCCTCATCCACTCGTAGATGGATGATTATTCTCTCCGGGGCTCTGCAATTTCCAACTAGCCTCCATTTTAAATTTGCAGTAAGGAAAGTGGGGGGAGGGTTCTCCTTTTTCTTTGCATTTAGCCGATGATATTCACCTCACTTTTTACCATTTTGTTTGAGACTTTTTTATGATAATGATTGTTTTTCCCAGTAAAAATAAAAGTGATATTATGCCCTTAAAAGCAGAATTATGTTTACAATTTTATTTTTTATTTCTCAGGGGTAACTTCCTTGCGAATGTAAACATCAGAAATCCCAAAATCTGGATTTTTACGAGCCAGAAAACATACTCACTGACCGTCCTCGCAAAGTTATCTGTTTTCCCAATTCGACATCCCACAAACACAGAGAAATTCACCTGTAAACATGAAATTATTAATGTAGGAAAGATGGATTTTATGGCCAATAAATAAATCCTTCGCAGCATTTGTAATGCAACAGATGTAGAAATACACAAGATAAAGTATCCCCCCGGACTTGAATGAAGCCAGAGCTCTGGTGGAAAATGTCTTACTTTATTTATAAAGTCATAACACACCCATCAAGGAGAGACGCCCTGAAAGTAGACGTTTAAACAATAGGTTAGGAGATTTGCTGCAGCGCCCCCGCTAGTCAGTGTATGGAACTTCAGGCCATTGATCACGAATGTTGGTTTGGATTGTTTAGTGTGAAAGCCTGCACCTCCGAGATCCATTGCAAAATGTCTTTTTCCACAGGACCAAAGCATTTTTTTAAGAAAGGGGTGCTGTTATTTCGATTAGTCAGCATTATAGACATTCACAGGCAGCCGATGCTCTTCAGTCCCCTTTAAATACTATAACAGCGATTACTGATAATGCGCTAGTTAGCGCAAAACAGCGCTGGGAGACAGATCTGAATGATAAATTAAGTGCTGAGGAGTTGCAGGAGGCTTTGTCTTTAATACTCTAATACACGTCAAATATTTAGCTGCACCAAATGTGTTACTGGAAGATTAAAGTTGCACGGTTGATTTTTAGCGTGACGTGTTACTAAGCACTTGACACGTTTCGGAGCCCAGTTTTCAGATCGTTGTCCCGAAGACAAATTCCTCGATGCAGATGAATTATTTGTCTTTCTCTACAGTTGTGGCATTGCTCACGGCTTTGTTTTGCTTGACTTGAAGATGGCAGACTCTAATAGACAGCAGACGAGCTTCGTGCCAGTTTTAATCAAGAGCACTTAGTGTAGGGTCAGTGACAATAATAACCCTGACCCTGCCTAATCCCCAGCAGAGGCGGGAAGGGTTTCTGGTGGAAATAAGACATAAGTAATGTTCTGATCGGCATCCTCACCAAACTCCTCCACTGCACATCAGGTGCTTCGTAAAAGTGTACAACTCACAAGTTTGTAGACACATAATTTTCACATTTATTAGCCAAAACGCATTTAGTGGTAGAACCACTTTTTGTCCACCGATGGATAAACATTCCCCTAAGTTTCCATCAATTTTAAATCGTGTCCTACTTCTGGAATTTTAAGTAGCATTAGTTGGAGATAAAGATTATAATCATGCGTTGATTTGCTACTGTGATTTGCCAGGCTGGGCACTGCCAGTGCAGTCATAGAAAATTAATGAACACTCTTTTGACCAATCAGATTCCAGAATTCAGTACTGCAGTGGAGTAATTCTCATTAACATCCACAATTAATTAGGACTCTTTAAATATCACAAGTTGCTGTCTCAGAAAATGTTGAATTGTATACCATATAGCCCAGTGTCTTCATTTTAGAACTGTCCTTAAAAGCCGATCGAAACATTTAATGTTGGGAATGAGCATTTTTTGCAAAATATCCACCAGACTGGTGTAAGACAGTGGAGAGGCTTCTTATAGAATTAAATGTTTTTGTGAAGAAAAATGTCATCCCTGATTACAAGGGAAGTGAATAGACTTTCAAATAATTTAGGTGTCGGAGGAATAACTCTTCTTGAGTCTGGTTCAAATTCCAGCGACATTTTCGAATGCCTTTCAATACAGGCATTATCTAAAAGCCTGAGTTACTATAACAATACACAGAAATAATCTTCAATTCTTACTGGTTCCCGGTGCTCTTCACTTATGGATATAAAGCTGGATGTGAGAAATGGAATACAGCAATAAGATAAAAACCAAAAAAAGAAACATTTCTGTGTTCGGGTAGGGAGATTTACCTTATACCACATGACTTAACCTGGCCACAAAGCATATTGCGTTGCTTAATGGAAAATAGAGGCGACAGATTTCACGCTTTCATAATGCCTTTGAGAAAGAAGCAGGCGGTCTGTTTTGTGTCCTTAATTGTCTCAGAGGTCTTGTGTCAAACTCTGCTGCCAATAAAAGCCCAAAAGCTAAAAACTCTAATGCAATATGCGAGTATTTTTTCTTATCTTATCTGGTTGTCATCATATAGGTGTTCAATTGTACAGCAAACTTATCGAACCCTCTCTGTTTTCACGCAAGATGTGTTTGTTCCATTATGATTTCTAAGCCAAATTCAGCCAACAGTGAAGATGATGTGTCTTCAAATATGTGTCAGACAATAAAAGGAATAACAGACGTTTGTCACATAGGGGAATATTGCAGTCTTGCTACAAGAAGTCTGCAGGGTAGATTAGCACTATTCTTTTATTTAAAAAACAAATGCATTCATGCCTTTTTGTTGGATATTGAAAACTTGACCCAGGTGTAGTTCCAGAATACCCTACGAATTATGATAAAATATAATCCAGACCAAGATTTTCTTTCAACCATCCAGTTGAGCATAAACAGTTACAGTCACAGAGTACTCAACTGGTTGGTTGAAACAAAATCTTGGTCTGGATTTTTAACTTTCTGGACCTGGACTTTCCACGTCTGCATTTAGAAGTAGTACCTGAGAAATTCCATGGGATGTTGATAATAGCGTTATGCTCAGCAAACCGTTGTATGACTAGCAGTGGAATGCAGATGGACATACCATGTCATCCTGAAAGACACTGCTCTGCTTTTACGTGAACAGATTACTCAGATCCATTAAGTAGCATTTAGTATTAATTTTCCTACCAAACCATGCCAAGGAAATTTCCTACACAACGTTACGGACCCATTGCAGGAGAGCTATCGCTTAACGGCTCCACTGTTCTTCGGGGTTGTTGTCACGGGACACTTTATCCATTTGTCAAACGTGAGGTTAAGGATGATTCGTCATCATCGTTTCTCTACTGCTTATCAGCGTAGCTCCTTTTTGCCGTTGAACTTTCTCTGCACTCTTGAACTTCCGAAAGTGAATATAAACTCACAAAAGATCAGGCATTCGTGTGAAAGTTTTCTGCCTTATATTCAAAGAGCAAAGGAGTCCAAGATCAATCGGTATATACTTTGCAGTAATGGTTATGTAATACTTCTAAAGAGAAACAATTCATGTATAACGGTAAGTTCTTTCTTTGGGCCTGAAGGACAAACTCTTGGTGAGACATCAAAAACTCCTCTGGGACACCAGCCACTGAAAACCAGTAGGTTTTCCTCCCGCATAACAGCTTCTGGCGAAGCTCTCATTCAGCAGGACAGCCCTCCTTGGTGGTCAATGCATAACAACATGTCAAAAAAGTCATCTCCATCCAAAGAGGTCCCTCTGTTTACTCCACTCGTTTTTCGTTGCTGTTTCTTCCTTCGATTTCCTTCGATTCCCTCTCACCTTAAAAAGAACCTATGAATGGTGTCCTACCCAAGGTTTGATTGCTCCCCAATGCAACCCTTCGGACAATGGGAAGGGGGTGGAAATTTCAAGGTGCCCCTCCCATGACTGTCTGGCTATTAGCTTGGTTTGCATTGCAAATCTGTTTTCCAATAAGCCAATTATGAATGTAATGCACTCCAGTTTGCCTCATTGGCAACCAGTGAATCGCAACATGGAAAGCTATTAATCCCGTCTTTGGTGCTCTCCTTGCTCTGGCCCCTCAGTTATTATCTGCTTGAAAGATGGACGACACTGAAGGCTATGTCTTGTCAGGAATTAATAGCTTTGGGAAATAGTGCTGGAATATTACAGCACAGACTGTCTTTCAGTCTCTGCCGCTCCAGAACAGATACTGCAACAGAGAGCATTACCTGGAAGCTTAAAATCACCGGCTGAGAGCATTTTGTAGGGTCTGTTGCTTGGGGACATTCTGATGGCAACACAGTATGGTGGGTTGTACCTACTGGCGTACGAATTAGCATTTAAGCGACTTGATGCAGATTTTGTGCGAAATATTTGCAAGCAACGTGGTTGCAGAAGACATGTAAACATCAAACAGGAAGAAGATAGGGGTTCTTGGTGATGTTCGCAAGTGGCACTTACTGTGCTATTTCCATCTGCAGCTTCCGCTTCTTGAGAGTTCTGAGGAAAGGCAGAGATGTCACAGGCTCTCTCTGAAGTATCGTTTGCAAATTAATGATGTCATTAATTCAACTCGTTTGGCTGCAGGAGCGGGGGGGGGGGGGGGGCAAATTGTGTGTTTTTTGTTTTTTGGGGGGAGTTTGAATTTTTAAGGGGTTTTTTTG
>JAODJX010000049.1:12727367-12756264 GCA_026776945.1 Isichthys henryi | reverse complement strand
CCCCCCCCCCCCCCCCCCCCCCCCCCCCCCCCAAAGCCTCTGTTTGGAGTTTTATGGGAGCAGTTTCACTGTTACAGGCGTTTGTTCGTTTCCCCTGTGACCTCAAAGGCCAGCAGCCTTGAATCCTAGTGGTTGGAAGTTCAATCCAAACCCCAAGAGTTACACAAGATGGGAGTTAAACCAACCAACCCATATTTCCATAATTTTAATACCACAGTGACAGACAGCATGTCTCTACCAGATCACTGGCAGCATTGTGTATTCAGGAACACTTATGTTCCATGCAAGAGTACTTCCTGTCCTGGTGCCTTGTGTATTTGGGTCAGTGCATCGTTGCTGCATCCTGGACAACAGTCCTCAGCCCAGTTCTAGCACGATAGAAGGAGAGTCTAAAGAAGAACTTCATTCACCCAGCTGTTGTTGCCTCCATTAGCTCTCCTGACCTGCTGTTGCTGTGACGCGTTCCTTGATTACATTACACATCTTAATGAATGATGTATTTGCATATCTCTTTGGACGCAGCTACCTGTTTGCCAAGCCCCGTAGCATGGAAACAGCACCATGTTTGTCAATGAAGCATAATTAATAATGCACACTGTACACGTTCACCATGTCTGAACACCAGACGCTTGTGTGTACATTTGCATTACACTAGTCCCTAGTTAATATGCAGTCCCCGAATCTGTTTTCTGGTTTGTCCACACAACGGCATTTTCAAATGCTATTTATTTATTTTGTCAGTCCTCTTCTGTAAATTTTAACATCTGCTAATTCTCACACTCCTGCAGCCATACAAAGCGCAAGATTTTAAATTTAGTTTTTCCTGTTTGAAATCGTTGGCTGCCTCTGTAATAATATATAACCGCATCAGATTACAGACGATGTCCGACGCCCCGACTCTCAGTTCCAAATAAATATAGTAAACATGCATTTGAATGGATTAAGCATTTATTAAATATTGAATTATGCATTAAATGTAGGAAATGTTCATCAGATATGAGTAGCATTTATGAAATATGCAATGAATAATTTAGTGTAAGAAATGTACACTAATAAACGTGCAGTTGTAAATATAATTTTAAAACCATTACTAAATTATGGAAGATGGCTAAATATCAAATATTTCTTAAATATTTTTTTATAGATTTTATAAATGTATTGTTGTTTATTTACAATTGTATAAATGTGATGTGCTATTTAAGTATTATACATAATAAGAAAAAATACATAATTTATATACAGTGCATGTAGGTGCAGATTTAAATCCAGGATTATCTGTTTGCCTGTTAGCCAACTCAAAGCCAGTCGTTTTAATAATACAAGTTTCTGGAAAATTATAATTGACTGAACAATAGCTTGTGCCAGCTGCAAGTGGAGAACTTCGTGTTAATCGATGCTTGACTATGAATAGGTCTGGGTGTATGTACTCCTGTACAGTCATGATACTAAATACTGCTAACAAGAGCCAAATAAAAAACAGTCCGAGAGGACAGTGAATATGCAGAGCTGACCACAGAAAAGCATTAATATGCGCCTGGGTTCATATTCGCATGCGATAAGCTCTGCGTCTCCTTTCTTACTGGTCCGGAGCCCCAGGTCTCAGACGCACCCCTACAGCATGTTGTGGGGGCAGATCCCTGGTTTCTCCTGCAATGTACTCACCACAGGGCCCTCGGCGGCGAGCTGGGCAGCCATTATCTGCTGAAGCTGGGGCTGGACTGGGATTTCGTACATTCTAGAGGAGCCAAAAGTCCAAAAGGGCCATTTCACTGATGTCTTTAGTCATCCCTCCCATGTGGAAACGTTTACTGGTTGGCACAATATTTTATTTTTGTATTTCATTCAGAAGACACTTTTACCCGAGGTAGCATTCATTTGGGGGAGCAGGGTCAGACGGTCCCTAGAGCAACTCAGACTTTGGAGCCTTGCTCAAGGGCTCAGTGGTGATATTGCTCTGCTGATCCTGGGATTTGAACTGGTGACCTTCTGGTTATGGGTATGGTGTTTTGACCCACTGAGCCAGAAGCAGACTCCCCCCCAGTTATATGCAAATAGTTTGCCTATATAAAGCATTTTTTTATAGCCTAAATTAGCCTAAAGTACACGCTAAATATGTGTGTACTTTAATTATTTAATTATTTAAACAATTGATAATTTATTTGAGGTGGCATGGTGGTGCAGTGGTTAGCACTGTTGCCTCACATCTCTGGGACCCAGGTTCGAGTCTCCGCCTGGGTTACATCATCATGGGATTTTCTCCAGGTACTCAGGTTTCCCCCCACAGTCCAAAGACATGCTGAGGCTAATTAGACTTGCTAAATTAGCCCATTTATGCATGTGTGAGTGAATGGTGCGTGAGTGTGCCCTGCGATGGGCTGGCCCCCCATCCTGGGTTGTTCCCTGCCTCATGCCCATTGCTTCCAGGATAGGCTCCGGACCCCCGCGGCCCAGTAGGATAAGCGGTTTGGAAAATGGATGGATAATTTATTTAATTATTTTTTTAAATGATACATTAAGTAATCATACTTCATATCAAGATACATAAGAAACTATTTTTGTATGTTGAAGATGCTTGTGTTGCACTGATTGAGGAACAATGTTGTCTGTATGTTATAGTTGAGTTATTCTGTGTCTGTTTCCTGCACGCACACCTCTTCCAAGTGGCTGCACTCCGGTAAAAATGGCAAACCATTATTAGCCAGAAGGTCACCGAGTAAAGCCGGCAGAATGAACGGATGAGGGCTGTGCAAATTGACTTGACGGGAAGACGCGCAATTGCCTCGTTGCCACGTGATTGAAATTTCGATTTCTTCGGTTCGTCTTTCACACTGCCGCGATGACGGTTATTCGGAATAGTAAGGAGCAATCAGTGTGGTCTTTACATGCCGACACACAGAGTCTACACGGCAGTCTACAGGAATGATCGTGAATTCTTGACTGGGTTGATTTTAGGTACTGTAGGCATACTGCCCCTTGACTGCATGCAAAGCACGCTGAAAAGCAAATTTCCAAAACTCAGTCCACAGAATTAGGAGTTTTGTAAATGTAATGAGAGTTGTATTACATGAGGACTGAACGAGGTTTGGAAATTTAATGAAAGTTCTTCATCAGACAGCATGATGACTGACTGAGTTTTAGTTGCCAGCACTGTAACATTTGATGATGACATTAGGTCATTGGCCGTCTCATCTCACCTCAAACAGAACAAAGAAGGCATAGAGTGAGTTTGGGAAATTTGCTCACCGACTATTCCTTGCAGTGCTGCTGGATATCTAGTACATTCTGCCCTAACAATCCCCACACATGGCTGGTGTTCGTTGAAAAGCAAGCTGATTTATTTGACTGTACTGTTTCTCCTATCTGTGGTGATGAAGCGCTCGTAATCTCTGCACAGCCATGATGGGTGGTTTACATATTACAACTTGATGACTATACCCTCCTTTTTTTCTTTAAAATGATCTAGGAGGGCTTTTGGTTTCGCCTTCCAATGGACAAATATCCTGTCCGTCGGAGGTTCTAGACCCAATTCAGCCTCCCTGAAAAATATTTTTTTCTGGAATCGTTTAGCTATTTGTCTCGTGTTTTTGTACACATTTCATACACCCCACTCAGCAAACCTGGTCAGGGGAACCCCACTTCTTTCTGTACATTAAACCATAGGGAGGGTGGCCCAGAGCCCCCCTAAGGGTCAAATCCTAGAATCACCCCTGATCCTGACCAAGAAGTGGTTCTACTTCTGCTGTTTGCCGATGGCATCTTTGCTGCTAAATTTCCATCACTTTAGGCACGATTCCTCATTAAACATGAAAAAGGTCGACTGTCTTAGATACAGAATCTCCTATTTAAAGCTACACTGCCATCAGCTCTCCTATGAAGACCCTGAGGTCTCCACTTAACAGCCATTGTAGCCCTAATTATAGTGAACCCGACTTCTGATTGCTTATAATTTATACATAGTTCTAAGCACGCAGGGAAGCGTAAGCGATTTATGGGAAGTGTATTCTGAAGGCCTGGCTGCCCTACCTTCTTATTTCCACTGATGTTGTCGTGAGTCCTGGCCCATGGCGTCGTGTTCTGCTCAACTGAAACAGCTTTTTATCGCATTTATAAACTCTCATAACATCTGATCCATTCGCTTCTCAAACGGCACTGCTGCCCGAAGGCAAACTCTAGGATACCGTTGGTAGCAACGTCACCCCGCCCATTCCCAACTACCGGGGGGAGAAGATGTGACTGCTGACCGAAAAAATAGACAATGGCCCACTTTCCGTCTCATTACCACAAGTGCCATCTGTAATGAAGTCCCCCTGCTGACTAAGCACTCGGAAAGACAGGGCACATTATGGAATTGCACACTTCGGACCGGGCAAGGCATGATGGGAAGCCCCTCCCATTATTAGCAAGGCATGATGGGAAACCCCTCCCATTATTAGCAAGGCATGGTGGGAAGCCCCTCCCATTATTAGCAAAGTATGATAGGAAGCCCCTGCCATTATTAGCAAAGCATGATGGGAAGCCCCTGCCATTATTAGCAAAGCATGATGGGAAACCCCTGCCATTATTAGCAAAGCATGATGGGAAGCCCCTGCCATTATTAACATGGCATGATGGGAAGCCCCTGCCATTATTAGCAAAGCATGATGGGAAGCCTCTGCCATTATTAACATGGCATGATGGGATGCCATTAACTAGATGCAATTTGTTAGCACTATCATTCAGAACAGAGATCATGCTTATGCCCAAAAAGGTTAATGGGGTGTATTTTTTTGGTCAGAGATTTTATGCCATTGTAAAATACAAAACTGTAGTTCTAATAGGCTGGCCTGATGAACAGCTCAATTTGATCAAATAATTTGAATTTGGTGCTATATTTTTTAAAAGGTACCATAAGAAAATGATTTAGAATTGTGCTCTTTTTTTAATAAGGGCACTTTTTTAGAGACAGAGAATTATTCAGGAAATTATAAATGTACCTTCATTATGTAGGAAAGGGTTAGTTGCCTAGAGGGGTCTTTTAAACAAGATTCCTCGGAGATATATGGGGCTCTTAAAATCTCACTCATGTCATTTCCCATTAAAAACAACCAGCAGCTGAAGAAAAGCAGTAAACAGTTCAATCAGTGCTGTCTGGGCCTGTAAACGATGTCTTTGACAAACCAATATTGCACTCGTCCCACACCTTATGGCCCAGCTGTCAATATTTTTACCATTTAGCTTTCGGCATGAGCAGATAGTGATTGTTTGGTCAAGATGTTAAGGTCAGGCCAAAGGCCCAGGCATTCTGGATGATGTCATCCGTCTGCAAGACTAAGGGGTCTGGCCATTTTCATTTTCTTTAGGTTAATTAAGTAAACTTTGCCTAGGCTATATTAGTTGAAAGCATTCATGTGATAATGCCACAAAGGTGAGAGGTAGGAAATCTTTTCAGTGTAATGCCGAACACTTTTTAATCTATCATTGCACCCAGGAATTAAAATGAATCTAAAATTAATTGAAAATAGCCACAAATATCATTCGAAAGAGACCATCGTTGTTGCTATGGAGTTTGAATGAAGGACTTCAACTATCCCCATTAGCTGCCAGAGGTTGTTCTGATACCTCCCTGCTTCTGAAAGGACAATGATTTTACCACTTATGCTGCTTTGTATAATCCCCTGTGTCTCTTTACCCTCCCGCCCGTTTGTCCGATTCTTTCCGCTTTGTGTCTGGGTTTTTTTTTTTTTGTGATGCGTTAAAGACATTAAACAAAATGCATTTTCTGAGAAGTGCCTTTCAGGGTTGTTTTAATGAGGTGGGGGGGCAGACTTCAATGATGTTCTTCTACTATTATTCTGACAAATTCTCCTTTGAAGAGCAGGCTTTTCCTGGGGCAAGGCTCCATATCACCTACGCCCCCCCTCCCTATCCCCCCATCAAGAGCTTGACCAGGATAAGCAGTTGAATGAAGATGGATGGATGGATGGATGGATGGATGGATGGATGGATGGATGGATGGACGGATACATGCATGGATGGATGGATGGATGGGTGGATGGATGGATGATGGACAGATGCATGCATGGATGAATATATGGATTAATGGATGGACGGATACATGCATGGATGGATGGATGATTAATAGATGGATGGATGGATGGATGGATGGATGGATGGATGGATGGATGGATCTATTGGAGCAGCACTGTTCACGATACTCGAACTCACACAGTTTCACTTTGTTCTTCTTCTGTCCAGATGATGCCCAATTGTCCCTGCAAGCTTCCATCAATGCAGTTTCTTATCTACTTTTCCTGGATGTTACCAGGCTTTGTGTCACCATTCGACATTGAAGCAGATCGGAAATCCGTATTCTGCTCAGGAGGGTTATGATGCAGATGGCCGCCGATTCATTCAGTAAATGGTGTGTGTCAGTCCTCTTTTGTTAATCCCCGCTGTTGAAAATCCCTAGCCAGTTTTCACCTGAAGTGTTAGCAGCATAACTCTGAGAACTATCCACCTGTTCCATGCAGTCTGCTATTTTCCTTGACTGGTATTTAGAGTTTGAGTCCTAAAGAAGTATTTGGTTAACCATTAGATGGCATCCTTCCCTATGGACGAAAGACAAACACAGCCCCACGTTTGAGATACCCAAAAAAAGCTAAACACCAGCTGTACCAACAAAGAATGTGAGTAATTCAGCAGATTGTCCACACGGTATTTATTTTGCGTCTGGATTTGAATTCCTTCCCCCTGACGGAGCTTAACTTAGGGCCAGGTAACATTACCTTTCTGATGAGTGACGAGCCACATCAAACAGGCAGGATCAACTTCATATTAATCTGGGTGTGTTTGTTATTGTAAGGGAAATTCCTTAAAATAGCTTAGCCCATTTGCTGCCTACGGTTATAGTACAATGTTCTTACTGTTTTTTAACAACCCCAGAATTTGAAGGTGGAGGATGGAAATTCCACACTGTATGTTGCTGAATGAATCCTATGTTCTTTCCTGGCTACCTTTGTTACATTGATATTCCTACAAATAGTTCTTAGTCGTTGCCTATACTGTTAATTATCCTTCTTCTGAAATCAGTCAGACTTATTCACATCGACCTCCCCACGGCTCTGCAACACCCACTCGCACCTCTGTGGATACGCCTGACATCTTTCTACAGCCTGTCTCCGGTCTGTGAAGGCAGTGGATGTAAACAGGTTTATCATCAGGCAACATCTTTGCGTTTTAATTGCTAGTGATGTTCATTCTACTCTACATTTTTTTTCCATTTCTTTCTATCACCTTTGATGGAAATAAACCGTTTTGCATTTAAAAGAGAGGCTGACAATCATATTCTACAAAAGGTAGTGATGTCAGAGAGGTTTTTTTTTGGTGATGCGGGTGGATCTTTTCCGTCTCTGATATAAATAGAAGGTGAACCTTAACCCCCCCCCCAGCCGTGCTCATATAAGCTGTGTGACGTGAAGGCACGGTCTCATCTTACAGTATTTGTCTCTATCGAACCTCTGTGCCTGCCTCTCCAGGCTTTGTAGGGGATGTGTCTTGTTCATAGCAAAGTGGCGGGTGTCTCTAACTTGACAAGTGTCAGGTGGCGGAGGGAGAGGGGTATGGTTGGATGAGGAACACGGGGGGGGGTTGTGTGATTAAACCTGTTCTTGCAGAGCTCCTGTTAAAAAAAGCTACACCAAGCCATCACACCATCACTGGATCAAAATTCGGACTAGTGACAAAAATGACAGAGGAGCTGTTTTCTTCCTTCTCCGTCAATCTGCCTGAAGTGCTTCAATGTCAAATCGCTGGCCTTTAGTTCGAATGATCTGAATGCCTAATGAGGTGTGAAGTTTATTTGTTCCTGTGAGGCTTACACATTATGACTCTCGCTGTATTTGCATATACAATCAGATTTTAATCAAAACAGTACGACGCGCCAAATGTGACATAACGCTGCGACGTCGCATGAAATCGTTCATAGATTTAAAGGAGGGTTCGGGGTAACCGATGGCAAGTCGACGCAAAATTACAGAAATGTAAGTCATTTCCAATAAAATTGCACCTGGATGCCTAAATTGCTGATTTTAGAAGAAGTCAGATATGTTGCTGCAAATGCCTTATTGCTGGAATGTGCCGTGAGTGTTGGGTGTTGTTTTTGCATAGCAAAGTTCATGGAGAGTTCTTGGAAGTGGATGGTGTTCTCACTGGCATTCTGGAAGGTAAGTACCTTCATTAGAAGAAAACATCCAGTGAAGACGCCAGTTGTCTCCAGTACTATACATGACCAATAGAGTCCAGTAGTCCTCTCCTTGCGTAGAATTTCTGCATCCTGTGACTGGGGTAGATCTGGCACGGATATTTTTGTATACAAAGCCTTTATTGATATTTCTGCTGGGAGACGTATCTTTTATGACTGCATCATGGAAAGTGTTGGTTTCTGTCATGAGTTTATGAGGCGAGATGTGCGTGGAATTGCGGAAGGAAACGTCACACGCAGAAGAAAAACAAAGAAGGGGTCCTGGATGGGGATGATACACGCTGGAACTTACTCGGAGGTGATGCCATCTGTTTCCTGGGGCACCGCGCGATCCACAGCTGCTGGCACAAAGGCGGCATCCTTCCTGTGTCGCTACCTTTGAGGCTGCAAGCACAAAAAGCCCTTGGTCCTGTTGTCCAGGGGATGGCCGGGTGCGTTTCCCAAGGGAAAAGTGTCCAAGCCCTGGAATGTAAATGTGCTTTGTGGAGTTCTTAAGTCCCTTATTCGGGCCGTGAAAAACAAACCTGAATATGAATGGATCAGCAAATCACAGACGAAAAAAAAAGTACCGTCTGTGGGAAACCGGAGAATTCTGGAAAGTTCTACCAACTTCTACTGTGGGTCATCTGAGAGAAGAGAAAAGCTTCTTTATTTTATTAGTGTAATAACAACTCCTGGTGTACCATGAAAGGCAATTAGGATTAAATCAATAGGTAGCTAAGCACAGAAAAGCACCGAGAGATATTGAGGAGGTGCTCATTACAATGTTTCTCCATTTCTGTGGGTATTGGTGGCTGGTAGCTAAGCTACAAGGCTGGGGTGCCACAGCGCCTTTGTTGGGGTGAGGAGTTTGGCTCAATGGGGCGGATAAATGAAACATATTTACCGGAAAGTTCAGTGGTCTATAAACGCAGAGGGTGGACAGGAATGATTGTGGGTTGGGGGAGGGAGTGCTGGCCAGGCCAACGGTGACGGGCCATTAAGGAGAGAGGAGATGGGATGGGCATCCAGGGAAGGTTCCGGAAGGTCAGAGCCCAGGGGGCGTCGGCTGGCGCCAGGGTGGCGGAATGGAGATGAAAGCGACAGGCAGCCATGAAGACGTGGCCGATGCTCAGCACTCATCAACCGGATGGTGACGGTAAATAATTCACTGGTCCGACCATGCTGGGGCGGGGGCTGTGAAATATTTATGACCCTCCCCCACCCTACTCAGACCATGGACCCACTGATCCGTATTCCTCTGCATAGTGAATCCGTCATACCTCATATAGTGTAGGCCAGGCCACTCCAGCCACGGAGGGTATCCCCAGTTTCTCATCCTCTCTTCAGTCTCAGCCATTCAACCCTACCCCCCCCCCCCCCTCCGAAAACAGAGGCAGACTCAGTTTCACAACATCTGCTACTTGATCCCTGAAGTCGTCCCCCTCCCCCAAATTCAAACCCACCAATATAAGAGGCTCCAGTTTTTCCCTTTTCCCTAGTGTTCCCATTTTTCCTCTCTTACTCCGCTTCTGTGCAGCCCCCATCACCCCCCCCTCTCTCTCCCAGGGCCCATGCAGTCCTATGAGTATTTGTCACTGTATACCGTGTGATTCATCACTTCTTTTGTTTTTTCCATTTGCGGCAATAGCAGAGGACCCGGGTTAATCTCCCCCAGTCAATATTTAATATTGGCGAGATGTATAGGCAGCCCTTCGCCCCATTGCGTGCTGATGAGCCCCTGGTCTTTTTTTGTTAGTTAAATAGGGGGTGGGGGAGGTACGTGACTGAATGCTTCTGCTGAGAGTGAAACCACCATCTCCAAAGTTAGACCCTTCGTCGTTATTTGTTGTACTCATTCGGTGGCTTGCAGGAGCCTGAGAGGAGGTCGCAAAGATACATGGTCTCTCAGAAACCAGGACTAACTACGTTTACATAATGTGAGACCACAAACCTCTCTCTCTTGTTTAAAACAGAAGCAGTAACATCTCATAAATACCATGTATTTTTCGTCCTTTATATGTTTAATGATGATGAATCTGGAGCTAAAGCGATGAAGAACGTGAAATTCTGTGTGGCTAAGCAGTCGATCAATCTGTTCTTTTAAATCTATACATCCATCATCCATAAAAGAAGCCTATCAGGGCATGCCGTGGACGGAATGCCAGCCAATCACAGGCTACCCAGAGCTTAGCGGGTTTGGACGCTGTGCCTGCAAGCAGAAGGTCGCTGGGTCAAGTCCCAGGGCTGGCAGACTGATTTCACCATTGAGCTGAGCAAGGTCCTTAAGCCCCAACTGCTCCGGGGACCATCTGACCCCTGCCTTCACAAGAAACGTACATCACTATGGTGAAAACCATCTGCTAAATTAATACATCAACGTAGATGTACCCCGTGATACATACAATGTACAATGCCAAGAGGTCAGTTCACCTGCTTAAATGCTTCTGCTCTGTAGCAGGACACCTAGAAAAAACTAAAACAAACAAAGGAAAAGTATGCAAAGTCCACACATACGGAGCAGGGAGCTGGGGCTGTTCATCGCTAATGATATATTCCAACTCGTAGTAATACTGCCGAAAATGCCAAATCTTATTAATGCCATTACTGATTCCTGTTTCAATCACACCAGTCATGCAAAAGACTGAGAAACGCACACGGCACAGAGCTGATTGATCACGAAACATCTCATTTACAGAGATTTACCCAGATTACACGTGTCTGTGTGTGGAATGGATCCGGTGGCCATCTATCACTGAGGACAGGCCCCGCGTGTAGCTCGATAATATGGCGACATGCAGCATGCACGCCCTGCGATGCAGCCTCATGAATAAACAATACAGTCCTTTTCCCGGCGGGTTTTCCGAAGCAGCCGGCTTGTTACGCGCTCAGCGGAGTCACAGTATGTGCTGAACATGCCTTCAGACGGCGTTCAGAAGTGCCTCCCTGTTGCTTCCACACACTCATCCTCTTTTAAAACCATTAGCCTGGGATGCAAGAATTCTGTCGATTTACCCAGGACATTTCCTAAGGCTGGGACAGATATGATATGATACATAATTCCATGCTTTTATGGTATCAGAATCTGAAGATGAATCCATAGTTTGACTGAGACATGACAGTTTCTTATCTTTCAGGTGTCATGTGTATTCACCCCCCCCCCTTACAGATAATTATGAACACACAGCACCCCTGTTGGCCAGAGATAGGATAGCGATTCAGTATATAAGTACTTTATATATTTTGTCACATTATTGCACACCTGAAACAGAGACTATTGCTTTGAGTGAATGTTGTTGACTGTGCATTCACTCCTGGACATAAAGAAATTTTAGTCATCTCTTTTCGAACTGATTTTGCACACTCCCCTCCCATTCGAGCACACGACTCCAAGCTGAGAGTCAAATCAATGCCTAAGAAACAGAATTAGTACTTCATGATGCCGAATCCATCTTCAAATTCGCTATTATTTCCTCTAATCCAGGTTTTATATTCATTTGCAGACATACGAGCCGTGCGCCGCCGCTCCCCCCGCAGTTCACCTTCCAAAATGTGAAATGCCAAGGTTTCAATTATTTTTTTACAGATCCAGAGTCAGAATCAGTTTTTAAATCAGCACCTCCAACCGAGAGCTGAGAGGCTGCCAGGATTTTTCTATACTCACATTCTTACAATTGTACTTCTAAAAAAGATCACAGTCAGAGTAGAATGGACGGGAGAACGACACCCCCCCCCCCCAAAAAAAAAAGAAAACAAAAGAAAATAAAAAAACAGGAAGTGTTAATTCTATAGTAAAATATTTATAGTATTACATGATTGATGTGTCCTGCTGCTACACACTGACGCTCTACTGTTCTCAGTCCATCGCAGAGCATGTCCCCCCTTTGGCATCTGCAATCTCACACTCGCACCACCGATTCCATCCCAGTA
The DNA here is from genome assembly GCA_026776945.1 of Isichthys henryi. Taxonomy (NCBI): domain Eukaryota; kingdom Metazoa; phylum Chordata; class Actinopteri; order Osteoglossiformes; family Mormyridae; genus Isichthys; species Isichthys henryi. Next base: position 12,744,116 of record JAODJX010000049.1, on the reverse strand, counting down.
AAAGACTTTGGGATTTGTTGTGTGCTGTTTTTTTCGCTGGGTTATTGAAAGTCTAATATGAGAATGTTTGCGGTGTGATTCACTCCCGGGTGACCGTGTTCCTGATTTAGTGTTATATTACTGAAAACTCGCTCATCGAGTCCACATGATCTGTGAAGGTCACTCTGTTGTTCTCTGTCTATTGTACGTACGATTAAGGTAATGAATGACAAATCTACATATTTAAGGGGATCTGCATTACAAATATAATCTGCACTGGTCTTCAGTAGAAATTCACTAATATGGTAGTACAACAGCGTATCCCTTAGAGCAGGGGATGGCAGTCCTGATCCTGGAGTGCTGGTATTCCAGCAGGTTTTCCATCCTACCTGATGAGTTACTATCTGCCTGAGATCAGGTGTGGTCCATCAGAACCCAGGTAGGATGGAAAAGCTGCTGGATACTGGCACTCCAATGCTTTTGACCAGGGCTGGGCAATCTTATCCACAAAGTGTCAGTATGGGCGCAGGTTTTCGCGATAACAGCTGTTCAAACCCAGGTGTGAGGACTCTTCAGGCAATCAGTCCTCTAATTAGTAATTGAATTATGGAGTTGCAGCGAAAACCCGCAAACATTACAGGCCTTCTTGGATAAGATTGGCCACCCCTGCTTTATACAATTATTTCTTATTCGCTTCAGTACAATATGACAGTGGTCCCCAATCCCAGTCCTGGTAGGCCAGTCCGCACCACAGTTTTAAGGTTTCCCTGCTGAAAAATACCTACTACACCTAGTTGCTGGAGAGCTGAATAAGGTGTGTATGAGCAGAGAAATCTGTGGTGCAGACTGGCCCTGCAGGAGCATAATTTGGGAAGCCGGTCATATAAGTCACATCTGGGTGGCGTACATGTGAGAGAGCCGGCTGAGACCAGTGAGTAGCTGAGGGCTAAGGGTGTTCCTCGGGGGCCAATGGTGAGAGCACCATGCAGGGTATGGGATTCGAACCAGTGACCTTCCGAGCACATGAGCAGCAGCCCCCAATACTTTCACAAGAGTTGCTGATGTATACGACAGACGTCTACTTTGAGTACCTAGTAACGGGTTTTACCACTTCCACCATCTAACCGTGTAGCCGTTTTCCACACATATATTTATAAGCGTTTACTTATTTCAAACGTGCCCCCTGACTGATTACCTACTTGCTCTCATTCTGTTAGCACTGCTTCAGTGACATTATGCCGAATAACCCACAGTCTGTTAGGGCATTAATTCAATTCAGTGAAATTCAATTTTATTGTCAGTTCTCCTTACACAACTGTACAGTGAACCGAAAGGCTTTTACAAGGGGTGACCGTGCTACATTTAGCAATGACGACAAAGCAGTAATATTTACAGCACAAGACAGTGTGAGGCAGGGCTACGACACACGGAAGGTGCTACATATACAGTGTAATGTAATGTCACAGGTACTATGTGTATCAGGTGAAGACTGAAGTCTGTTGTGATGGTTTTAAGTCACTGAAACTTGCATTCCTCCTCCAGAAAAGTGCAATTTCACGCTGCAATTTCTGAAAATGTTGCACAAACTGTTCGACGTGTGAAACTAACTATAAACAGGAGACTAAATGCAAAAGTCTTATAAACACTGATATTCATTTCAATATCTGTACCAAATTGCCGGTGACATGTACGGTCGATGTGCACGGCCATTTTCGTCAGTGTTGATGAATGGTATGGATGCCATATGTACTCGCTACATTTACTCACAGCGTTTTAAGTTTGTGAAAAACCTATGACGTCGTCATTCTTTTTGCATCCAAGACCCCCAAAAAGCTGTTTATGATCCCAATCCACCAGCAGCAGCTGTAATTACTGCGCCCACTTCCCGATACGACGGGGCATATGAATAATGTGGGCCAGGGCAGCAGGAACAGCAGCGAGGCACAGAGATGTCAGGCTGTGGATGTGACAGGTCCCAGCAGGGTTACCCGCCTAATTGGAGTCTGGGGGCCTGGTGGGATACATCAGGCCTGGGCCTACAAAGGAGCACCAGCCCCTGGCAACAGCAGACCACACCCCCCTCGCTAAATTGGCCATCGGTGAAATCCACCTTTACCACAGTGTCGTGTTGTGGCTGCTGAGTATACGCAGGGAGAGTGAGACAACGAGGGAAGGACGGCGAGAAGGCAGAGGAATGGAGGAGGAGAGGGAAAACAAACGTGGATAGGAAGAAGGCAGAGGGAAAAGACAGGAAGCAGGATGAGGAAGGAACAGAAAGAACAAGGAGGTATGAATAGAGAGAAGAAAGAGGAAAGGGCACAGAATGTGAAGAGGAAAGGACAGAGAAGATGAAGAGGAAATGACATGGAGGAGAAAGAGGAAAGGAAAGGGAGGAGGAAGAGGAAAGGACAGAGAGAACAAAGGTACAGTATGATAGAGAGAAGTCAGAGGAATGGACAGGGAACAGGAAAGGACAATGAGGATGAAGAGGGAAGAACAGAGAGAAAGAAGAAGAAAGAAAGGGAGGAGGGATGGGAAAGACAGAGAAAAGGCAGAGGAAAAGGAAAGGACAGAGAAGACAATGGAAAGGATAGAGAGCAAACAGAGGGCAGGACAGAGAGCAGACAGGAATAAAAAAGGGAAGTGAGAAGACAGAGGAAAGAAGAGAGATATCTGTAGGTTAATCTGGGCTCTGTTCCTGAAATGTACCCACTCTGATTTTAAGCTCCAATGAATTCTTCTGACACCAGGTTGCAGACGCTACTCGGGCTAATCTGCACCTAAAATATGTCAGATAACACCACTCTAGTTCTGTACATGCAAATGCTTTTAAACTCATTTAAATCAATTTTTTAAAACCCAGTTCCAATCTGCCACTTCCACAATGCACTTCATCTGCTTAATAAGTCACAAGCTGAGCCCAAAACGGAAGCTTTTCCCTTTTATCATATTTAATATATGAAGCGTCTGATGTAGGAAAACTGTTGCGGGTTTAATTATAGCACCGTTAGATGGTGGTAGGTGTTATGTTACAGAATGCCCAGAAAAAACTCAGATGAAATATATACATTAATCACGTCATTCCAAGACTTTTTTTCTCCATTCATTTAAAAGCATTGTGAGTAGCCAAATATGTAACTTTGTATCAGGCAATGCATTGTTTAAGTTAAATATGAGATGCAGTGCTTCACTTAAATATTTGCCTTTTGTTGTGTGCAATACATGACTTCCTGCTAATTTGCAGTGACCCTTTTTCCTCTAATTTCTGCTGTTCACTGAGTGGTAGATCATAAAGGAACAGAGCACTCCCTGATATATACAGTATGCATGAGAGGTACAGAGGCACCGTGATGCACAGGCTTACCCAAGTTTTGTCATCTCAACTTCCCCCCCTCCGCCCGCCCCTCCACTGACCAAATACACCATCTTAGAAAAGAGGGCGGAGCTCTATCACAGCAGAAATAGCCCAGGACCGCCAGCTCTGACCACGTTAAAGTCTCTCTGGTGAGTTCCTCTTTCCGGCGGATAGTCTGCTACAAGCTTACAGCTCCTCCCGGATCGCTCTGCCAACTATTCTACTCTCGCTACGAATCAATAGGGCTCCTTCACAAGCGCCACTGTTAGTATGTCTGCGATAGCCACTTCTGACAGAGAGGAGTGAATCACACGGAAGCCTCCGGAGACGGCCGCGCCGCGCCATATGGCCGTTTCTGCATTTCTCCGATAATTTCACACGCCGCGCTCCAGGTGCACGCCAGGTATGCGCCGTCCGAGAGAGCGGGAACGGAGCTTCGCAGCTACTCCGGGTAGCACGAGTGCAAGAGAACAAAAAACATCGACTTCGGCGAAACGTGGAAGTGGGGGGGTGTAAAAAGCGGATCCTTCATCATGAGGAAGACGACAGTCATTTGACAGGAAATATTTCAGGAGCAATTTAATGAAGCATTGGTAATAAATCTGAAGAGAGAGAGGAGCGTGTGAGTGTCAAGGGATCTGGAGCACCTTCGAAATTAAGTGGCATTTGCACAAGTACAGGTACACTGGAATGTTGCTTTTCACATATCCCATCATGCTCTCCTTTGAGACACACTCAAGAGTAAAGTTTGGGGTCTAAGCTCAGGGTCAATTATTTATGCATCCCTGGAGCATTTTCGGGTGGGGGTCTTGTTACAAGTCTTGTTCAAGGGTCCAAAGGAGATGTTAGTATGCCGTCAAGACTAGGTTTCAAACTGGCAACCTTCCGCCCATTGATACAGGGGCCTACCCCGCTGAGTCACACACTGGCCCCCATGGTGTGACTCATTTGAAACTGAAGTGTAACAGCGTAGTTCTGCTGAAAACCCCAAGCTAACGAATGCCCCTGAATAGCCAAAAGAAAACTGAGAAACACCACGATAGGAGAGCACATCAAACTACAGAACACATCAAAAACATCATCAGCAACGATGAAAGAGAAGAATTTGTGTGTCAACAGTAACAAAAGGTCTCTTACTGTTCATTCAAAGAACAGGCGACTCCCAATTACTGACATATTGTGCAACTGACAGACAAAGGTGGTGTTTACCAGCATTTTGTCGATGCTGCTGAGGTTTCGGCCCCCCCCCCCCATTAACCACAAACCTTCACTATGCTGTGGGAGGTGGTGTGTCCCGAAACGACTTCTTGAGTGACCCCCAGAAAAAAAAATTCTGGTCTGGATTCGTACTCTCTCGACCTGAAATCTCCATCTCTGACTGAAACTCACAACCCATAACTAGAGCTGAGCCGATATGTCTTGATATTTATATGTTCACACTGTAACATCCATGTTCATTTTCATTTTGGTTCTGATCCTCTCACGAGTACAAGCACAAAGACATGCACATCCAAGCAAACAAATGTTTTCTAACTTTACATATCTTCATCTTGACATGAAAAAACAACCCCCCCCCCTCCCCCGCTGTTTTTTGGTCTGTTAATCTTCTCGTTCATTCCGTTTCATGAAAGAGTAAGCTATGACATTAGCACCTCGCCTTTACACGTAATGCATGCAGCGAGTCTATCACCATAATGGATACTAAGTTATCTTTAGTGTGTATAATTCATACAGGAGCCAGAGCAATTAAACCTCTGTGCAGAAGTATGCGTGGAATAACATTTCAGAGATAACCGCTTTCTCAGGCAACATTTTCCCCCTAATGAGGGACTGAGGAAAACTTCTCAGTTTACTTGCGGTGAAAATAAGATGGTGTTACCTTGGAGATAACTGGCAGGAGTTTGCAGGCAGAGATGATCAATCTGAGGCAGTTAATGAGCCTTCAGTGAGAGTGTGTCCCTCTCTTGTTGAGACCACTGGTCCAGCATAGGTCAAGTAGAAGCCAATGGCTCCCCAAGTCAACTATCTGTGGACATTCACCGAATTTCTTGAGTATCAGCTGAAACATGGATTGCGGAACCTGGAGCATCGCTAAGAATGCAGTGATGGACAATCAAGAATAAAATCGCCTACAAATAATTAAATGCAATAGAACTTCATTAATAAGCGTCAGTTATGCCTGTCAAAAATGCACTGTGAAATTTCATAGTAAAACTGTAAACTTGTTTGACAGTTTCACTATGTACTTTCACAGTTTGACCAAGATTTTTTTTGCAGTGAATTGGTACCTTTTTCAAAATTCTGGTGTGAAATCTACAAACTTAACTATCAGAATCATCAAACACCCCAACAGGCGATCATGAATTTCAAAGTAAAACAAGAGTTCACAGGTCTGCTATGAAACATTCATGTTCAAACTGTAAACCTTAAAGTACAATTATGAATAATTAAGGTTTAACTGTAAGCTTTACTATTTTTCTGTCGGACTTTCACAGTGTGTTTTTTTCCTGGGTGTACTTTTTTCGACAAGGCAAACAGCATCAATTGCTCACTGAGTGTAGCGATTTGAAATCTATGCATCAGCTGCATTTTTAGACTGTATATTTAATGTTGCGGCATCGGCAGCGTTGCATCAGAAAGTGTGAGGTGAACAGGACCCAATAATCTGGAAAGGAAATAAGGAGTTTTGGCCAAAAGCAAACAGACAAGTGGTCATGACTTTAAGCCCCTCTCCCACTGCTCAGATTTGATTTCATAGTCCATGTCCTGGGAGAGAATTAAACTTTGACGTTCGCGCACTATTACCTCAGGGAGTAGTTCCAATCCCTAATGGGACCGCTGGTAATTATCTTGCCACCTGCAGGTGATCAGGACCAGCCCCCCCACAAATGTAACGTCACACTCCATCTGCATCTTCAGGTCCCAGCTGTGCTTGACAAATGAACCCTAACAGGCTACTGCGAGGATGAGCTTGGGGCTCACTGCCTGGTCCACGTCACCTGCTGGTCTGGCCTGCCACATCACCATCACCTCAATCGCTTCCGAAAGCCAAGCTTGCTGCTAATTTTAATCCTCCTACAACTGAGGAAGGAGAGTGCATCTGGCCCACTCCAGTGGTGCGTGTTTGGTCCTCGGTCTGCAGTGAGGGAAACAGGTCCTGTCCAATTCATTCCTTCCATTCATCCAAGCCCCAAAGATACTTTTTTCTCCTTACTTGGGTGTTTTTCGTTCCTGTCTTCCACTGTCTTCTGGCTTTCATTCATTCCCTCTCTCCGTTGCCCTGTTCCCCCCACCATTAAATGACGTGATAATGGATTGCCACACGTTCTTGTCTCAAGTGCCTTGAGGTGACTCTGTTGTGAAAGGCGCTATATAAAAATAAATTGATAGTGATAGAAATGATCCATCCATCGTCATCCAAGGCCGTTCTTCCAGTGCGGGATTATTATATGCCTGTAGCCTCTCCCAGGAAGATCAGGGTATAAGACGGGGGTCCCAATCTCCCTCTTGATTTACACCCAAGGCTACACAATATAAATCAAGCTGTGAGAAAGGGCCCCCCCTTTAATTTGTAAAAAAACTTTCCTGAACAAATAATAAAATAAATGATGGCATTTTAATTTATGTATCTCGTTACTTCTGTTCAGACAACTTCCAAATATCCAGTCACTAATTAGGAAATAAAGGAGAGTCCTCTCAGCCAAAGAGAAGGATTACGCAGCACATTTTCAGCCCGAAAGTCCCGCTCGCATCTAAAACTCATCACTTGACTTATTTGCAGTGGTAATTCCGGAGCAAAGTGACCAGGCCCGGTGGCTCGTCTCGTTCCCTCATACCCTTGCCTAATTTACGATGTGTCACGCCTTTATGCGAAAACACTCCATGTCGTTAGAGTCTGCCTCTTAGCGAAAGGGCGGAGGGCAGGGGGGGGCGGCAGTGTGGCACCGGCCATTTTCTAGCGGACACAGCAATGCACAGCAATATCCCGCTTAATGATTAGATGCAGCTCACTCTCGTCTCATTGCCGACCTCAGGCGGCATAAAAGGGAGAGCTGGTCACACCAAAGAGACACTTTTTTCCTAAATTATAAATAATGTATAAATAAAGAAAGAATGTCAGTTAGGGACACTCAGGATAAAGGCTCCCCTCTGTAACTAGCTATAGGGTTGGCTGATTAATTATCACTTAGAGGAGCTTTGTGCTTTCTCTCTTTTAGACTTCGATCTTTGCGTTTCTATACTTTTCCTGTTTCAGTCCTCTAACCGTTGCCGACTTGCACTGTGTTACTTTTTGTGTAATGCATTCCGCTCTCTGGAGTTTCCGCAAAACATCCACCTCCATGACAACCAGACCTATAATATACAACAATAAAATTCAATTCAAAAACTTTGAAACTGCTCCCAATTCATCACCATATAAATCACACGCACTTCTCAGTCCATCTGCACGTCACTCTTCCAGATCCCGGCTCCACCATTCCTATTTCCTGCAGGAGAGGGAAGCAATAGGGAGAGGTCACCATCAGTCTGACGGAAACTGGCAGCAGACCCTCTGGGACTCTGAGGGGACCATGCAGTGAGAATCTCAATGGAAATGATTATGAATGTCTCGGAGAATGCATGCAGTACTCAATAACATAAAATAATTTTAGAATGTTTTTAATGCACTCTGATGGTGCTCAAATACAAAAAAATCAAAGCCTTGTTTTGCAAACTAGAACAGGCTTATTGAATTCTCTACAAGAGACACGACATTATGTTTACATACCCAAGAAGAATCTCAATTATTCTGTAAGTGGAAACAATAAAATGTGTTAATGTTGATCCAAAAGTAACTGTTGATTAGGAGAATAGTTTGTACTTTAGAAATATAATTTTAGTGCTTTCAGAGACAATTTTATGATACTTTCTTTTGAATCTAAATTGGAAAAACATTTCCATGAGAATTGATTTGGTTTTTACTCCAAGGATCCAACAAAAACCCACCAATGCATAACTGCTCTTAGTTTGCAGTCGGATTAAATGTCATATTCAGTAGCAAGGTGAATCCTCTGGTCGCGTCTCGATTTTGGGGAAGGTACCCGCTCCTTCTTGACTGCTGGTGGATCAGAAGGTGGGCTGGGAAGACCCAGTGGCAGTAGATTCGCATTTCAGGTTCCCGGTTCCAGGACGGGGGCGGGCACACGGAAGTGGATCGATCGCCTGCGACCCGCAGATGGAAATGGCTGAGATATATGAGCAGCCTCCACGTCTGCAAAAGGCTGTTAAAATAAGCCGTCAATAAACACAGCCATCGATTAACCAATTGCGGAGGGGGCTCACTGACTCTACCTTATTACTGCTTGTACCTCTCCGCTCACCGCTGTGTAAATATATACAGCAGATCGATGTGGATAGTTAGGCGTTGCCTTTAGGTCCTGTTTCCGGAGCTCTGTCTCCTGACGTAGGCCGACACAGGGCGCTACACAGCCAGCCTTGTTTTAAGGATTGTGTGGGAAAGGAGGCTTGTGAGGCAAGAATGAGAACGAATTCACGAAAGGGGTATGATTTATGTAAGGAGTGGCGGGAAAACATAGCACTAGCTGAAGTGACACAGCCAGCGAAAGAGGTCATGGGGGGACATCCACCAAGGAGTCTATTCTTGGCCCCTGAGAAACCAACTTGTTTAGTCTTTAAATTCTTCCCAACAGTCTGCTCTACTGAGCAAGGCAAACTCACATCCTGGTTGGGCCTGTTTCCACCAACCATGCCTGTTTCACATTCACAGCAGGTAGTTTCCAGCCGTTGATTCTATCCAGCCGCGTGGTGCAGATCGCCCCCTGCTGGTGCGAGGTGGATTCCCAGTTGGGCCATCACATTACATAATACTTCCGAAAAATATTTTAAATAAATACGATTTAATTGATTTGAGTCCTGGGGAATATTGTGAAAACATTACTGCACATTTTGTTGTTATTGCATGAATAAAAGTTATCTTATTTTTCCTGTAATGAATTAATTAATTTATTTTTGCAATAATGCATTCATGGCTGAATCTCCTTCAATAAACATTATGCCATTTAATCAATAGATTCCATGTGGATTTTGATCCAAAACTGTCACCAAGTTTTAATGATGAAAAAAGATCTGTAGCAAGTTAGCATAATGAAACGGAGCTGACTTTCATTTTGCCTCAGTCACCCAGCACTGATTTCTGTTTGCGTGGCTTATGTGAGTCCTGGACGATCTGTACAGGAAACTCTCCATAGTCACTAGTGCTCCATTCCTGTGCTGAGACTGACGTCCTACTTGGGAAGGCTCTCTGTTTGCTAAACATGAGTGCATTTTAATTCCTCCAAGTCTAGCAGCAACAGTGATTTAAACCCCTTTCATCTAAAGCACTTTTTCCAAGGAGGTGGGAGGTGGGGAGAATGCAGAGTGGAGAAGCACGATAAGTAAACACCACACTATGTCCTCTCTGTCTCCCAACACTTACTATTATCCACACCCTACTTCTTGGTATTCGAGTATTTATAAAAAAAAAAAAAAGAGCAGAGTTCATAAAAATTTTATCGAAAATGTTTTAACAAAACTCCCTGCACTATAATGTTCCTGCAGAACTGAAAGAAAAAACCTGATCTTAAGCTAGTTTACTAGCAATGTAAGAGTTACACGTGCATAACATGTGATGTTGGTAGGTTATTAATATCGCACATCATCCAACCCTATAATATACTACAGCCATCTTTCGTTCAGTACAAAATACCCCGCCTCACGTTGTGATGTCATTCGGCACCAGTACCTATTTTTACACTAGGGGAAAGCCAACACCTTGAAGTACCGTAATTTTGGTACTTTCTCTTTGGTACATTACCTGGTGCAGTGGAAAAGCTGCCTTTGAGAAACATGCCTTTGGAGTGCAGTAGGAAGACAGAAGTCACAGAGACACTCTGCGACCTTTTTCACCCCACAGTCATTTGTCACCACATCCAGGTCAAATGAAGAACAAATTTCTGATTTTCATTCCGTCCATTTTTTGTTGTTTTTGAGATCAGGTCAGAGGAGCTTGGGGAACATGCACTGGAACAGCACATTGCCACACCCACCACACAACGAACCACCTTGAGATCTGTCTGCAGCCGCCAGGTGTTACACGGGCATCTCGAGTCCTCAGCAATGAGGATCCTGTTAGCTGGGTCACCCTCAGGGAATCACGCCACATGCCTGAAGTGCCATAACTGATGCTCCCTCACCATGTAGGTAATCTGCCTCATTCAGGACTCCCTGAGCAGCCACTCGTTCAACACAAAGTCAAACTAATGGTATTGAAGCTCTGAAGAGATACAGTCTCAGTGGAGTCCAATCTTTGTCACAGGTCACTAGATAGTGTCCACATCTTGCAGCCATCATCTTGCAGCCATACTGCAAAGACTTCGACCTTCATCCTCTTGCAACGATATCGGGAGCACCATACACCCCTTTCCAACGATCTCATCACCTCCCATGCTCTCCTGATACATCTACTGACTTCACAGGAAAATTCACCAGAGACATGCATGTCGCTGCCATGGAAAGTGAACCTCTCAACACAGTTGACATTCTCTCCATAGACAGACACAATGCTGATGGCTGTGTCCAAGAGGTCATCAAAGGCCTGGATCTTGGTTTTTATCTTGGACACTTGCAAGCCCAGACACTCAGACTGCTTGCTCGGTCTCTTGAGAGCCCCAATCAAAGCCTTCATTGACTCTATGAAGATCACAGCATCATTGGCAAAATCAAGATCAGTGAATCTTTCTTCAACAACAGATGCCCTACAGCCGCTGGACCCCACAACCCTGCCCAACCTCCAGTTCATGCAAGTACTGAATGGAGTAGGAGCAAGAACACACCCTTGACGAACCCCAGAATCAACTGGGAAGAACGCAGAGGTTCTGCCTCCACTCTGCACAGCACTCACAGTACAGTGTACAGGCCGGCCATGACGTCCAGCAACTTCAGGGGGTCCTGTGAAGCTTGATCAACTGAGTTGAAAGCTTTAAAAAAAAAAAAAACTCTATCAACATTCACGTTTGCGCTTGAGGAGGTGGTCAATGGTAGGTTTCTTAGGCATAAAACTAGCCTGCTCCGGTCACTGGTAAGTCAGCAAATGATCTTGGATCCTATTGAGGATGACCGTAGCAAGGACCTTACCCAACACTGAGAGCAGTGCTAACCCCAAGTAGTTGCCACAATCCAGGCGATCACCATTCCCTTTCCACAACAAGTCCCGTTTTCCAGTCATTTGGGATGATTCCCATCTCTGAATTGGAAGCAAAGACTGCTTGTAATGCCAGGTGGACAGTCTAGAGAAGGTCACGCTGGATACCACAAATCCCTGCATCATTCCCCACCCTCGACTGGTTCACCAGCTGTGCAATCTCAAAGAGACTGGGTGATTCACAACTAATCGGAGGATCAGCCTCAAAAAGTATGGACCCAGAGTTGTCCGCAGTCTCAGCCAGAGGTGGATTCCATGACCCCTCCTCCCCAACTCTCTGAGGAACAGATTGCGCGTCATGCTTCGATTCCTCTATAATCAGGACGTGGGTTACTAGACCATAGATGGTGCGTTACTTGCTCACAGGTCCCTCTTACAAATGCCTCCTCATCTGCCCTCAGAGTCCTTGCAGCCGTCCTTCTCAGTTCCCGGTACAGACCGGAGTTGTTATCAAGCTGTGCGCCGCAAATCCTTTAGATAATAACCTGGGTGCCCTTTAAGATGAAACACCTCCTTTTAAGAACACCAGCAACACCAACACAGTCCTCAGCAACTTTCAGAGTCTTGTCACAGAAGGTCTCCCACATCACATTAGAATCAGCAGTCACACCCAAGTCTAGAAGTTCCTCACACAAACTGCATGCAAACTCAGTAGGAACAGGCTGATCTTGGAGTCTGGCCTGGTCCAGCCAAATTCTCCCAGTGGAGAGTAGCTAACTGGACCTAAACTGTATCTTTAGAGTAGCAACAATAAGTATGTGGTCAGAATTCACAAACTGAGCACTTCTGTAGACCCTGCAGTTCTGTAGCAGCCTCCAGCATCTGTCCACAAGGATGTGATTGACCTATTTTGCCGCACCACCAGTATTGGAGTACCAAGTCCAACCATGCAGCCCTGGGCGCTGGAACCAAGACACACAACTCCTGATCTTTTGCAAAGTCTAGGAACATGGATCCACTTTCAGCACAGACTTGTGAGTCCTCATCGGCAGCCCTGTCATTGTCATTGGTTGCACTGGAGTCACCCATGACCAAAGGAGTGTCACCTTTACGGCCACCCATCAACCACTGAGTGAAGCTGCAAATGGTCAGAGCACTAAGACAACAGACAAGACACCCAGAGAATGCCCTAATCTGAGCCTCATAACACGCTCATCGAAAGGAGTGACATCAGTCACCATCGGGAGGAGCCGATCCATCACAGCAACAGCTACTCCCTGAATATGGCAGCCGTCAGGGTGGCCAAGCCAATAATAGGTGTGCCCACCTACAGAGATCTGGCCACTCCCCAGTCTGCGTACCTCAGAGAGTGTCGCCACTGAACACCGGAGTTTACAAAGTTCACACAGAGCTGAACGGTCTTGGTCGCTTGCACTAGAAGGGTCCGTCGGGTTTGCGAAGTTGACTATCGGCCATGGAGACATGTCGTTCATGTCTCTTCGGTTAAGCCAGCAACCGGGCAAAAATCTTATTCAGCACATTGCAGACCTTCAAACCTCTACCCCAAACCTCCCCCAATGATCACCTGACCCTTGACATTTCAGACAAATGTCTGGCAGCTGATCCCTAGCAGATGAGATTTTCCAGCTACTGCCTAAGAGTTATTCCTCTGAGAAAATAAGAAATAAATGTTCCCAGCAAACATTCCTCTTCCTGACCTCTCTGTAAGGCAGAGCAGTCAACTCTTCATGAAGTGGGAAATGGGTGTGGTCATCAACCAGCCCCACCCCCCAACCTACATATTACTCAGAGTTTATGCTCTCTGCCTTTTGTTGCCTTTACTATTTTTTTCACAGTGCTTCGTTTTTCATTTCATCTTTTATACCTTGGCTGAAGTTCAATTTTGTCCAAAGGAGAAACCGCATCTTGGATAATCACGGCATGTTTAAAGGGCACACAGGGCTGTCTCAACACGTGGGGGGAGCTGGTCAGGGCCACACCACTTTTATCTGGCCACCATGATTAAGCTCACATGTGGCTGCTCTTCCAGGACCATAGGACCTCACAGAGGCAAATGAGATTCAAAGAAGAGGAAGAGAGAGAGAGAGAGAGAGCACAATAAATTACAGTAATATCAAGATTTTAAACATCCTGGGATGATGGCAACACATCTGACATGAAGACCACTCTGGAAAAATTGAATGCACCTTGAATGTTATTGCAAAGCAAAGCAGCATAACCCTGTAGGAATAGGGGATAAGTAATAATAATACTAATACCACTAATAATAATAATAATAATAACAACATCAATGACATCAATAATAATCCGAGAAGAGGGCAGGAAAAAGGTCCCCGCAGTGTCCATAGCTGCGATTACCGTGCTCCCTCTCAGACTTTCCTTGCTGTTTGCCGGGAAACACAGGAACGCGAATTCGTTCAGCAGGAGGATAGAGTCGCTGATTTATCGCACCTGTGACAGAGAGTATGGATGGGGTGGGGGGGGGGGCTTTATAAAAATGAAATGAATGCTCTTATCACTGCTTTCCAAGTGATGCACTTTCACTGCCCCCCCTCGCCCTCCTACCCCCATGACTCACGGCCACGGCTGTAGTTATGAAAGTTTCCTCTCCACCTAACGCTGGGCACCCATCCACATCCAGGACTCACAGTCAATTCTCCACTCTTCTCTACCGCCCCGTTGCTACTGCATCCCATTACTTCCATTCCAGCTTGTCCAGTTTATTATCATCTATGCAATTTATATTCATGTATTTTCCATCTTCAAATCTGCCTGGTCGGTGCGTCGAAACATCTATCCATCTGTTCATTTTCAATCCATATAGCCATCCATCTTTTATATATATACTTGTGTGCGCGTCTCACAACAGCAGCAACGAGCAGTGCAATTGGAAGTGTGCAAAAAATAGTACGTATACACAATAACAATAAATAGTGCCCAGCTTTAGAGTTAATACATATAATAGGTGCCTCGGCACAATAATATCCCTCGGAATGAATAAAGTTATGTTATATTATCTTGTCATGTCTCAGTTACAGTGGACAATGATGCAGTAATAGGCAGTAGTTCCTTGACCAGAGCCCTGCGTTCTGATTGGCTGCTGCTGCTGCAGTACCGCCCATTATGGCTTGCTTGACCGGGGTCCTTGATGTGTCCCCTGCCTTCTGCCCTGTGCTTCCCAGGATGTAGCTCCATGCTCATCACGATCCTGTACTGAATAAGTAGCTATGGAAACTGATGGAGAGCTGAATAAAAAGAGTGGACAGGTTACTCTAGCCCAGTGTTTCCCAGTCCGGTCCCCAGGGACACACAAGACGCTCCATGATTTTGCTCCCTCCCATCTCTGAGCAGGAACAAAAATGTGGACTGTCTGGCAGGGAGCCGTCTGTTTGTCCCTGAAGACCGGGTTGGGAAACACTGCCCAATGCCCATTGAAACACTTTCCATGGTCGTTCTGTACAAGTCCTATCTCGCACAGTTTTTCTACAGTCTTCCAGCAGTTTGTACCTGATATTGATCCGCACCCTGTTACAGCACACGGACGCCCACGCTCCTCCTTAACGCCATCACTGATGGCCCCTCCTCTCCCGGCCTGATTGTCGGGGCTGCAACGCCTTGCAGGAATGGTGAGCCGCTGTACCACTCAAACAGTCACTACCCTCAGAATCTGAATACTCTTATTCGCCAAGTATGAAAAGTACCAGGAGTTTGTTTTGCTGCATGAGACATTAAAGACAGAATCAATGCAAATACCAAAGACATCAAGTAGAATTTCAAAAATGAAAATAGAAGTAAAAATACATATTTGCAAAAAAATAATTGAGTGCCAACAGCTTTGGGGTGGGTGAAAAACTTTTTAAATATGAATACATATAAAACAGTTCCTTAAGTGGCAGTGAGCTCGTCATGGGTCCTTATTTAGGAGACCGATGGCCTGCGGAAAGAAGCTGATCGGGTGGAAATATGTCCTTGTGTTCAGGGCTCTCACCTTGGCTTGGGTGACGGGTGCTCTGGGTCCAACATTAGACACTCTCGATGATTGCAGGTTTTCGCGCTTCCCCTCGGCTTGTCAGCACCCGCAGGCAGATGCGTGCTCACCGGCTGCTACGCACGGCACCCCTCCCCCCCCCCCAAAACACGCTCAGCTGACCAGTTCTGGAGACTCTCCGAAATTGCGACTTCCTTACACCACTGCACCTCCCTGAATGTGCTTTGGAAGCCTTCCAGTTTGCAAAACAGTGCGATTATTCAGCCGAAAACACCGGCAGGCTACAAGAGGGGTCCTTTTTAATATCGCCTTTTAAACTGCAAAATAGGCCTAGTTAAACAGTATTTAATTCGCAAAAAGATCTATATTACAGATTCCGGCTGAGTTAAAAGAGTTTGCATTATTATGATAATTAGGATGATCGACTCATTTGCATTTTAAATGTTATTATCCTTGATGACTCACACAGCATTTGTGGTGAAACACAGTCATAGTGAACCATCAATGGTTGTATCCTCATCAGTGCATCTAGCGTGCAAGGGTTGTAATTACATGTAAGAGAGCATAAAAGGGACATAAAGAAGATAGAAAGCTAATGAATACAAGTCACATCCTATCAGTGCAATTCACACCAACTATAGCGAATTAGAGGAGAGGAGTGATTGAGTTTTACGACCAGGGGCTTGAAGAAGAGGGTGGTGTCCATAGCCCGCAGATGGGAAGGGAGCAGAAAAAACGAATGGACCAGCACTGGAGGGAAGAGATATTAACTTTATGACTGATTTATGTTACAGGATTTGAAATGGTTGCTAAGAGTCATATTAGTTGAAAATGAGCGCTGAGCTACCATCTGGTGACCTAATAAACGTATAAATTAAGAGAAGAAATCTTTCTCCTTCACTGTGCACCCGAACAATGTAAATGCCTGTTTAAAAGTAAGACTCCCCACATTCTCACACTCCTGTAGGTTTCTCTCCTTTCAAGCAGACATGCTAGCAGGACATCAAAACCTTCAAAAACTTAACGTGTTTTTTCATGCTCCCGCGTTCAAAGGTGCTGGAAATGCCATCTTTCTCACATCCCCTTCAGAAGTGCTGCTTTCCTTTTGCCTTCATCAACGTGGCTCATTTACCCGCATCTCAGCCTCTAGAACATTCTCTCCCAAGCACAAATGTTTTCGGAGATACAGTCGCACACCTGCTCCTAATTTCCGGTGACACCATTTGC